>JAOTON010002265.1:2240000-2729197 GCA_034440635.1 Lepas anatifera | reverse complement strand
AGAAAATTTCATCCGTGTAGATACCTTACATAGCACGCTGGCTTTGACTCAGCTTGTATGCTGATTCTATTTTCTATTGCATCCATGAAGATGATAGCAAGTGGGGAGAGGGAGCTATCTTACTAGCCATGGCTTTGCTCCAGTTTGGGCGGTAATAGCTGTTTCCAAATATAACGTAGATATTTGCTAAACAAACATGTCCTCTGTTTGGTTAAAAACTGGGACAAATGTCAGCGATCCCAAAAAAAATTATCTTTCTTCAGCGGTCTTTTCATTTTCCTTCAAAACTGAAATTGTGGTATATCTGAGGTGCAAATTAGTATTTTTGGTGTGGTACGGGCATACAATTCGAGTACCTACAAACCAAGTAGCAGATCTTAAACGATTGAGGGGCCGGTTGAGTAAAATCTTCAAACAACAGAAATTTTACATGGGACAAAATTTCCTACAAACCTGTCAAAGTTGGACGCTTTGGAGGCATAGTCGATTAGACATCACATCTCTTAGATCCGCCCCTGTACGTGCTAGTCATGTGCTGCCGCTCGGATACTGTAGTAGCCCACACCTTTAATTGGCCCCGGCACATAGAATAGGCGCTAGCTATCGGCTTGCGAAGACGTATTCCTAGTGTACTCTTACAAATCAGAATTGAGCGAAAGCCTCATCCGGAAACTGCGCCCACTCGTCCAATCTTGCCTGGCCTCGCAATATTATTCTCGGACTCGGGCGGACGCAAGTAATTTTTTTATAAACCCAATAATTGGTATTGTGCCTCACTGCGGAGGGCCACTTCACAAGGAAACCACAAATTAAAACGCACAAGAAATTTCCCTCGTGCAATGGAACAGTAGGTGTCGAACTAAGAAGTCCCGCATATATAAAAAGATTTAAAACTTCACGAGTCAAAACGTGTGCATCATTAAGCCTCCACAAGCTCAAAATGTGGAATGTAAGCAATTAAAAAGCAGTGAAAAGGCACACAGATAGAAAAGATACGTGTTGAAAAGTCGAAACGTTAAAAAAGCTTGTGTTTCTAAAACATTTAACAATGAAATGTCCACGTGTCAAACCCCCAAAACCCCACTTTTTATTTTGCGGAAACATGTTTAATATTGATTTAAAGCGGTTCTGCGTTGGTGAAAAATCAATAGTCTTCCTTATCGCTTCCCGTTTGTATCCGTTCCCAGTGAGTTTAATCCCTCCTCCATCATACCAAACCCTCTGACCTTGGGCTTCACCCCGTACGAACTCCAAGAGAAATCATTGTCATCGTGGTTTCTCGCTAAGCAAAAATTTTAAATCGTTTCATAATGCTCCAGGGAAATGAAACTTTCGCGCCGGGGTGGAATATTTTCTCTCATTTTAAGTGATACATGACGTGAAATTGAGATCCACTCTTGAAGCGTGACGACGTCATCGGTTTACAGCATCGCCAACTGTGAAGCTGACAGCGCGCTGCTGCAGCACGATCGCGGGTGTTTGCAGCCGCCGTCAGTTGTATGGGTCTTGACTTAAATCCGCCAAAATACCACATCTTCACAATGACTCCAGGGGAAGCAAATGTCCAAGAGCAGTGCCAGGGGAGAACACATTCATCTGAATTTGGCAGAGCAATTGTTTATGGGGTAATTTCTAGGTATTAACTAAACTGATATTATCGATCAAAATATGTGTCGTTTTGGGAAAGTCTTACACAGTTCCGGCCTCTCGAGCTCTTGATTTAAGGTGTGGATGTGCTAAAATCAGTAGACCACCAATATTCGCCTCGGGGAAAGCAGATATGCATTTTTAGTATGAGCGGAGTAATATAAAAATAGCAGCACAAGTATCTGGTGAGATGACTTTGGATTGATCATTGATATCATGTCACCAATAAATAAATAAGCCAAGCATAGGAATAAGTTCCAATACCAGCTGTTTGCAGCACAGTTCCATGCGTTCAATCAAGTAGGTATTTGTGACTCCATGAAGCTAATCATTACAGTCGGCATGCCACGAGCCCACTCCCCCTCCCCGGCTCTTCTAAAAATGATATCACTAGAGTTCGTCGCAAATTATGCGGTTTCGTTGGCATATCATATAGTCACACCATTGCTTTTACCCACGATCTCTTATGGAATATGCAGAACATTATATACACTCTTTTCAAATTTTTAGAGATCTGAATGTTTAAATAAATGCCCGCAGATTTGAACCTAACTAATTCTGGACGCCAAAGCCAAATCCAGCTCTCTTTTGCTGTTAAGTGAATCAGATGCGTCTGATATGCTACGAAGTGCATTACAATTCCTATCCCATTAACAATCTTTCCAAAGACCGACGTGAGAAGCCGTCTTTCCGCTATCACATTTCCGATCTGGAGATTGGTACGAGGCTCCTGTCTTTGCTTCCGGAGACACAATTAAACCGTGGCAGATTGAATTCGAATGAGATTACTTTTCCGCCTTCCCACAGGCGGGACTGACTGGCGCTCCGCCTTTCTTTTGCACAGCACTCGTGCGACCGACTCCCAACTGTCAGGCACCGCATAGGCCTCATTTAGCGAGTGAGATGCTCCCAAAAATACGGTCAGGGCGATTGCATTCTGAGAAGCTGGCTGCAATTATCTTACACGTGTTGGGCATAGGCTGGACCATAATGCATCCGGATAGTCATTAAAAAGCAATCCCTAGTGCACACAGGCCATTTCACCCTGACAAGGTGAGAGTTAGAGTGTTCTTAATTGCACCTTCCCAAATACCGTGCCAGGAATGTATGCGTTCTGTGGGAGCTCTCTGGGTCAGGTCACCAAATACAGAATGTCTCTTAAAAGCGCTTTATTAACCATGACGAGATGTAATATATTGCCACTTAAGCGTGAGAAAAGAGGTGTGGTGGGCTGGTCATTTAAGGTTCGAACCTGGCGAATAGCAATTTCCAGGAATAACACTGGAGAGTGGGAATGGCGAGGCTGCATAGATCACATTTCGCATACAAATTTAAGAATACGTGAAACAAAACCAAATCGTTAACTGGATCGTGGTTTGAACTAGCTTTTGAAACCAAAATATTAACGTATGGCCACCATTTTCTTTTACTGATGGCCTGAACAAATATTCCCTAAAATTTGAAAAATATGTCAAAGTCTAACCGAAGGCATTTCCCCACAGTTTTAGTCCCCCTGGCCTAGCGCCTGGTAATCTACACCTTGTTTAGTCAGATGGTATAGTACAGTCAGCCACTTTTGTAATAATCAGGGCTGCAGCCCTTCCTACAAAGCAAGAAAAATAATTTTCTTAGCTTGACTTGAGGGAGAAAAAAATACTTATTGTCAGTCACCTTCAACCGTATAAATGCACAAATAATTTGAAACTCTTGCAAGTTTTCCTTAAAAAACATCAGAAAATAGTTCAGCAGCCAACAATGGAGAGGCTCTTCCCCATTTACCAGAATGGGTCGTCCTGAACAGTTTAAAAGCTTCAAAATCTATTTCACTCCCCCTTTCATCTCCCAGGCCCCATACCGGTACCACAATGGAGGACAAAACCGCTTGGATTTTTAAACAATCTCCACATGTGGTGGAGTTTTGTTTCTTGGTAACTGGCTCTTTGTTTAGCAATTGTCCACGCAGCTGTGCCCAGACTCAATCTCTTCTTCAATTCCATTCACGCCGTGGGACTTGACGGCGGGTCACAAAACTGCAGCTCCAATTAAGCCGTGCTGTCGTTGAGCTAACGACCAGCAGAGAAACGCTCCTCCGCACAGGATCCAGGAGATGGGAGACACAGACTGGATTAGGGTCAACCTCATTGTTTGGAGGCCTGCGGAATGCGGTTACAGGGACGAAAGATTGGTTGTATGGCAGGTAACTCCTGACATGAGCGATACTGATGTAAGCTTTTAAATGTGGGTATCGTGGTTTTTACCGTGGAACGCGTCGTATGTGCATGAGAATCAAGCTGAAAGCCACTCGCACAAGACAAAGTGACAACGCATCTAGTTCAGTTACATTATTTTCACTGGAATCGAGAAATATAAAACCAGTTCATATACTGACCAATTTTTCCGATGGGTGCCACCACCCACTTCCTCTTCGCTGTTGAAAATCAACAGGAATAGAAAAGCGGGAAAGCCGATTTTCCTTTCCTCTTCAGTTTCAAAGGTTCATTTTGTTTAATTATCCTGGTGCAGTTCCAGGGATTTTTTTAGAAACTGATGTGTTTGAAACTAACTGCTCCCGCAACGCTCATTTCCAGTGTTTCCCATCGAGCCATTTTCATTGTGATGTTTGAGAAGAGATTGGTACCAGTTGTGTCCGTGTCCTAATAGGTAGGCAAATATCGCACTCAATTTAGCCCAGTGGCACTGAGCCCCACCTCCCCGCCCAAGTAAGTACCCACAGTGATCAATTAAACTTAGGTTTGTAGCACCAAAAATACCATTAAAGAAAATGTACTAATCAGAAATCATTTAGATTGACAAATGCTAATCTTTTAAATATTGGACTCAAATCATTGAATATATACAAGTATGCCCCATGAATGCTTCGTAATAAAATGGTGAACTGTTTCCTCCCTCAAAATGCCAATAAATAAACAGGGCATTGGACGGTTTCGACCATATTGAAACCATGCCATGTCACAGCGACTCGCCCAAAATTGCCCTCGGCTATGGAAATATTGCAGTCTGGTTGTGAACCTTACCAACTCTAGCTGTCTTTCACATCCGGCAAACAAAGCGACACATTGACTCAGCTCTAGCCAGATAGATGACGGCGGAAACGATGTAAAATTTCCGTCCATCGCAGCCAGCCTTTCTCTGAGCTGGGAGATCTATAACATTGATTACCGCGGTACAACCCACGTATTCATCACGAGTATCGGGCTGCTTTAATTTTGACTGGACCTGTAACCTGTGACAGATGATCATATTTTAGTGACGTGCGAGCAGGGCGGGCGGGGGGAGAGTAATGTGCCATCAATCTACGTAAAATGATTATTAATAATTACTCCATATTTACTCTTTTTAAAGCGGAGTATCACACTTTTAAAAAAACTGACAAAGTATTTCCATGGCGCTTTCTAGCTTTACTGGCTTGCAACAAACGATGTTCAGCGCAGCCATTTGGAAAGTCAATAGCGACTTAGTGGCCGCCTCCAACTAGGACACGCTCATTTTGCAAAGCATGAATCAGCTCATTAATTTTCCAGCTTCGCGTTGCCCATTGATATGTGCTTAATGAATGCAAATGAGATGGAGCGGCCACACAGCTGTCCCCCGTCGCATTCATAACGGTAAATTGATTTCACACGGAGCTAGTCAACAGATAGATGAGCCGGAAACGATTTGCTAAATCTGACGTGAGTTGTGTGGAGATTAACCCTTATCCCACTTGGGACAAATGACGCACTCGACGGTGTTTCTGAAACAATGGAGAAGTCCAGTTCGCAGCGCAGTTATACTTTGCAAAACTAAAAAATTAAGGGTTTGACGTTGTATCTAACCCCAAACGATGTTTCTTACCAGTAGCATGCTGTCTTTAATGAAACATTTTAACACTCAAATAATCACTCACGCCAGAGAATGAATGGCATCTTCCCGGATTTCCTAGATGATACATCTTCTTTCCTCATTAGTTATTTGATTTCTATAAAGCCTCCCGTTTGTTTTCACTAGTGAACGCTAATGTCTACTCTGTCACTGTGTATCGCTCCAGTGTTTCGGTCGGATTGTGCATGTTAACGCACGCTGTGGAGGGGTCTTAAAGTGCCCCACTCCTAATTTTCCGATGTGGCCGAATATTCATCTAGGTCTATGAAAGTTGGTTATAATGTAAGTCGCTATCACCCCACACACATCCAAGCGGGATATTTCTTAAACATTCTGGATTCTAGAGATCTCGGTGGGGGGGCACTTTAGGACCCCCTCCACTGCACGTTGACGCCAGACCCCACTCCACTGCGCGAGCTTAGGACCCCTGAAGATGGGCCTGGTATGATAAGTCTAAACTTGTCAAATTTATATCCATTTTCCCGTGAGTTTTTGCACGGATATGCGTTAATTAGATGTTTGGTGAGCGCGATAGCGATATTGACCATACACAATCTACAAAATGCAAAAAAGGCCGAATTTTTTAATGCGAAGCAAAATCAAACTTCGATGGGCATTTCCAAGTCCCTCTAGATTAAAGTCCTAATTGGCTTTGCTACATCGTATGATACTTCACTGTGAAATATTGTGGCATGCATAAAAACCCAGCAAGGACTAAAGCCGCAGCTGTAATTGCAACTTGAGAATGTACTGTTGGCCAGAATACATAAAGTAAAATACGTACAATTAAATACTCATAACAAATCAATATACTTCGATATCAAATCTTACTAGGCTGGCAGTTTCAGGGCGTTGGCTCGAACTGGCATGCAGTTTCGGAGCGAGGCGTCGGGCAATAATGACAGCTCGTTTATTGTACACGCATGCCGCTAAGGTCATGTCTGCTGTGTCATTGAAAACAAAGGACTGCTCTAGACTATTTAAAGATATAATCTTGCCCTAAACAAAGACAACAGACGCTTGAAACGCTCCCAAATTTTTGGACGGGGGAGGGGAGGAGCCCTCCGGCGTTGCAAGGATGAGCCTCCGAAGCCATTGGTTTGATCCAGGATTTCCGATCGGGGGGCACAGTCGGAAAGGAGGATTTTCGATCGGGGGGGATATAGTTGGAAAGGAGTGCCAGCCGAACCAAGAGTCACCAAATCCTTTCAAGTGGGCGCAAAATCCTATCGCGGGAGCCGATACTCGCATCCCGGGGAGCGATATTTCAAAGGGGATCGACCTTACAGGGGGCGCCATGACGCCGTGACCATTTCAGGGGACGCCAGAGGCAGAGGTCGGAAAAAGTGTCAAGTGCCACGAACGGAATTCGAAACCCAACTTGTGTAGCCAAGAATGGATATTTTAGAGCTATTTCTCTACAACTATATGGTGATACGGCCTGACTGCCCAACTAGTTTGCCATTGAATGGTTACTCTCATATCCTACTAATTTAATATTATACTATCCTACTGGTGATAAGGTAGTGAGGTAGTGACTCATATTAAGGCTTGCAAAAATGACTTGCTTGCATAAATTTTAGTTGATTTTCACAGAAACAGCGCGCATGGCTCAATGCAAACACCAAATGCCGTTTATTAATATAAAAACAATGGATACCGTGGCGAATCAATTCTTAACTACCAGTTCAATGCGGTGGCAGCGATTGGAGCCAGGCTACCTCAATTTTGCATCCCCAATAATCCTCGACCGTAGCCAGAAATAGCCTTCACTCAAGACGAATCCTCCACTCATCATAGCGAGCTGGCGACTGCATTACTCACTAGGTCAACGGGCTTAATAGGACTCAGTTTGATTTGGTAAATCAATAAAAACAAATAATAAGGTGGGAAAAACTGAATAATTAACGGGCAGCTGAGGCTTTGCAGTATGGGAGGAGAGTTCTTCAGCAGGTTTTGAGTAAATAGCTCTACACCGTCACAGCTGCTTAAAATAGCGTACCTAAGGCAGAAACCCCAGACCGTCACTTACTTCAGTCTTGTTCAATTTTAGCAGCATTCGTATACGCCTGGAAGCGTATGAAATGCGCACACTTTCTGACAGTTTCCAAACTTGTTTCTGACAACTGCTCGGTTACTGACCATCCGGAAATTCCTTCTCCAGCCACATCTAAAACAAAACCACAAAATAGTCAGGAACAAGTCATCCTACGTGTATGGGTGAATATATACGTCACGGATATATGATATGGCAATCATATATGATATGGCATTATATAATATATAATATATATATATATATATATATATATATATATTATATATATATATATATATATATATATATATTTATAGGACTGGGTATCTCTTCTCGACCCAGGGGGGAGGTTGGGTGGGTGAACGCTGGCACGGCAACACAAGCGCTATACATAGTTTATGGGATACCTAAAAACCAGAGGGATCCTGACCATTCAACCCCCAGGATCTCCACCCATGTGTATATATACACATTTATGTATAGTATAATTTGGTAATAGTTCATTATTAATATGTATATCTACAGTGAAAAATTATAAGCTCTCTGTTCCACGATGACAGGCACGACGCGGCCAACCGTTTCTAGACAGAAACTAGGTCGTTGACCTCGCCGGTTGTGGTCCGGCCGGACTGGCGTGAGCGACAGTCCCGGCTCGGTGTGACGGCCGCGAGCAGGCCGGGATTTTCGGGATGACTGTAATGGTGAGGCGGGCGCTAAATGATGACTGGAAGCCGGTCTCATTCGTCAGTGGCAATGGGCGACGTTCGCCCTCCGACCCACTTCGATTCGACAAACTACACTCAACAGGGAAGTCCCTTGCTCGCCGTCAGGAAGCCGCTTCCAGCGCCGCCCCGCAGCGCGCGGCTCTCTCTTGGCTGACACTGCGGTGGTGGCTGGCTAAGCCGAAGAGAGACATTTTATTTGCGGGGGATTAGACTCTTCTCCGACTCGGCGACTTGGTGGTAGCTTGAAATTGGATGTCGGCGCATCGGTGGTGGCTTTTGTGGTGGCACTGCAGCTCTTGAAAGTATGCTATGGAATGCATTGGCTATCAGAAGCAGTGAACGGCATGCACGTATTCAATACTATTTGATACGTATTTAGAATACATATGCATTTGAAATACATCAAAATCCATTTCTGCACAAGCAGCCGGTGAGATTTAAGCAGGTAGGGGGTACTGCCAACACGAATTCTCTGCAGAAGCCACCAGAATTCAACACGCTTGCCGTTTACCAGCTTTTACCTAACAAGGACAGATTGAGAGAGGCTTCTAGTGGCTGGGCGAAAGAAGCGACATCGGTCGGACATCACTCTTAAATTCTCTCGACTTCGCATACTTTTCTCTTTCTAACTCCGGTCACAAAGCTAGGATGATTGCTGGCTCGCAGAATCAGCTTCCATCTCGACCGGGGTCGGGAGCGCCGAGCGACTTTGTAGTCGCCGACTCATCCCGCCCAGACAATGGCGCCGTAATGATAATTGTGGTGCCGCCTTTTTGCCCTGCCTGGCATGACAATGGAGCCGGCTGCGCCGTCGCCGGCGTTGTTTGGAGCGCGCGGGCCGACGTCGTCGCCGACGGGCGGCCCCGGTGCGACGCGCAGGACAACAGCACTCGGCGGCGCCGCATTCAGATGTCACGGCGACTCGGCGGCACAAACAGCGCAAGGGCACGTGTGAGTGAACGTGAGGCCGCACTCCTTCCTCCTTGTCGCACATAAGCCGCTTGGCAGTGCGAAAAGTCCGACAATGCCTGCAGATAGGCCCGCCGAGGTAAACAACAATTGTCGTATTCTTGCATCGCATGGAGCCGTGGCCTTCTGTTGGTTCTATGATGTCCTTCTGCTGTTCATTCCAGCCGTGGTAAATCTGCCCAGTTTCTGCTTTTTCCGTGCTAACTCGTTTTTTTCTGTCATGAGGCAAATCCTTTCGAAAAAGCGGAACTGTTTACCTGGTGGCCTCATGAAATTATTCAACATCTCTCAACATAGGCTGCTCAAAACAGCAATAGAGGCTTCCCTCCAACTCAGATACAACTAGACCTGGCCTGATAAACTGCTTGGCCAAATAAGTTTATGACCATACACCTTTGTTCTAGTGCATTGGTCTATGGGGAGGGGGAACATACCATGGGCGGAACCAGGGAGGCGCAAGTAAGAGCACTTGATCCCCCGATTAGCCCTCTGACACCCCTGAAAGGCTAACGATGCCACCCTGGAACGTCTCTTCCCCTCCCCCCCACCGCCCACCAGGACGCGAGTACTGGCTCCCCGCGATACAATTTGGCCCCCTCGTGATCGGATGGCAACCCTTCCGACCATGTGCCCTCCCTCCTTCCCCTGATCGGCAATCCTGGATCCGCCTATGGAGTATGAATCAGTGCATAAGGCAAGGGTAAGAGCAGCCATTAGTTGAGAGAGCTGATGCGGGGCAGGGGGATGAGTGGCTTAGTGGATAGCACCAAAGTATCCTAAGCCATCGGTCCTGGGTTTGAGTACGGGCAAAGCCTCTGAATAAGTTATTATCATCCCTCCAATCCCTCCCAACAGGTAGGAGTTATCGATGTCGTATAACCTTGGCAGTTGGTACGTAGTTAATCCCCAATAATAATTATAGATGGGGTGGCCAGGACCAATCCAAAAAGCCGCGCAATAGGACGGTGTATGAGCGGAAGGAGGCCATCTGCGGGGGGGCTCACCGTCAGGAGAGAAGGAGGTGCGTTGTAGGGACGACCGGTAGCCGAACATGTAGCTGACAGCATGGTAACAACAGCTATTGCGGGCTGGTAGCTGGTGGTAGATGGAGCAGCGGATTGCGCTGCGAGGAGCATTGAGGAGACAGGGGCAGACTTCAGCGAGACGGTGGACGGTAATAACACAGAAAACAGTAGATGGGGAGAGGCGGCTGTTCGCGGGTCCCCCGCTCCTAAAAAAGTAGCGATAGATAGTAATGGCACAACAGGCAGGACCACCGACCCACAGTGGGATGGCAGCAGAAGGCAGGGGAACGGTCAGCAGCAGGGGTACCAAGCTGAAGAGAGGCGGTCTTAGCAGGAGGGTTTCCCACAGAGGGTAGCAGTCACAGCAGGATGTTGCTGAGATCAGAGGCGCAGTAGGGAGTGGAAGTGTGACTGGAAGCAGAGGTTAAGCAACAGCAGGGGATTGTGCAGCAGAGTGATGGAAGCCGGCGACATCAGGCGACAGTGCAAGAGACAAAGAAGTGGAAGCCGGCGACAAGAGAGGATGGTGTACCAGACAGAGAGGTGGAAGCCGGTGACAATGGAGAACAGTGTAGCAGATCCTCTCTCTCTCACACTCTCACTCTCCCTCTCCCTCCCTCCCTCCCTCCCTCCCTCCCTCCCTCCCTCCCTCCCTCCCTCCCTCCCTCTCTCTCTCTCTCTCTCTCTCTCTCTCTCTCTCTCTCTCTCTGATGAGGCCTTTTGAGCCTCCCCTTTTCTGCCAAGCGGCGTTCCCCCTGCGCTGCCCGTGTGCGCCCTTCAGGCGGAGACGACCCGCGCAGGTGCGCGCGCGCCCGCAGCGGTGTTATCGCGTCGCGTCGCTGACGACAGCCGTCGCAGGTGCACAACGTCGACGGAGGAGCACGTATCACCACTGATCTGCGGCGCGACGCCAGACTGCTAGCTGAGGGGTGTGTGACTGAGATATGAGAAGCTCTTCCTAAGCATGAGGCATGCACACGTTGCCTATTCATGGTTTGAGGCTAGTTCATTGTTTTTAACGTGATCAACTTCATGTTCATCTTGTAGAAACTTTCCGTTCCCTCACTCCATAGCCTTATACCATGTCGTGACAGCCGGTCGATTGAAGGGCAAACCAAAGTCAAAAATCGAAAACAGAAAACGTCACCCGTGAAAGCCGAAAAGTCGGTAGAATTGTATTTGGAGAAAACAAAAAAACACGGAAAGATGCGGAGATCCTTTCCAGTCCAAGGCCAATAGGTAAAAATGAACCAACTGGTTCGTTGGAGTTGAGAGTGAAGCACCAAAATTGCTTATAACTAAAAGGAGTCAGGGAAAAAGGAGGTCGATCACTTGGAAAACAGTTTTGTCCCGAGCTTTCCGTTGGGGGCAATGCTTTTTGCCCCCTCTGGATCCGCCACTCTAAGTGGGGATTCTCTCCCGCGCTGAAGGAAAACCGAGCAAGTGAATGGATCTGAAGCAAAAAAAACAGTTTAAAATCCTGAAAATGATCAACAATTAAAGTTAAAGAAATTTTAACACTGACTCAATGTTCCATTAGGGGTGCCCCGGTACCCCCAAAGAGATATAAAATCCACACCCTTGCACAGCGCAAATCACGAAGGTGAGGTCGTCTGCCAAGCCACCTGATATTACAATCAAACACGCATCAAAGTGTTGCCTCAATCGCTCCAGTACTGGGTTATGTTGCGTGAGCTGTGTGTATGCGTCGGTGTTTCCACCGCCCCCGACAGCGGACATGAGCAGCGGCCGTCTGCCCCAGGCCTTTCCCACGCCTCTTTTGCCGCAGCCCGGCGGCAGTGCCGGTGGCGCGCGCCGCCGTGTTGCGACGCCCAGTGTCCAATCTGGCAAATTGGCGTGCTGCCGGACGGCGCGACGCTATGCCGTGCCTTGTGGTGACACAGACAAATCGCGACGGAGCGGCTGACGAATCGACCACAGACACGCCGAACGCTTCTGTTGACGTCACGCAGTTTTCGCGTTCTGGGGTGTCGACCACGAACGCGTCAAATGGCAACCACGGGGTATACTCAAGACAACTTCCCGAGTCAGCACATTTGGCTTTTTGCACATTGGTCATTCGGAACTGTTGCCCTGAAAGCACTTTAAAATCGGGAGAAGGCATGGCAGTGTGGTGCGCTTACACATCTGATATCCTTGTGTTTTAGTTAACCATGTTTACCCACCTAGCAATCACTTTGCAGCAATTCAAGTATTGTTGTCAGGTTGTTTGCCCTCAGAGCCGTTCCTCAGTTTTGCAACAGCCTCAAACGAATGTCGCGACCGGCAAGGATTTCTACAAAATCCTTCAATATCGTGCTGATTAATTCTATAACTGCGTTCAACGGATGGAAAATGTGAGTCTGGTCAACCACGACATTTTATGCACTTCCAGCCAGACTGGTAATCCTACCCCTTTAAGACTTCTGATACTCCATTCTGCGAGTGTGTTGAAAGGTGTTATCTCGGCACAAAAAAACTCCGCGAACCGGCCCTGTTCATACACCACGCTTTAGGAAACCCCAAATTAGCTGCACGCCTAAGCCTTCCAACAGCTTTGCAAAACGAATGATGCTGATAGCTTGTCCCTGCATAGCTATTTCGCAAAGAAATTGCCGCCCAGGCTCATGTATTCCCATAAAATTTCATGTCAACCGACGCAGCTGTGTGCGTGCTATGAATATCTAATGAATGGCCCGCACTTGCTCCTAATGCCAGGACGGAGCCTTGGTTGCGCCTAACGCAGCTTCGGAGCACGCGTAGCTGAAGGTCCAGCCAGCTTGATAGCTTGACACCGCGCAGTCGAGTATGAGGAGATGGGTGCGTGCGCCTCGGGCAAGTTTTACCACAATAATAAAGAAAATAAGGGGTAGGTATACAAAGCACTCAAAACGTTTGGTTATTCAATTACCTTTTTAGTCCATACACGGGAGAAGGAAAAATAAAAAGGACACAGGTTTTTCCCCCTGCTTTATGAAGACTAGGATTTGGGGTTTGATCTGCCGGCCGCGCTCTGGCGCAAGTGATGGCACGCTACTTTCCGAGCTCTCAAGGTGGACACTGCGGGTCGAGTGGAGTTCGTGCCTGAAGTGGACTCTGAACGCATTGTTCCTTTGCATAAGCTACGTCACTGACAAAAAAAGTGAGTATGCCAATCAATCTTCCATTTCCTGCTGACAAGAAACTGTCCACTCTTGACCAGGAAATTTTTTCGATGTGGGCTCGCTGCTGACTTTCCCATATAGCATTTACAAATATTTTGATCCTTCTACAATTTGTGTGAAATTGATACATTTTCTATGAAGTGGGGATCAGACCTCCAATCCGACTCACCCCATCTCCCGACGTGTGAATTCCATGGGGTGCCCAAGATAGAACCACTGAATGATTGACTACCTACTGGATGGTCGAAAACCAAAAGCAGATGGTCGAAAACCAATCACGACTCCCACTGCGTAGGATTTGCACATAATCCACCCCATGTGAATTGGAGAACTAAGATAAGTAGCCCTGAGAAAAACTAGAGATGCCTTCAGACTTATGTCTTCACCATCACGGGCATAGCGACAGCCGCGGCACATGACCTTCGCAGGCGTCCTATAGAGAAGTCACTCTTGTCCCCCCTTCAGTTCAGGGTCGACATTACCAAACCACGAGGCGGCGGTATGCGTACCGGCGCTCTCACAGCGTCGCCGCCGGCACTCTGTGCGTGGGTGTGTGCTCAATGGTCGCACAGGCACTGCAAAAAGGGCGGACGCTGTAACAATGACTGCGCAAGACCGCATCGGCACAAGGCGCACATTCACTCCCGCATCAAGCACGCCCACACCGCACACAACGTGCGACAGTGCGCGCCAGTCATGGTTGAACATGCCGTCGCCAGCCGCCAGCCAGATTTACCTCCGATAGCGGGACACGCGTCGTAAATTGCGCGCCAGGAATTGGCGCGAGACCGCGGCGGCACGCCGCCGCATCAGATGGGCCACTACGTCTTTCCAGGAAGCGCAGCTCCCGCGCGACTCCTTCGTGCCAGGGTGAGACCGGCGACAGGACAGAGACGGCCACTGTCTCCTCCATCCAATTCGTTCAGCCATGCTGGCTGCCAATGAATCAAGCATGCCAGAATTGTTTTAGTCCGCAACGGCTGGTCCCATGCAGCTGGGTGAATTATACACGTTCTGTGCGCGGCGTGAGCCGAATCTGGCACCTCCGCTGGTGTTCCGGCAGATAGCTTCATTTCTAAACCGAGTGCTGGTTGAAGAAACAGATTTGAATTCGTACACCCCTATTACCCTGTTATTACTCCAGATAAAGATTAAGAGGTAAATGGTGAGCGAGACGAGGCGAGCAACGTTAGGCTTGAGGCAGGATAAGCGTACCGAGGCGCTAGAGGACAGAACATTTTTCACCAACGGAAACTGACTTCTTCCCAGCGAGTAGAAAGCTTCCCTTGACGACAATGGTTTTGGGAGTCTTCAAAGGGAGAACATAATTATCTCCAGCGCAAATAATTTAGTAGTTTATGTACCAGAGTGTTATAGCGTATTATATTGAAGGGATTATGTGCACCTCAGTGGGTAGCAGTCTCAGTTTTGACAGCAGTCGATCTTCGCATTCTCTGATATTTCCCAACTATTTTCGGTTCGATGGCGGTTTCACCCCAGCGTATCCCCCTATATGTGTAAAGAACGTGTTCCATTTTCATCTAGCGACCACTGTTCATGACCCCCACCCGTCGTTCAGTGGTGGGCATGGTTCATCCCCTTCGTCGACAGCACGCATGACACGCACGATTGGTCAGCCCCCGCTCCGAATGTTTCCACACCTCCTCTGCTCCACTGGGACCAGCCTCCCAACAACAGCCCTGCTGCGGGTTACTGCTCTGCCACTGCACCATACGCCCAGGTCACAGAGCTACCTGTTGGCATACAAATTCTGGCCAGATGAACAGTGATGACTCAAGATGAGTCCCCAAGATAGCGCGGGGGCGCGAGCGTGTGCTGCATATGGAACTAAGGTACGGATGCCGACTCTTCCGGGTATCTCCAGCGGTGGTCCGTGAAATGTGCGTATGCAAATCTGGTGGCCAGATCTTATTTATTCATTACACCGCAACAGAGCGAACAAATACAGGATATAGTCACAAAGAACGAGGTAACCCATCACACCAACACCCACGCCCAATCCAGTTGGTGGAGGGGGGCCGGGGTGCGAGTAGCACTTTATTTGGCACCCACGAGGGGAGTAGGATGCGGGACCGCAACATGCCCACATCTTCCTTATAAAAAACTTTCGTTCCAACGGTGAGAACTTATAGACATCAGAAACCAGTCAGTGTAGGAAAGTGTCATGAAACGTTGATGAGACGGTGTTGCTGAATCGTAAGTAAGCAATTCTAGCACAAACAGTGGCAGACATAGACGGTCTGTTTGGGAGTGAGGCGGAGACAGGGTCAAAAATAGTATAAACGTTTTTTTTAAGAATTAATGAAAATCACAAAAACAAAAGACTGATAATTTCATTTTAATCCCTCCCCTCCTGGATCCACCAGGGGTGGGGAACTAGGTGCGTGCATTGCACAAGGTCGTCCAGACTGTCTGTTCATCAACCGTTAGAGGCTCCCATAGTGATGCAGTTTGACCTTCATCGTTATCTTGATCAGAATTGTTTTTATAAATTTTGTTCAAGTTGTTCCTAGTACGGTTGCTGGAGTCGGAGTCTCACTAAAGTCATCAAGGGACTTGTCACGGAGACCCCGACCCCACCACCCGAACGAGCAACTCCCTCAATGGAGGGTTAATTTAGAAGCCAAAGTTTAACGTCCCACAAAGGACAGGGACGGCCGCCCCGCTCAGGTCACCCTCTCACCAGTCAGTTGCCAGCCGACCTACGTCGGGCAAACCATTGAGCGCCGGAGCGTCTCAGGGGAACCGATCCCAAGCCTGGACATGCACTGCCACTGCATGCTTCTGAGCAGCGGGCCGGAGCCCAACGCTCTACCAACTGAGCTACCGGGGCGGCTCAGTTGGTATTAGAAGTAGAAGTAAAGCCGGAGTGGGGGACATGACAGGGGACCACTACTCGGATACACCCTCTGTAAGAATCTGAGATAGCTCAAGTAAACGGGGGATGAGGGGATTTCTTGTAGTTTCCGGTTACCGGGCGGCTATAAGTCCTGGGTTAAAGCCCCGACGGTTATCCTGAATAAGACATGGTCTGATCCAACCAAAAAACGCCCAACGTAAGAGTTGGCGGCGACGTTGGAACGTTAGCTGGCATGCCAAGAAAGCATGTCAAAAGCCTGCACGGCGCTGAAGGGGTATGGGCCAAAGGCGAGACTGCAAATGGAGCGACTTTCCAGCAAAGACAGGGGAGGAGGCGGAGGCTTACAGACGACATTGTACTGCAGGCCAGCTCTACTGTTTCAATAAGCGAAAATATATATTTTGAGCACCAGTCTACCAACTTTATGGTTCCCCTCTAACACCTGTGGCCGTCACCGAGTTAGAAATATCCGTGCTGAAGATTGGATCTTCGATAAAATACGATATGGGTTACAGAATGTATGTGGGCGCCCGGATACCGTGAAATTACTTGTCCCGAAATGGGCTGGGCGGTAGTGTGAGCTTCAGGCTTTCTCAGTCGATGCACGTGCTGTATCTAATTACAGTTCAGGGCTGCCAGATGGTCGCTAGTCCAAAACAAGATGAATGAAAATGAGCAGAGACCCAACACATCAAGTCTTACATTACACTGGATGCGAGAAAGGGATGCTATTTCATATGCACGACAACATGTACTTCTAAGGGCGCATAACACATTCATGGAATATGGACTGAACACTCAGAACTCTTACTACACGCATGACTCCCCTCCCCTTCCCCCTTCGAGCGTAAAGGTAATCGCCAGTTGTTCTGTGATAACTGATACCGACGCGGGCCCAATGGGGGTGGTCTTCACTCTCAACACATCCTATCTCTCTGAAAATGGTGAATTCTCGGGTGAATGAAAGTCGTTTAGGCTTTACAGCATGCTTTTCCTCCTCACTCTACCAGTTCAAATCCCATCATAAAAGCGCTCCATTACTGCAAAACTCTAACTTATTCGGCTACCCTCTGTAAGAGAAGAGGTGCGCTGTGGGTGCAGTCTACACCGGAGGTGCTGGCACAGCGTTGACCGCACGTGGCGACTGAGATTGCCGCGGGCGATACGAGGCCGCCAGCTGTTTGCCGACCGCGGTGGGCAGAAACAACGCTTCGTCGGCGACGTCGCACCGCCACGGAGCCAACGGAAATATTGCTTTTTGTAGCAGCCGGAACTGTTGACAGCCCTGCGGTGACAACGGAGAGGTGACAAAAATGCCGGCCTTTTTCACACGTGTAATGGACTGCACACCTAGAAAACAGCCGCACCCTGACCGAGCAGCATTTCTGTTTCCAATTGTCAGGTCCATCAATTTCTCTCATTATACTCCATCTGCAAAAAGGAAATTCATTGTATGCTTTTTCCTTTGTTTTAGCCTCAGAAACTTTATTTTCCTACCCTTGCAGGTTTTGCGGGAACATCGGCCGGGGACGAACCCCAAAATATGTATTCGTCTAATACAGTGGAAATGTTTCTAAGTAAGGAACGCTGTCTCCGGAGTGAAAACAAATGCGGATATCGTTCCCGATACCACTGCCTGCATCAGAGCTGCGAGATTGTTTTCGAGATACTGGGAAGCACTAGGGTCAATAGCATCGGCGACTGAAGGCGATCTAAGATTTGGAATCGGCAACACAAAGCGCATGTTTGTTCCACAGATTTACAGCACTCACAGCGAATTTGAGCCGTGGACTCCTGCTTTCTATTCGGTTGTCAGCTTCCCTCGCATTATGCTTGTTAAATTGTTTTTTCAGTTTCTGAAATGCATCTGAGGTCTAATACGTATTCTTTTCAGTTTTCCCATAATCATTCGATGTATAGAGCGATTATGACAATCACCAGCTACTCGGCTCGAATACCGTGAAAGCCATTACAATATTTCTAAAATCATTTCAACCAGTGATTAGTCGTCACACTCAACGAAGAAAACATATATGGTACCGAAGTTTTCTTCCACTTACGTAAGCTTAATTATCGAAATAAGCACGAATCATGGGTCAATGATATGGGGCGTGTGCTAAGGTCATTGAAGCGTGGAAGATAAGAGCGTGGAAGTTCCCAATTCGGTTTTTGGATTCAGAGCTTCACTAAAGTCATTAGGGGACTTGTCACGGAGAACCCAACCCCACCACTCGAAAAAGCAGCTCCCACAATGAAGGGTTAATTTAGAAGTTAAAGTTTAACGTCCCACAAAACACAGGGACGGCCGTCCTGCCCAGGTAACCGTCTCCTCAGTCACTTACCAGCCGACCTACGCCGGGTAAATATTGATTACCGGAGCGTCTCAGTGGACCAATCCCAAGCCTGTACACGCACTGCCACTGCATGTTCCTGCTCAGCGGGCGAGCCCAATGCTATACCAACTGAGCTAGCGGGGCCACATAACATGGAGTAAAGGAGGGGCCATTATGCCCCCACCCTGAAGGTTTTTCTCATGCTGTGGTTAAATAAAATCTAATAATTTATTTTGCATGAATTGGCCTTGAACACAAACTTCATATTGCCCATAGGCGGCTCCCGGGACATTGTTTGGAGGGCATATTGGCCAGCTTCCAAAGCATCATCCAGCCAGACATATAACTACTTCTGACGCTAATTCAATTTATTTGAGCGCTCTGCACTCATTTTGTTATATTGTGTTTTTGAAAAGGGTGCATGTGTATCGATTTTTTCTTTTTCGCAAGGGCTGTTCCAGTGAAACATTATTTCGGGCATAATTTCCCCGTCGCATAAGACATGCTGATCACAAGTGATTTGGTACAGGACTATAAAAATGCCGAGCCTTTCGACGCGGACTGAATTAAGCCTATTTGCTTTGTTTTTTTTAGGTCAGTGGCGTTGGCTGACCGGAATTCAGGTGGGTCAGTTGCAACAAGAATGACTTGTAACCCAATCATTCTGTTGAAACTCATCGTTTTGAGTTTGTCACATAACTGAACGTTATTTTGTATCATTATACTTCTATATGGGGCCGAGCTGGGTGGGGGGTGCGGAATGGGAGGGCTGTGGGGCGACCTTAGTAATTACCCCGAATAATTGATATTGAATAATATTAACAGACCATTTAGCATACAAATTATAGGTTATAGTATTGGTTCATTGCACAAGCAGTACTGTTTGAATAGTATATTGATCGATCTCACAATGAACCCGCATGTATCAAATAGATGTTCACATTCAGACAAACCCATTGGTATTTGTTTCATTTAAATCAGCCAAAAACTTAAGGAGATAGCAGGGGACAACAATTCCCCTCATCGATTCTGCATTTTTACAGGAGTTTCGTAAGAGGGTTAAAGGGAATGTGGCACCTTCACAACGTGATTTTAACTGAGATAGCCAAGTTGTAAAGCAAGTCGGAAAACCCGGTACTCAATATTTCATTTGTCTTTGAACTCGATATTTCCGTAGAAAAAAACTAAAACCTACCTGACACCAGCCCCCCATCAGTCCGTCGCCGGGCGGCCATTGCTGTGAGCTCCTGGTGTGACGACATATGCTGACGTCACGATGAGCATCAGCCAATCGAAGCCCTTGAAGCGTTTCAAGTATGGTAATGGTTGCCAGATCGTGACCTCATCCACACCCTGATATTTATTTCTTTTTCCAGAGGAATATTTTTTAAAGCAAAATATTGAGCCTATTGTACATTTTTCAGAGAAATCATGAGTGGTTTCATTATTTTTGGCTAAAATTACGCCTAATTTCCCTAAATTCCAGGATTCGACCAAGGTGCCACATTCACTTTAAGAGGCTCAAAGCCTAAATATATAGCGCAAATACGGGTTAAAAAGGAGCAAGTAGTTATATGCTAGCAATCTATATCTCTATTTGCTGTGGCCTTGATTAGTTTGCAAGTACAGTTATCAAAGCAAATTATTTGGTTTCTGTAACGCCCATATACTTAGCATGCGGTTTTAGGTATTAATCTTTATTCCCAAGCCATTTTGTCCAAGCTCGGAATACACAATGAATGGGGGCGTAGGAGTGCTCAATGTGAATCCTCTTCTAGTGCTATTGTTGCGCGATGTCTTCCACCTAGATGACTATGTTTGAAACTGAGCTCTTCCCCACAGATATTCGAACATCTTAGAGCTAATGCAATTGCTTCCATTCTGTTGCCCCAGGGTCCGAGTGCATTCGGCCGTTCGTCACGCACGAAGCGTAATTGACACGGAAGAGCTATGGCTCGGCCCACTCAGTTGTTCAGAGTCACAACGCTGAAACATTGCCTGGGGGCATTGAAACTGAACGTTTTCGACCGGGCACGCCGACAAATGTGCAAAGTAAATGTTTCAATGCATTGGTCATGACAGGTGATCGAGCTCTTTGTTAGCGTGCCCGGCACTGCTAAAGACAACATTATTTTTCGGCATTAAATGTCGAATAACACACTGGCCACGAAATGAATACAGCTGAAATATATGCCTTCATTCTTATCTCACAGTTTAAAAATATGAGACACTTACACTATTCATAAATCTCCTACTGTTCTCGACACTATTTGCCAGAATGATTAAAAGTACGGAGGACGAGTCTCTCAACTTAAACTGACAAATTGCTTAAACCTGACAAAGCGCACAATTAATTTGCAGCACGCCTAGATGCGCCATTACTCTAGATTTTCACATCCAGCACTCGAGAGATGTTATTTCCCAGTGCCGCCCGAAGGTGAGTGTGCCAACCCAACTCAGGCTCAATATTCCAGAACAGAGGCAGTCAAAAACAAATTCCTCGTCCTTTACGTAAAATGACCTGGGCGGTCGATGTTTTACCCATCATTTATCAAGTGGTACAAAGTGCATTTCCTCATTCAACGGCCCTTACATGAGTTGTTGCTGTCAGTGCACCAGTGAAATCAGAGCCCGGAAATGATAAACGAAGATTGATCCAATGCCAGCGGATCCTGGTCTCTTAAGTTCAATTGTGATCAGTTTATACACTCCATCGCAATTGACACTTCTTGTGCAAACATCTGAGAATCTGGTGGGGCCGTACTGTCAAGGACAGATTCAAACCTATTGGCTCGAGGGGGGGCAATCCCATGTCGGCGACAAAAAACAGCAGTGGATGCGACAGCCAGCCAGATTAAACTGGTGACGTGGATAAAATTTTCACGCTCATAAAGGAATCTAGCGAACGGAAAAAACGATCAAATTGTGTTTTAATGCCGGACACGTCTAACCCGATTGATCAATGATGAAACACTAGTTTGATGGGGGGGAGGAGGGGCAAAGGTGGCTGATCCTCTTTATTCAGCTCTAGGGGAGCGTGGCCGGATCCCACCTAAATCCACCCGCAAATTGATTGGCCTGAACTCACCGCGGAAACTTTGTGAATGAACTGGAAAAGATCCGAGTGCTCTTGGCCATGATACGCTACTTCAAGGTCCGGCGGAAAACCTAAGAGTTATTTGATCTCCCGGAATCTCTTTTAACAGGAACATAGTTGGCGGCCTTGGCAGTCACTGCGTTGTCACACCCCAAGTCATTATAAGCTGAGCTGATATAACCACCAAAGTTGTCTGGTATCAAAGGGGTAGATTTGATTTGAAGCCCTCTTTAACTGTTCGGCATTATCGACGCCCCTTCGCCGCGAGCCGCACAAGTTTAAAACAGGCGACGACAGTTCCCCTTTCGGTTTTTGCGTAAAAGAACTGGGTAGTATCTAGCCTTCGTTCGATCATGGACGTATTGATTTATTGTAATCAACATCAAATGTGATGCAGACTCATTATATTTTCCTTTATCCTTCGTGAAAGCCGAATTACCATAATATATATACAGGGGTCTGGCGATGGTATTTGCTACCTATGTTGCTAGACTTGGACTGTCCTAGTCACTAAGTCTTTGTGTGGGTGAAAAGAGCCCACAGCCCCCTGAAAGCTAACAAAGTTCTCGTCTTATACGCTCAGTGGATATCCGAGACACCCAGAACTTGGGTGCTTTTGTTGGCGTGAGAAAGAATAAACGTTCCAAGATTTGCCTTGTGCAATAAGAACTTCGCGATCAGGCAGACGGACATACGTGTATTAATATCCTCCGGATGTTTGGATACACACAAATTCCGTAGAAGTGCTGTACAACTGATGTTATAAAGTTTGTAGAAAGCTCCGTGGCAATTACTTGATGATCAAGAAGTCATCCTGATACATGTAGAGCCGTTTCGAGACTGACTGGTAGGTAGTTTAGGCTCAACTGGTTTAAATTAATATCTAAAACGATCTCATGTAAGATTGTGCCGATTTCACAGATCTGAATGTGATAGCCTGTAGCAAAAAATTCACGCAGAATTTTTTTCAAAATTATTTCACTTACCAAAGTGCCCATGGATTGTCTCAAATATAGAGAAGTAGCATCCTCCGGTTGCGGACGGTTCTCTAACCACCTCGGAAAAAATAAGTAGGGCGAGTATACTTTAGTACCCCACCACTGTGCGTGTTAAACCGCCGAGGTATTATACCTCCTGCAAGTCAGTTCGTAAACAAGGTTCTCATTTTTCAGAAGGATTAGTAGTAGGTGACCTACCAGATACAATATGGTATGATTCCTCAACAGCTAAGCCTGCCTCCCATTAACTCAGCTTCATTTCCTCTCCTGTGTTGTCCGGACATTGGAAGAAAGGAGCCCCTTTAAATAATTTTGGGGCTTATCGACGCACCAACTGCCAGGGTCATATGGCGTCGCCAACTCTTTCCCTGTTGGAAGGGTTTCTCGGGAGCCAGCTTGCTCCTTGTTCAGGGAAGCCGCCGGGCCTGAACCCGGGTCGGCTGCGTGGCAGACAGCTATGCTGACCACTCCACTACCGCGCCCCCAAGGAGCCACTTTAGATCGTGTTGTGAAGAGCTAGCTGTTAACAAGCATAGCGGACAGGGGTTAACCTTAAGTGACAACATCCCCTCTAAGATATAAGAAATAAAGGGGTTAAGAAATCACACGCCTGAACGTTTATGAGAGTAATGGTGATCAAAGGCCAAATCTATTGACTTAGGTCAATATATTCAAGTTCAAGCGGGTCATAAAGGTCAAATACTTGAGCCCTGCTGGGGATCTACTGGTAAATGCTGAGATTAGATGGAAAAAGCCGCGAATACACTGGAAGCATAAAATGCAATGTTCTCTATCCCATACAATGTTCTCTAAACTTGCAATGTCAAGGTCATGCAATGGCACTGAACTATGGCGTGCCAATACGATCAATTTCATGGAAGCCACTATAACCACACTACCTTTAGGAACGGTTGGGTAGAAAACATGGGAACAATGGCCGTAGAATGTCACCTTAGCATTGAGTAAGCTAAATATGACGTCATAACCATATGTGTCATACTGAGTGACGTCATCTGAACTGAAGCACTGGGGTCAATGACTTTAAAATGCTGATATGACATTGAACTGTGAAATTTGGCACTGATCTGTGAAATTTGACCTAAAACTTTATGTGAGAAGACCTTAACATATCATCATAATTATATGGCATTATGACGTCGCTATTCCATATACATCGCACATAATTTCAGGATGTAGACCTCACGTTGTGTGTGTTATGGTTTTAGGGCGCCTTAGCTGCCAGGGTATCTAGTGTCATCCTTAACACGCGCATTGACGGGGATCTGAGCCACCTTCGCTTTGACGGGGGTGGCGGGTAACACCCCCCCTAAGATTTCGGGAACCACGCTAGATAGCGAAAAACGGTAAAGGGCGTTGGATAGCCCATCCATTTCTCCATCGAAAATATTTACACCATTTTTTGTCCGGTCACATTCAAGGTCACTAGAGGTCAAAACATGCCGGCATAGGGATAACATGTAAATTAACCCTCGCCCACCGGGGGGCATGATGGCCCCTAATTTTCCGGGATAGCAGAAAAAGACGAGGCGCAGCACCGCGGTTGAGGCTCTACCTCTCACTGCATCATTTTCCCATCATCCCTGAAATTTTTTAACCCGGGTCACCCAAGGTCAGGTCACCAGACGAGGTCAACCAAGGTCACCTCGCTTCACTTTAGAGCTCTGTAAGAGCTACATTTCAAAGTCGATCGATTTGAAACTTCCTACACTTCATGACCCCTCCAGGGTCTACAAGGTGTATATCCGGGATTTTTCGATTTCGTGCCCTGAGGTCAGGTCACGAGGCGACCTCTCCCATTGGAAAAGCATGGGGAAAAGCTATTTCATGATATAAAAGCCACAAAAATGATTGCAAATACTCAGACTGCTCAGAACAACGTTTTGGACACCCTTTCACGGATCCCAGGGGTCATATTTGCCCTTTGACTTTTCCAAGGTCATCCAAGGTCACCGGAGGTCAAAAACAGTATTTTGACAATAACTTTTGACCTAATTGAGCTAGAGCGATGAAACAAACACCATCGTGTTTGTCTTGTCACTAGCTTTCATTTGATATACAGCAAGGTCACTTTTTGACCTTTCGTGACCTCAGGTCATATTAGGTCACGAGGTGACCTCTGGCGGTCAAACCACTGGCGGGAGGTCTTTACGTTCCACATAGCGGAAAAAGTACAGGCAATTTGCTATCAAATGTACTTTACCAGGCCTCAATAGCTCTAATGACATAAGAGTTATGCCCAGTTTGCTTAATCATTGCATATTTGAGTGAAAATAGCCGATCTTGACCTAATCTGACCTCTGGAGGTCAAACCATTGACCTGAGCACTAAAACATGCAAGTAATTTCTTACTGAATTCACGCGAGCTTTCTATTGCACTTTGCAGATTTGCGCTAACGCCCATATTTTCGGAGTTAGAGGGGGCCATCGATGGCCCCGGTGGGGCGAAGGTGGCGCCGGACCCCGGTGGGGCGCGGGTTAAGGTTTTCGGTAATTACATCTGAACGAGTAAAGATAGAGAAAAATTTAAACAATATGAATCCTCGCAGCAAGCCAAATCGAACGATACATAATATGACCTTGCTAGGTCAAATCCTTGATTTGACGTGACCTGAAATCAGGTCTAGGTCAAAATAGATAAAATGCATATCATTAGAACCGCAAAGACAAGGCAAATCTAATGCAGTCAAAATAAACGCTCTATCACCATCCATTACTAAGTTATTCAGTTAAAACCGTTTTCCCACGTATTTCCAATGGAGAGGTCATGGCTTGTACCTGACCTTAGGTCATTGATATCAAAAACAGTGGAAAATATTTTAGAGAACTCGGTGGGCCCATTATGTGATATGAGTTTCAATCGGACAAGTTTACCCTGTTCCGACTTATGCTATGTTAAACTTTTTCTAGGTCAGGTCACTTGAATTGTAGTGGTGACCTGACCTGAGATGACCTAACCTTAAATTTTTACAAATGTAAAATGATGAGAGAAAACGTATGCCAAGTACGGCGGCGCTACACGCCGCCGTTTTTATGCTGTCTCCGAAAGACCGGAGGGGGGCGGGTACCCGCCCCCGTCAATGCGCGTGTTAACCCACGCTGCAACGGGGGTCCAGCGCCACTTTCGCCCCACCGGGGTCATCGATGGCCCCCTCTAACTCCGAAAATATGAGGGTTAACGCAAACCTGCAAAGTGCATTAGAAAGCTCGCGTGTATTCAGTAAGAAATTACTTTGCATGTTTAAGTGCTCAGGTCAATGGTTTGACCTCCAGAGGTCAAGTTAGGTCACGATAGGCTATTTTCACTAAAATATGCAAAGCTTAAGAAAACTGGGCATAACTATTATGCCATTAGAGCTACTGAGATCTGGTAAACTACATTTGGTAGGAAAATTTCAGGTATTTTTCCTCTATGTGGAACGTAATGACCTTCCCGCTAGTGGTTTGACCTCCAGAGGTCACTTCGTGACCTCATATGACCTGAGGTCACCAAAGGTCAGAAAGTGACCTTGTGGTATACGAAATGAAAGTGGATGAGACATACATGATGGTGTTTGATTCAGCGCTCTAGCTTAATTAGGTCAAAAGTTAGTGCCAAAATACTGTTTTTGACCCTGGTAACCTTGGATGACCTTTAAGAGGTCAAAGGGAAATATTGCCTCTGGGATCCGTGAAAGGGTGTCCAAGAATGCTTTTCTGAGTAAGCCGAGCATTTTCAATCGTTTTTGTGACTTTTAGATCATAAGACAGCTTTTCTCCATGCTTTTTCAATGGGAGAGGTCGCCTCATGACCTGACCTCAGATCACGAAATCGAAAAATCCCGGACATACATCGTGTAGACCCCGGAGGGGTTATGAAGTGTAGGAAGTTTCAAATTGATCGACTTCGAAATATAGCTCTTATAGAGCTCAAAAGTTGAAATGAGGTGACCTTGGTTTACCTCGCCTGGTGACTTGACCTTGGGTGACCCGGGGTAAAAAAATTCAGGAATGGTGGAAAATAATGGGGTGAGAGATAGAGCCCTCAACCGCTGTCCTGCGTCTCTTCGTTTTTCTGCTATCCCAGAAAAACCTTAGTGGGGCATCGATGCCCCCTTTGGGGCAGGGGTTAAATGTCTGATTTTAATCAATAACCACACAAAGTTTCACTTGTAGGACTGAAGCCCACCATTACGTTTACAGAGAACTTCTTAAAACTCTCTTGAGAGCTTTTTACGCGAAGAAGCAAGTGGAATATCGGAGAGCAGCATTCTCAGTCAACAGAGGTGGCGGAGGGCCCGTGGGGTACGGAGCGGCCCGATGCCACGTGACCTAGTTGCTCCTTGGTTCGCTGCAGGTCGACCGTGAGGAAGCATGGCCTGGAGCGATGGCGTCGTCAACAACGAGGAGGTGAAAAGGGACAGAGTGTAAGATAGGTTACCTCTCGCTGATGAATTCCGTTGTATTAGTTATTTTAGTAAGAAAACAAATGAATCAAAGAAACAATATAATTCCTTTTCGGAAATTCCATCGAGAAATCAGAGACCTGACACCGTTTTGTGAAATGTTACCGATCTTTCCTCCGTAAGCACTTCATCTAATGCCAGAACCGCATATTTTACAGGTATTAACCTGCTCTGCCGGGTTCAACTAGCATTCACTTCAAAGACTCAACACTCCATGACCAAAAAAAACACCGCTGAAAGTTAGGCAGGCGTTGATTCCTCCTCTCTCCAGGCCATCCAGCGCTAGGTCGGCATTGTAAAGGAACGCCGGCAGCGTGGGCCATGAATGGGATTCGTGCCACCTGGTCACACCAGTCACACCGCACTTCCAGCTGCTGCCGTGAAGAGGGCCGGTCACCGGGCCAAGGACGAGAGGTTACTGACCTGTGTGCGACTCGTAGTTACCACAGGTCCGATTGGGACAGAGCCTGAAGTATGAAACGGCAACGATGACTTCAAGTGGAAGTATGTGGTAGATTTATATGGTTTCAACCACCGCAGCTGCTGGGCACGTAAGAAAGTCTGCAGGAAGTGAATCAAATGGAAACCTCTGATGCGCTTTCTCTCAGACTTTCGCATATAATTATTATCTAGACTTTAGTTTACCAGCCTGGACTCGAAGTGACCTTGCGAAAAATAGCATGGTATGTTCCTGTACCAAGGCTTGAGTGTTTTCTGGGCTTCAATACTTTGCACTATGTGTTGACATTCGTATTTGAGTTTCTGGGTTCAATTATCGGTGGGCCTGCAAAAAAGCAGGATGATTTCAATTCTCCCTAATATAGTCATCCCAGACTCGTAGGCCCTAGCCCCAGTAAAGGAGCATTTGAACATCCCGCATCGGGTTTTCCCGACGCTGCAAAAAAAAAAAACGCTGCGAAAAACAAAGCCCCACCGTACTTTGCACAGCTTATTCTCGATTAATTACACAACTTTACTAAAACTTTAAAGCTTGGGTCCCTTCAGTTCAGGGTACCAGGCCAAGTCAAGTGACCTTACCTCCAGAAATATTTCAAGTGGCACCGGTGAAAGCAGGTTTAGCCTATTGATCTCATACTCATATTACATACTAAGCCCACAAAGTATCACAAGCCGTTGTAACGATATTTGTTATATCAATGACCTAGGGTTAAGGACAGGCCATGACCTCTCCTTTGGAAAACGCATGGGGAAAACATCAATGGGCCGAAGATGGCTCTTTTTCTGTAGATATGACATTGAATAACTTCTCATTCTCGAAACTGTAGCATTTTAGGCTGCTTCCCAAGGTCACATTGAAAGTTTGAACATGTCACTTCTGGGGGTCATCCGGGGCTATTTCAGCAAGTTTACAGACTTGGATCAATAACGTCGTAAATAATGATGATGGAGCTTTCATTTTGATGTCATGACACTTGGATTGTCACTGCAAGTCGATTGATGAGCATATTTACTAGGTTAGATTGGATGGTGACCTCCGCATGACCTTAGACCATACCATTTTTACATGTTGACCTGATATGGTCATGTCATACAACATTCGATTCTCAGTAACGAGAGGCATGAAATGAAACCTAAAAATCGACTCTAACTCAATCCAGTCGGATGCTGAAACAAAAACAAAAACAGGTATCTAGCCTGTAACCTTTCCTGACCTGGCATGAATTCAGTAAAAAAAACGTTTTTGGCATTCATTCTTATGGGCCATCTACCATTGGCCATTTCAATTTTTCGCTGTCCACATAGGAGCCAATATTGACGGGGATGTTTGAACATCCCCACTGGGGCGAGGGTGGATTGGAGGCCCACTGGGGCGAGTGATAAGGCTACCATTTTAAACCCATGGATCCTGAAGCTGAGCTGGCATCATTTTCATGTAACAAAAGTTTTCAGGCAATTGTATTGCGATGGAGACAGTACGAAGCCTTGGGACCTTACAATGCACTAACTGCTGAAGCCATATGGCGTACCCAGCCCCTGTAGGAATGGTATATGGGGGATCCGGAAGCCCTTAATCAGTATTCTCGCGCCAGGGGATTTGAACTCAGATCAGCGGCGAGGAAGCCCACCAGGCCGCCGCTGCGCCATCACATCGCCATGGAAACAGTAAGCGTACTAGTATGTTCGTATAGGATATATTATAGGATGTTCGAGACCAGTACATGTAGAACAAGATTTTAGGAAGCCTGTGCAAACTTAGATACTTACTTACCTATTTTCTCAAGTTGTTAATGTCATTCTAATATATACGTTACAAAATAAGGCGATGGATCTTATATGTTAAAAAAACATATACACCCCAATAAATAAGCGAAGCTTGTTCTCTATACTCCTATTGCAAAGTTGATAGTTTGCGCAATACACTGCAGCAAAGGCATGCGGCCACTGCCCGAGGGCGGCTGTCATCAGTTTCCGCCTGCGCGCGGGGCGGGTGAGAGAGACAAAGCAGGAGACACGACATCAAAACGGCACCAGCTGGGCTATTTGCCGCCGCCCGGCACCCTAATGGCACCACCACGAATTAATCTACCCGGAGGGCGGTCGACAGTATAATGCGGGGTACGACTTTTCCACAGACCTCCGCCGATGGCACTGCACACAGAATTATGAGCGGCAGCTGAGAGACGGTGACTGAGACTGGCTGAATGGAACTTGTGTGCGACTGAGGGTACGATCATATTTGTGTGTATACCGTACACTGATTTCACGTCCTATTTCTTCCATTTACGTTGATCAGCTTTCATGATTCCATGATTCCATGATTTGGCTCATCATTAGTTCCCTAAAAAGTTTTAACGAAATCCGTGAATATTTAGGTGTCGTGTAAAAATGGCCTGCTTTTAGGAAAATTGGCAATTTCACCTTACCCGGTCAAGGTAGGCCTGCAATAATGCATTTAATTTGAATCATCTAGGCGAGTAAAGAGAACTGCGCTATCCACGAGTCTTCCGGGAACGTTTCGGAACTTTTCAACAAAAGTTTCGGCAAAGGCAATGCAATATAGCTTATTGTTTTGCTTGTGGATGCAACCATATAAAGCCTTGGACACAACATATATATATATATATATATATATATATATATATATATATATATATATATATATATATACATTGATTGTAACGAGGAATAATCACTTTTGGGGTTTTACGTTATGCGAAGCGCTGACTTTCAATGGAGTCGTCAATATTTTCCCGCTATTAGGAAGGATAACAAAGATACTCACACTTTATTGAAGGGGCCTGTCCATATTCGCTGCACCCGCCAGTACTGAAATCCGGGATACTTAACCAAATGGAACTTATGTAACCTACTAATAAGTTTAACACGCTGAGTGGAGAGAGGTCTGCCGTCAATGCCCGGTGGAGAGGAGTTTAGCCTCAATGCACAGTGGAGGGGTCTTAAAGTGCTACCCCGATATCTAACAAACGCAGCGGGTTAGAAAAACGCCCGTTTGAGGGTGTGAGGAGGCGATGGTAATCTAGATTATAACCAAGTTTCATTGACCTAGGTCAATATCTTCACGGTCAAACAAGGGCGTAAAGCTAAATCGGGGTCGTGCTGGAGACCTATTGGGAATACACTGAATGCGTACCGAGGCCATAGAGGGAAGGTCCCTTGCAATGTTTGCTGAAAGTTTGAGGTCAAGGTTATTCAACCATTGACATAACAATGACATATTCCCAATAATGTACAATATGACTGGCACTTTAGCAGCCTCTGTGCAGGAAATGAGGGTTTAGCATCAAAACGACCTTTGACCTTGAACTGTGACATTAACCTTGACATTGAGTGGCCTTAACACGCGCATTGACGGGGGAGCGGGTACCCGCCCCCTCGGGTTCTTCGGAGATAGCAGAAAACAGCGGCGCTGCAGCGCCGCCGTACTTGGTATACCTTTTCCCTCATCATTTTTGCAACTTCTGTGAAAATTTTAAGGATAGGTCATCTCAGGTCAGGTCACCAGTACAGGTCAAGTGACCCGACCTCAAAAAAAGTTTAAGATAGCATAAGTCGGAGCAGGGTGAACTTATCCAATTGAAACTTATATCACATAATGGGCTCACCGAGTTCTCTAAAATATGTTCCGGTATTTTTGATATCGATGACCTAAGGTCAGGTACGAAGCATGACCTCTCCATTGGACCGGCCATTGGGAGCATTATTCCCATTGGTAATACATGGGAAATATGGGTTTTACTGAATAACTCAGTAACAGATGGTGATAGAGCGTTTATTTTAGCTTCATTAGACTCGCCTTGGCTTTGCGGTTCTAATGATACTGCATTTTATATAATATAACCCTGACCTGAGCTCAGGTCAAATCTTTGATTTGACCTAGCAAGGTCAAATCATATATCAGTAGATTCGGCTTGCTGCGAGGATTCATAGAGTTCAAGTCGTTTTGCTCTATCTTTACTTGTTCAGATGTAATGGCCGAAAAACTTAATTTACATTTTATCCCTATGACGGCATGTGACGGCATGTTTTTGACCTCTGGTGACCTTAAATGTGACCTGACAAAAAAATTGTTAAAATATTTTCGATGGAGAAGCGGATGGGCTACCAAACACCGTTTACCGTTTTTTGCTACCTACCGTGGTTCTCGAGATCTTAGGGGGGCGGGTACCCGCCCCCTCGTCATTCCGAAGGTGGCTCAGACCCCCGTCAATGCGCGTGTTAACTTTGGATTTATAGCATAACACACGCATACTGAATAATGGCATCTGGCAGGAACACTGGGGTCAATGACCTTGACCTATGACTTTTGTCATTGACAATGACCTTCATGTGAAATGACCTTGACATATTATCAAATTATATGACGTTATTACATCACCAATCGGTATGTAGTGCAGACGAACTGGTGCAAACGCACCATTGCGACAGTCTTACAATTAGGCCTGACTTTGAAAGCCTATAATTCAAACGTTATTAGCCGATCTCCAAAATTATTTTACCAATCGACTTGCCCATGAATTATATCAAATGTAACCAGGTAGCGTTTTCAAGTTTTCAAGCTGCGAACGGTTCTTAGCCATCTCGGAGAAATAGGTGAGGGGACATTAGGAGCCCTCCACTGAGCGGGTTAAATTATGAACAGGCTTTGTTGCAATCGAGCGGGTCCTGCAACTGAGCGCGCTGATACCAAAAGCTGGCTTCGTACTGGTGGGTCCTTGGCAGTCTTGGTCTTTACACTGTGATACATTAATTGTTAGCCAACAATGTTCTTTTGGGACGCTAGTTCAAATAGTGGATCTAATGTGAGGATTCGGACAACATGGTAGAACCACAAACAGCAGCCAAACAGAATGTAAAGTTTAAATGTATATCAACTCTCGCCCCACCCGGGGCCATCGATGGCCCTCTAAGTTTTTTTTCTAATAACAGAATAACGACGAGGCGCAGCAACGCAGTTGAGGGGTCTGTCTCTCACCCCATCATTTTCCCACCATCTCTGAAATTTTTACCCCGAGCCACGCTAGGTCAGGTCACCAGGTGAGACCAAACAAGGTCACCTCACTTCAACTTTTGAGATCTATAATAGCTCCGTTTCTAAGCCCCGTTCGAAACTTCCTACACAAGATGAACACTCCAGGGTCTACAAAATGTATATCCGGGATTTTTCGATTTGGTGACCTAATATCAGGTCACGAGGTGACCTCTCTCATAGAAAAGGCATGCGGAAAAACTGCCTTATGATCTAAAGGTCACCAAAATTATTGCAAATGCTCACATTTCTCAGAAAACCATTGTTGGCTGTGACGGATTTCAGAAGCGATTATTGCTCCTTTACCTGCCTGAGGTCATCACAGGTCACCAGTAGTCAAAAACAGTATTTTGACGATAGTTGTTGATCTAAGCAAGCTAGAGCGCTGAACGAAACGTCATCGTGTATGTCTTGTCGCTGGCTTTCATTTAGTAACACCAACGTCACTGTCTGACCTTTCGTGACCTAAGGTCATGTTAGGTCAAGCAAGCTTTCAATGCACTTTCCAAATTTTCGCTAACCCCCATCGTTTTGGAGTAGTTAGAGGGGGGCTATCGATGCCCCCGGGTGGGGCGAAGGTGGCACCGTACCCCCGGTGGGGCTCGGGTTAAGCTTTACATATTGGATTAGTGATTCAACTTTAACCCGCACCCCACCGGGGCCGGGGTCCGGCGCCACCTTCGCCCCACCGGTAGGGGCCATCGATGGCCCCTCTAACTTCGAAAATATGGGGGTTAGCAAAAATCTGCAAAGTGCATTAGGAATATCGCGTGAATTCAGTACGAAATTACTTGCATGTTTAAGCGATCAAGTCAATGGTTTGACCTCAAGAGGTCAAGTTAGGTCACGATAGGCTATTTTCATTCAAATATGCAAAGCCTAAGAAAACTGGGCATAACTCTTATGCCATTAGCGCTATTGAGATCTGGTGAAGTACATTTGATAGAAAAATGTCAGACCTTTTTCCACTATGTGGAACGTAATGAACTCCCGCCTGTGGTTTTACCTCCAGAGGTCACATCATGACTTAATATGACCTGAGGTCACGAAAGGCCAAAAAGTGACCTTGCCGTATATTAAATGAAAGCCAGTAACAAGACATACATGATGGTGTTTGATTCAGCACTCTAGCTTAATTAGGTCAAAATTTATTGTCAAAGTACTGTTTTTGACCCTGGTGACCTTGGATGACCTTGGAGAGGCTGAGGGAAAATATGACCCCTGGGTTTCGTGAAAGGGTGTCCAAGAATGCTTTTCTGAGCAAGCCAAGCATTTGCAATCGTTTTTGTGACTTGTATATCATAAGACAGCTTTTCTCAATGTTTTTCCAATGGGAGAGGTCACGTCGTGACCTGACCTGAATGAACAAAATCGAAAAATCACAGATATACACCTTGTAGACCCTGGAGGGTTCATGAAGTGTAGCAGGTTTCAAATTGATCGACTACGAAATGTAGCTCTTATAGAGCTCAATTTGAATAAGGTGACCTTGGTTGACCTCGCCTGGTGACCTGACCTTGTGTAACCCGGGGTAAGAAATTTCAGGAATGGCGGGAAAATTATGGGAGTGAGAAGTAGAGCCCTCAACCGAGGTGCTGCGTCTTGTCGTTTTTCTGCTATCCCGAAAAACACCTTAGGGGGGCATCGATGGCCCCCGGTGCAGCGAGGGTTAAAATATAAATTCAAACTAAATATTCTGTTTGGCTGTTTGTGGTCCCATCATAGATGTAATGGAAGCAATTGAGACCAAACCAATCAATGACTGCTTAGAGGGGATTAAGATAAATTATATCTTACGGTTTTAGCTAAACAGAGCAAAGAGGTGGTATTGCCACTCTCACTGCATGACAAAACATTTTTGCAAATTTTTCGTGACCCTAAAATATTCGCATTTTTACTTCCGGAGGGACATACGTCAACTCATGGGATGAAAGCTGCCCACCTACAAATTTCAAAAATCCTCCAAGCTGAGCCACCCTGCTTACAGCACACCCGGCGAATCCGAAACAGGGCGGGGGAGGGCGCCCTGCTTGACTTGAGATACCACCTATACACCTGTAGCGTGATGTGCACCACCTGAGTATACACACAGCTGCGCTACCCTCCTGTTGAAATATGCACATTCTTCAGTAACGCCTTATGGCGGTGACATTCAGCATTTCTGTTGAATGGTGCGCGCCAGTCCCTGCCTGGACTCATAACGATACTACTGTGCACGAAATGGAAGGATATCTCTCATTGTTTATGCTTTGGAGATACCCGTTTAATTCCATTGCTTGGAAAAAAATATTACTTCCTTCTACCTAATGGGGACAATATGGGGTACCCACGCACGACAACCGAAACCTATAAGGTCTTTTCAAAACAGTAATATTATTCGGCATACAAACCTGGCTTGATCTGGGCCATTGTTAGCACTTGATTAAGAACTAGGCTTGACCCAGTTACAGGCGGATCCCGGATTTCTGATAGAGGGGCACATGGTCAAGGGGCGCCATCCGGACCAGGGGACGCCACTTTTGGCGAAAAAACCCATCAGGTAGGCGCAAAATTCTATCGTGGGGTCGCGGATCCTCTTATCCTGAAGCACTAGCGGACGCAGAGGGGGGCCAAAGGGTCATTCCCCATCCCACCAACCATCCCCATCCCAAAATTGCGGTTTGACGGATTTTCTAAAAAACAAAACTATGTTTTTACGATTTCTCCCTAGTTTCCCCCCAAAACGGCGCTCCTGTGTCTGCCCCTGTCCTGGGGGTGGAGCGAGGTGGGAAGCAGCACTTGGTGGCGCCATCAAACTTTTAAGCGGGGGGGGGACTTGACCATCTCAGCGGACACGGGCGCGATCAGGAGGAAAGCCCCCACTTTCCCCTCCCTGGATCCGCCTATGAGCTCAGTCGTGACGATAAGGCTGTTAGCCCTGGCTCCTGCTGGGCCTTTCCAGTTTCCTGTAGTTTACAAATTTGGTGAAACCGTTACACAGTGCCTGCGTGCAGAAATAAAACATGAACATTCAAACTGATTTGTGTTTTCTTCTAAGTCGTTATCATCATAATTCCAACTTCTCGTCTTATAAAAGATCCAGGCAGGCTGCAAGACTTCTATTCAGTTCGCTTCTATTCAGATTCGCCTCGTCGGAGGGCGTCCAATTTGTAGCAGTATGATGGATTTCCACGCATGATGAATGTGATCTGTATGCACAGGCCTATCACATCCGCCGACCCCAAGCTCTGACAACCCTCTCTTGTACGGACGGTAACGGAAAGGCCCAAGGGTCACAAATAATATTTATCAGGTAAGCCCGAATGAAGGTGGTGGAGAGCAGGAAAAAGCGTAAATTTAAAACAGCCAATTGTATAACAGTGATTGCCAGGTATTCACACTTCAACCAACACAGCAGATGAACGCCTTTCGACCGCAGTCTTTATCAACATCTAGGGCATGAGGGATTAATAACACATCACCAAGACATGCTGCAACTTCATCGTTTTGATTTTTTTGTGCAAAATTATCATGCGAGAGAATTATATAAGCACCGTTCCTGAGGATATCGAAATAATGTTTCTAGAATTATTATATAATGAATACAAGTAAGCTCAGATGAAAAATGCTTGACTTATCATAATTATATTTTTCTTTGCTTAGCTAACTCCTGATACAGCCGCTGATTTTGCCAATTTCATCAACCATTTAGCCAAATATGGGCGGACATTTTTACGCCAAATTAGCGTGAAGTCACAAACACGTGCAGTGGAGGGGTCCTACATTGCCTCACCCTCACTTATTTTTCTGAGGTGGCCGGAGAACCGTTGGCAGCTGGAAAACGCTACTTGGCTACATTTGAGAAAAATCATAGGCACGTGATTGGTACAAGAGTTTTGAAAATCGGTCGATTATCTTTTAACTTACAGGCTTTCGAATTCAGACCTATATTATGAGACCACCGCAATCGCGCGCTCGCACCAGTTCGCCTGCACTGTATACCAGGTCGCAGTGCCATATACAGGCCAACCGTTGGGAGGTGGGAGCGGGGGGGCGGGTGGGTGACAGGACCTAAAATCGAGAAAAGTATATTGTTTTTTAAAGAAAATCGGAAAAAATCGGGTACTCCTATCCGAGGTGGCCGGAGAACCATTCGCAACTGGAAAACGTTCTTTGGACACATTTGAGAGAAATCATAGGCGCGCTTAGGGGCAAACGTTTTTTTGCTCCACCCCCGGATCCGAGCCTGCCGAGTGGTGACGTAATATCGTCAAACAGTCGGGCTTATATGTCAATGTCACCGTACATGAAGGTCAAAGTCAAGGTCAAAGGTCACGGGTAGAGGTCATTGACCCCAGTGTTCTGGTCTAATGACATTATTCAGTATGAGTACGTTATGCTATGACTTCATAGTGACTTCACTCAATGTATTCACTCAATGTCAAGGTCAAGGTAACAGGTCAAAGTCAAAGGTCTTTTTCAAGTTGCAACCCTCAAATCTTGCCCCAGGGGCTGCTATAGTGCCATACATACTGTACATTATTGGGAATATGCAACATCTTACGTCATAGGACAGTGACCATGGATGACATTGACCTCAAACTTTTAGAGAATATTGTGTGAGACCTTCCATCTATGACCTTAGTCGGCTTCCAGTGTATTCCCGGCTTTCTTTCGCGTAATCACGGTATTTCCAAATAGCGCAGCCCATATTTGACATATCTGACCTCGTTCGACCTTGAAGATATTGACAGATCAATGAAACGTTATAATGTAAATCACCATCGCCCTCATCCCCCCTGCCTAACAGACGTTTTTCTAACTGTGGAAGTTGTTTTTTAAACGTGGGACGACCCCCCACGCGTGTAGCCGACCCCCCCACGCCCGAAAGGGCATCTTAGAAGAAATCCAGACTGTGGTGGTTTTAGGGGCAATCTATGTTATTTTTATTTGTATTTATTCACTTGGATCAGCAACAGGTATCTGACCCAAATAACAGCTGAAGTCATGGACATAAAAGAAAACACTAGATGAGTATTTACAATGACGTACCTCCTATTGGTGGTAAAGGGAACCAATGACTGCAAATATAAGGTAAAGACAGTCAAAACGGTAAAAGTATGACTTAAAAGAACTTTAACAGCTCATTCGACGAATTCAAGAACCGTAGGTACAAAACGGTAAATAGCGTGGTACCTCATCCACTTCGTCGAAAATATTTGAACCATTTTTGTCAGGTCACATCTGAGGTCACGAGAGGTCAAACATGCCGTCATAGGGATAACATAAATAAGTTTTTCGGTCATTACATCTGAACAAGTAAAGATAGAGCAAAACAACTAAACCGTATCAATCCTCACAGCGAGCCGAGTAGAATGATATATAATTTGACCTCTAGGTCAAATCAGGATTGACCTGACCTGAAGTCAGGTCAGGCAAATTATATAAAATTCATATCATTAGAACTGCAAAGCCAAGGCGAGCTAATGCAGCCAAAATAAACGTTCTATAGCCATCCGTCACTGAGTTATTCAGTAAAACCCATTTTCTATGTATTTCCAATGGAGAGGTCATGCCTCGTACCTGACCTTAGGTCATCGATATAAAAATACCAGAACATATGTTAGAGCACTCGGTGGGCCCATTATGATATGAGCTTCAACCGGATAAGTTCACCCTGCTCCGAATTATGTTATCCTAAACTTTTTGAGGTCAGGTCACTTGACCTGTACTGGTGACCGGCCTGAAATGACCTAGCCTCAAAATTTTCAAAAAAGTTGTAAAATGATGAGGGAAAAGGATGCCAAGTACGGCGGCGCGTAGCGCCGCCGTTTTCTGCTGTCTCCGAAAAACCCGAGGGGCGGGTACCCGCCTCCCGTCAATGCGCGTGTTAATGTATCTAATTGCACTAGACTTAAAACTAGCATGTGGTGAATTAAAAGGATCTGCCTCGGGGCAGCGCCCGACGTGTGCGTTAAAACCCTTATAATGATTTTAGCCTTGTTTCCGCCTGACCATGGTTAATCATGTTATATCGTCTTTCCTCTATGTTTTTTCCTCAAATTCAAACTTTTAGCGATTGAGGCTGGTATATGAAAAATCTAATGCTACACGATTCCATGGCCTGGTATCTGCATATGTACGTTTTGGGTGACCAAAGAGTTTCAAATTGATGGCCCGCTAGGGTCCGAGCCAGCGCAGACGGCCACGCTGCAGACATACAGCAGGAGCCAAACGACACCGTCAACTCACCTCCGTGGAGCTTCAACCCCGCCCGAGGTCGTTTTGAGACCAGACAAAAACTGCCGCGTTTCCACGTCAATCTGACGACACTTCTTGCTCCAGCACTAAATGCATGGTATCTCAATTTCGTGTATACTGCATCATAACGAAGTGCTATTTTGCCGCGCTTTCATACGGTGGTACAAATTATCCCCATGCTTCTGCAAATTTCATTCCTCATGAACTCAGCCAATCATTAACTCTTGAACTTCATGAACTCATGGACTTCATGAACCATTCCTTTTGTTTTTAAATCTTCCTCCCATTGCTAGTGCTGGGTGTATCACAATGAACAAGTTGTAGGTGCATAAATGTATGGATATTTCAAATCAAACATCCATTTCTGAGTGCAGAGGTTAATAAACCCCCAAGTTCTTTAGGGAAGTGGTGAAAATATCAAGTGATGCAAGATATATCACATAATCACAAAGCTGCGACTTCGCATAATGTTTTCCAGGTTTATTTGCTCCGGTGCCTATTTATTAGATATTCATGAATGCTTAGCCGTTTAGGAACAATCCGACGAGTTTGAAGTATATACAATCTTCCCTCGAAAAGTATGCTTTTCAATATTTACCCTGCAGCCGTCAACTTGGCCTACTGATGTCGCCGACGTATGTTTTGCTTCAACGTGATATGACGCGGTGTCACACGGCATGCAGCCAGAATGTCAAATCAAACTCACGTTATACGCGGACCGGGAATGCCAATTCGCTGCATTAGGCTCTCCGCATCGAACCGAGCCGGGGGCAGCTGTTGCAACCTTGATGGCCCCCCAGAGTGCCAACGCGCACGTTCCCGCTGGCTGCGGCCTAATGCAGCGGCTGCGCGTGCATCAACACACGAGTATTGTGTTGTTCTCCGCAGCGGTGGTTTTAGAGGATGCGGGATAATGGCTGCAAAATAACCTTTGTGGTTGATGCACCCCGTCAGCTTTCACGTGATGAAGCATGTGGGATGTTTTTAAGCATAAATAATGTTTTTAGCATTGAGGAATTCCCCACTAGTACATCCAACGTTATGACGTGTTCCATGTGTTCTTTCATTGTCAATATATATGTAGGTATGCGTATAGTAGCAGGTTCTTAAATGAGCAGCAGGCCTTGCTATCAAGCTTACACAATATTGCAGACTGGTGCGAACAAGTTGGGTGCATCAAATATCCATCCCAAGTGATAAACTCCGGGCCTTTACCAGAGCCTCCGTACGTTATGTTCATCCTAACCACTGGTATGTACCTAACAGGCGTTTGCATGTGGCCATCAAACAATACGAGGCTGTCTAGACATGATATCATAAACTGAATTGCCGACAAGGGAAACCACCTACATCAAGTCTTATGATCCGCGCTGCGTGCTGTCTTCATTGACATACACAGAGGAGGTCGCAATCCAGTGCAGTAGCCCATTCTTCCACGTTATCACAACGATTCACAACAATTAACGGCATCCAGCAGAGAGAACCATGCAATTTACAACCACTTTTTAGCAGCGTCCGTCATCACTTGAACACGGAGACATTTCTGCAGGCCTTTCTGGGGCTCCGAGGCGTCTGGGAATGGCGTTAGCCGGCCTGTCGAGTGACGTGTGACACCGGCAGACGCCCACCGCAGCCGCGTCCCTGGGGTGCCGGCCGGCTCCACGGACGCTGGCTGGGGTGGTCCGACCCAGCCCGCTGCTGCCGTCACACCCCGCCTCGGGGTCATACTCCAAATACTAGTGGAAAACAAAGGAGCTCCGGTGCCAGGCTTTGGTGTGTAATGGCGTTGGCATCTTCCTCTAACGTCCGCTTTTGAGTCTCTTGAAAACTGAGCATTTCCGAAGAAGGGCGCTGTTTCACCATACGGCTAACAGTTTTTTTTAGCTTATATCGGAGGACAAATGGTTCATTATAATTTTCACATTGCAGTTAAATTTTTCTCGAGACCCTTTTCTTCGGATGCGTACGGGAGAAAGTCTTCTGTCATAAAACAGCCAACCAGTTCGTCATTAATGGACGCATTATGAAATACGAGAGAATACTTTGTATGAAATGTATAGGAATCAGCTCTTGGATCGGCGTCTCAGTAATGCTATCACAGCATGTTCTCCAAGACTCCGAGCATGCCAGAAGAGCGGGTAATTCCCGTGATACCGTTAAATTCGATTACCAACACGTTTAGCGTCACGCAGGGCAGGGGAACGACCAGCTCCCTTAGGTCCTCCTCGGGCCCAGCAGTTGCCCATCGACCTACATTGAGTGTGAATTATTGGGGGCGCCGGAATGTCCCAAGAGAACTGATCCTAATCATTCCCAGTGCTGAATATACATGGGTTCTGAGAGGGCCTGAGTGATGCACTGCTGCAGTCGTCCAGTTAGGTTGCTGATGAAGCGAATTTCGTTACTATAGAGAAAGCGTGTACACAGAGACTGCAATCGACTGGCTTGATCAGCGTTCTTAAAACGTTGTATTCAATGGACTCATCAATACCGTTTTTGCTTAGGCTCAGTATTGGAAAAGCCTGCGTCATGGTGTGTGCACAGACTAAAAGCAAATATTTGGACTTAAACGTAGGTGCCCCAGTATCTTGGTCGAACGCCGTGTCTTATGGACCATTTCGCGGCAATCTCTCGCCTGCCAAAACTACCCTGTTGTATCGTAAAATAATGATCCCGACCCATCAAAGCAGCCGTAACATAAGCGGATGGGTGAAACTTGTGGCTATGGCTCTTTTTATTTTGGTGTGTTTTTCAGTGGCACTAACATCACTAGTAAACACCTTGACACCCTCATACTGACAGGCTGTTACTTACAGAGTCCATATTTTAATCATTGTCCCACTTGGGGACTAGTTCTTTGTATTTCTGTTTTTTTCTTTTGTAATTTACATTTGCGTTGAACGTCCCCTTCCTTATATCCCTCCCCGGATTCCATCTCACTCCCTTTTGTTCATTGCTCCCTTATTTAACTCCCTTTTCTTAAGCAGGAATGTTTGAAGGCACTAGGGACTATCGGCCATACAATTTTTGCCGCCAAACAATAATCGGAAATATACATTAAATTTGTCCCTTTGGAGCTTATTAGGCATCTTTATTGGCTTCAATATACATCTTTCTGTAGAAGTAAATTAATTTTCAACACAAGGCAGTGACGCCATAGCGGTTATATCATTATTATGAAAATATGGTGGCCATGTCAAACGTAGCTTTATGTCTTCACTCTAAAAGGGTTAGTTTCGCTTGATTTATTTGTACTCTGCCTGTTTTACTTACGCATACATAGGAAAGCATTTTTCCTGTATTTCACTAGTAAGACTGTAGATGCCTGTTTTATTCACCCGCCTTTGATCACGCAAACTTTGTCTGGTAGGATTTGTGACCAATGAAAGCCACCATGAATTAACATTTTCAGGTTTGCGGTAAATCACAAAGCGTGATATTCGCATGGATGAATCATAGTCTAAAAGATGTTGATCTGAACTTGGAAACTGTTGATATGGAAAAAATGTTGTCTTGTACCGAATGCGAAACATGTGAGCATATTGAGCTTTGACTTTTGTATCATTTTCTTAAAAAGACATTACAATAATGTTGAAGATTGCACGTAGAAATCACTTCAGTAAAATCACAAGCGCATTTATTCTACACAATATTAACACTCACAGCTTCAATAAAATCACAAGCGCATTTATTCTACACAATATCAACACTCACAGAAAACAATTCTCCTATGACTTTATCCACCCAGTGAGAACTTACTTCCCAGTTATCACTTTATTATCACTTGATCTGTCACTGAAGCCCAGCTACGGAGCTAAACAGTCCGAAAAGGAGCAGCGGCGGATCCAGGACTCCAGTTGGGAGAGCAAATGGGCTGAGATTCTGGTAATTGGGGGGGAATTGAAACGCTACATGACTTCCTAGACAGAAAACGTTGCCGGCCGGGAATAGGGTGCAGGGACGTGCAGTACTTAGCTGTCGGTAGCGAAAAGTAATTATTTGTGTCCCATTTTGTGAGATTTTCCCAGTTTCTAGCTGATTTCTGATTACTGGGAGGATCGTTTGGGGGTTAGTCATCCATTTTCAGCATTCGGGGAAGGTCCATGATCCCTTTGGTCCACTGGAGCCACCAGTGTCGGCAGCTGATACAAACTGTTTGGGAGGGAGGAGGCAACCCGGCCAAAATTCCTCCAAAAGCATTTTGTCTTAATAAAAAACAAACTACAGAAATTGGCAGTTTGTTCGTACCATTTCAGGAGAGGCGAGGCCTGGGATACAAATAGTGCCCGGATTACACTCAATCAACCCTGATGAAGCCTTTCTTCAAGATTGTGTGGATTTATCACTACCGCAACGCGTAACTATATTTATAGTAGGTAACGTAGATTTTCACTCTAGCTTTACATAAAGACAATCACATTGTTTTCTGGTCACCTATTGATACAGCCTGGCAGCCGCTGGCACACCCACGGTTGAAACAACACGTGTCACGGTCGCACCACACAGCCGTTGACCGATATTAACGGCGCGTGTCCGGCTTGCACATCTGATCTTTGAAGTTCAATCACCAACATCGGCGTTCGGCCAAGATGGCAGGCGGCTGTCAGGGCTGTTTCCTGTCGGGCCCATGTCAGACACGGCCGCGACCGCAGCCGTCATGACAGACATGACAGGTCCCTACACTTTGCGACGGATGCCTGGTCAGCACTCTGTCTGAAGGGCAGGCAGTCGCTGCTTTCTCGCAAATTGATAAATAATGACTGAAGACGTTAAATACGCAGTTTGGTTGGGTGGGTCAGAAGGAAAAAGTTGAGCTCGGCGGTTTGATTTTCTGAATATCACGGGCTAATATTGCTATGTGACTTGAGCCTTCCCAGGAAGTCAGCATAAATATTTCACTGAATTGAATCTATCAGAAGACTTCTAAACAAAACGCAAATGAATTTAGCTGAAAACTTAGCGTTCAATATTTGGGAAGCGAATAGAAATTTGTAACACCCTTATAGCCGATGATGTAAGTCCCAACAGATAATACGACAAACCGACAACACGAACGTTGTTTTAATTACAATTTCTCTAATTTAACCCGCGCCCCACCGGGGGTCCGGCGCCACCTTCGCCACATCGGGGCCATCGATGGCCCCTTCTAACTCAGAAAACATGGAGGTTAGAGCAAATCTGCAAAGTCCATTAGACAGCTCGCTTGAATTCAATAAGAAACTATTTCACATGTTTCGGCGCTCAGGTCAATAGTTTGACCTCCAGAGGTCAAGTTAGGTCACGATAGGCTATTTTCACTAAAATATGCAAAGCTTAAGAAAACTGGGCATAACTATTATACTATTAGAGCTACTGAGATCTGGTAAAGTACATTTGATAGGAAAATTTCAGGTCTTTTTCCGGTATGTGGAACGTAATGACCTTCCCGCTAGTGGTTAGTGGTGGACGCTTCCCGCTGGTGGTCAGAAAACAACTTTGCCGTATATCAAATGAAAGCCAGTGACGAGACATACACGATGATGTTTGATTCAGCGCTCTAGCTTAATTAGGTCAAAATATATTGTCAAAATACTGTTTTTGACCCCTGGTGACCTTGGATGCCCTCTGAGAGGTCAAAGGGCAAATATGGCCCCTGGGATCCGTGAAAGAGTGTCCGAGAACGCTTTTCTGAGCAAGCTGGGCATTTGAAATCGCTTTTGTGACTTTTAGATCATAAGACAGCTTTTCCCCATGTTTTTTATATGGGATAGGTCACAAAATCGAAAAATCCCGGATATACACCTTGTAGACCCTGGAGGGGTCATGACGTGTAGGAAGTTTCAAATCGATCGACTACGAAAAGTAGCTCTTATAGAGCTCAAAAGTTGAAGTGCGGTTACAAAGACAAAGACAAAGACAAATACAAAGACAAAGACAAAGACTTTATTCAGAGTCTTCCACGGTCATCCATGGTTACTACGACCCCACGTAAGTTGGACTGATAAGAAGGAGACACACACACGACATTAAAATCATGTAAACAGGGTTATATAAAAACATCGTTAAAAAAAACAAAGCATACCACACAAACACCACTCGCTCAGCGCACCTGATCCCGCTCTGCTATTATATACTTTTTAATGGGCCAGACAAAAAAGCGGAACCGGTAAAACACTCAGCTCCTCAGGCAGCTCATTATAAAGGGAGGCCCCGCTGGAGCTCAACCTACGTTGGCCCATTCCAGTACGAGAGCGTGGCACAACGATATTCGCGTCCTGTCTGGTGGTACGCTCCCGTATAGAGCCGACACGCACGAATCCCCGGGCCAGCTCCTCTGGCTCCCCGAGACACACTGTCTTGTGTACAAGTGCAAGCGTGTGGTACCTCACCAGCTCTCCCGCCGACAGCCAGTCAAGTTCCTCTAATAAACCAGAGACATGGTCAAATTTTCTGCGGCCGAAAATTACCTTTGCTGCATAATAAATTATCTTTTGGAGTCGAATATTGTTAATATGAGTTCCGTTGCCAAAAACACTGATGCAATATCAGACACGAGAAATAACCAGTGAACTGACTATCGGCGAGATGACTCTGGGAGGCAGGCAGTGCCTCAGATGTGACAAACCACTAAGAATTCCAAAGCATTGTCGAGTGAGAAGAGAAATGTGATAATCCCAGCTAAGGGCGCGGTCGAAGGTCAGTCCGAGATTTTTGACAGTCATAGATGGAACAAGATTAACGTCTCGAAATTTGACAGTAAAATCACAAAGTTGCGGAATGTTTGGAGCACTTCCTAACAGTATGGGTTGGGTTTTACCAGCGTTAACTTTGAGTCCGTTGCCCTTAAACCAAATGTCTAACGAAGTCAATGTCTTTTCCATCCGTTGAATGAGTGACTGAAAGTGAGATTTTTTGCCGCTGACAAGGATCTGGGTATCATCTGCGTACTGGACGACGACTGCGTCCCCAGCATACAGGCTGAGGTCGTTTGCAAGGATGCCGTAGAGCAGAGGGCCGAGACAAGAACCTTGGAAAATGCCCATTTTGTTTGGGAGACAAGTAGAGACTTTAGAGACACCCAGATTGTCAGCTGGGAGGCTGACGCTCTTGGGTGTGGCGCCGAAAGCATGCTGAAAACCATGAAGTATCAATTCTATGAGCCTGCAATTTTTTAATCAAACGAGAGTGGTCAATCACATCGAAGCACTTGCTCAAGTCGAGGAGACAGAGGAGCGACACCTCTCCACGATCATTGGCGGACAAGATACTATCAGTGATGGTTACCTTGGTTGACCTCGCCTGGTGACCTGACCTTGGGTGAACCGGGGTAAAAAATTTCAGGGATGGTGGGAAAAAGATGGGGTGAGAGATAGAGCCCTCAACCGCGGTGTTGCGTCTCGTCGTTTTTCTGCTATCCCGAAAAAAAACCTTAGGGGGGCCTTCGACGGCCCCGGTGGGGTGAGGGTTAACGGGCTTGAAAGCGATTTTCCCATAACTTTTATCATTTCCACCCGAATACAGCTGGCGTCCATCGCACTAAATTTGAATTCAAAATTAAATGTTGTAAGTTCACAAATAAAAGAAATTGTACGCGAACACGTGATCATATTCTGCACATAACAGAGACATTTCATGGGATGATGCTAAAAAAAGTTGCCATGGGTATGGCCAAAACGCCTTGAAACTGGGCTAAAATACCTATAGCTGGTTTATTTCACTTCCCGCGGAGTGGGGCCATCTTTTGCACACATAAAATTAGTGCAGTTCTCTCTAATGACAATATACCCGACCAGATACCAAAACGGCAACGCGTTTTCTTCTTGTAGAGTTGTGATTGAACTAACTTTCTATTCATACCCAGACCAGACTAAAAACGTCAGCACACACCTTGAACAGAGCCAGTTCCGTAGCAGCCGGAGCTCCATGTCAGCATCGTCAGTGGGAATCTCGCCCGAGGCGTGTAAATGAGCGCCCTCATGAGGCACATGTGCCTCAACGGCCGGCGTTCGCATGTGCTGTAGACAGGCATTGACTGACCGCGGAACCGGGCACAGTTCCCAATAACTGCAGGGCACTGGCTGAGCTGGAAACGAAAACTGCCAGCTGCACCTGACACGCCAAATTCTCGACGTAATGTACTGCACGGGAGCACTGTGACATGGCGCTCTGGCTAGCCGTTAGCCACAACTTACTGGCACTTGGAAAGGCTGTTCAAGCACAAGCTCTCAACGGGTTGGTTAAGTAAATTCGCTTGGGCCGGCTCGTTTGCAGCGTACAAGCGAAGAACAATAGTGATAATTCAGAACGGTAAGACACAATAATCAATATTGTCAACGTGGTATCCAGCAAAGTATATATGCAGTAAAACTAAACACGCTCGGTGAAATGGAAATGTGTACGAATATTTGACAGGACTTTCCCTGCTCATATAGCCCTACGCCACAGGTTGGCTTTTTAGAGAATCGGTGTCTCACTGTCATGTTATAATAGAAAATGTACTCCCGGAATATGAAAAGTTGATTTCAGCCTCAACTAAAACTAAAGCCAAATATCGCAGGTAATTGTTCCCATGCAATTTCAGAGTTCATCTGGGGTAATTTCTGTAGCCTTCATGCCGTTGTCAATTACTTCACGGGAATCTCAGTGATCCAGATAATGTATGAAAAAATCACGAGACCACCAACCCGGGGTCTGTCTTGATTCCACTTAATTCTCACACGTTGATTCGAAAAATATATCCATATATATATATATATATATATATATATATATATATATATATATATAAAATACAGGGAGACCTGCCAAGACCTAAACAACCGAAAATATAAAACCAAGCAAAGGAAAAAGGCGAGGAGTGGTAGCAGCCGGGCCGGATGAGACCGGTTCGAGTCAGCTACAATACCAAAATACAACAGTCAAACTATAATATATATATATATATATATATATATATAAAATAACCATAAATATACCCATTACATATTCGTGTGGTACCTATCTTTGCAGGTATAATTTTCCTTTAAATTCTTTTGAAAGTTTTCCGGGAGTGTAATGTACATACATGTCACGTATGTGCTTTATATAATAAGTTATTTAATATATAAATAATATAAAACATACAGCACATAATAATTTTTTATACTCTATATTATTTTCCATAAGTTCTTTTAAATAGACTCTGCTATGAACAGAATTAAATTAGCATCCGTTAACACACGCAGTGTTAAAGGTATGCAGCGCAGGCAAACTGGTGCGACCGCACGGCTGTGCCGATCTAGAAATAAAGGTATGATTTTGAAAGCCTATGAGTCAAAAGGCTATTGACTGATTTTCAATACTCTTTCACTAATCGACGTACCCAGACATTCTCCAACATGTAGCCCAGTAGCGATAGATGGCTGCGAACGGTTCTCCCGCCATCTTAGAAAAATTATATGGGGGACCCTTCTTAAGACCCTCTAGACCCCACTTCAGGACCTTTTACGGCGCGTACTAAGCTCTTGATTGGAAATCGGGCGACCAATTTTCCCCTTGTCTTTTCCCCACCTAAGTGGTCCGTTTATTTCCCCATTCCCTTCTTCATTTCCACCCCACATTGGTATTTCATAAATCCACGTCTCGAAAAATTGGCTTGGACTAAAAGCGCCTCAACGTGCGGAGTGGAGTAGTGGAGTGTCGAATTCCAAATTTTTGTCTATGCCATTGTGTTTTTTCCCGCCAAAATCAACGGACACCATTTCTTGGTGCCGGTAGCACCTCACGGCCGTGCTGCCGGTGCAAAACACATCCAGCGTGAGTTGCTCACCCAAGGCGCGTGTGTTCATTTAGGGAGAGGGGGAGAGTTGTATCATGGACAAGTTGTATCAGAGCGATTTTTCCAAAACTATCCAAGAGATAGCGCTACCGACACGACCAGATGATGCGGCAAGCGATCCGCCATCTTTCTTTATACTGCCGTCTGCTTGGCTGGTGCGTTTCGCGGTGAGTGCAGAAAATGTGTTTTCGGGGTGTCATTCTGTAAAATTTCGTCGTAAGGAAATGTGTGTTTTGTCATTCAGATGATCACGAATTGGAAGGATCGCTGTAGCAGTGGTAAGGGTAGATTCTAAGGCTTTGTGCATGAGAAGGATTTTCTCGGCTGGCCACTGGTTGTTGAGCACGAGGACGTTTTTCCAATGTGGGAGGGTGGTACATGTTGTATCAAGGCCAGGTGGGGTATGTTGTAACAGTGATACAACTCACCCCAATGTACATACAGCTCATTAGGGGTGTCGCCACAGATTCGTTTTTGCCAAAAACACTACATTGTCTCATCTAGCCACAACGAAAAATTAGGTAAAATATTTTTGATGCAAACAGTGCGGGTCAGGATAAGTGCAAGACGGACCACGCTGATGGAATGAAAGCAAAAGCAAAAATTAAAGTCTAACAAGTCCAGTGGCGAATCTAGGATTTTGTTAGGGGCAGGCTCTGAGAGGGGGCGCCGAACCTGGGGGCGCGGAATCTGAGGGCGCCAATTTACCACCCAATAGGCGGCCAGTGTCGAAGAAAAACGCGTTTAAGAAACGTATTTGTAAATGCTTATTTTCATGAAAGCTACCTTCAGTGAAACATGTTCACGTTTACCATCAAACATATTTCGGGCCGGCAAGGTTTCGCCCAGAACGTAATGACTGGTACATTGGTAGAAAAAGCTGACGCCCCCACTGATGCTAACTGAAGCACCATGAGCAAAGAATACAGCTAACTTATCTGAAAACGAGGTGTCGTAACGACCACATCCACATATCATAGTTGTCTTGGCTAACGCTGGGTTCCTACAGAAACCCCGATTGACGCTACAATAAGCCAATTAACAATGAATACAGTGAGCTTTGTTGAACTTAGTCATGGCGAAAGCTAAGGTGCCGTATCGACCACCTCCACATATCACAGTTGTTTGACTAACGCTGAGTCCCTACTGAAATCTCCGATTGACGCTAACCTAGCATCAGGGGCCGCAGAGCCTCTGCGGGCCTGTGCCCCTGAGTTTTTGGTGGCTGCTCTGAGCTGATATTGAGTCCCTTCAATTGATCTGGGACCGCTTTAGATAACCAGGCCCTCACACTGAACTTGAATGTGTCGCCACTGGAGCCTTCTGAGCTTTCGGGGTCCCTTAATTGGTGTAGGCCCTCCCAACAGATCCTGGGCCCTCTGAGTTAATGTTAGCTATTTGAGAGCGAGTTTTCAGGTTGCCCCCTGGGCTGTTCTGGGACCGTGAAAGAGTATTGCACAGGAGCTTACTGGCTGGCCTTAGATCCTTCGCTGCTTGGGCCCCTAAGCTAAAAATAACCCTGTAGGTGAGATTATTGTGGCAGCCATGAGCTGGTCTAGGGCCCGTGATAGGATTTACTTAAGGGGCCTCTGGTTTGATCATAGGGCCCCAAGCTGGATTAGTCTCCCCTGAGCTGGCAAAAGTCCCCTGGGTTGGTATCGTGTTCGTTTAACTGATATAGACTCCTTCAGCTTGTATGGGGCCCGTTGTGCGTATCTGGGCCCCATGAGCTCGTCGAGACACCCAGCTAGTCTGGCCATCTTAGTTGTATGGGCCTCCTGAGCTGCTTTGGGCCCCCTCAGCATGTCTAGGCCCCATGAGTTGAAGGTTGGCCCCTGGGCTGGTTTTGGCCCCTGAGCTTATTTAGGACCCATTTAAATGGGTAGGCACCCCACGCTGCCTATACAGCTCATTAGGGATGTCGCCACAGATTTATTTTTGCCAAAAAAACACTATATCATTACAGGTAGCCACAATGAAAAATTAGGTAAAAATATATTTGCCAAAAGTACGGGCCAGGATAAGTACAACACAGGCCGCGCTATGAAATGAAAGCAAAAACAAAAATTAAAGTCTAACAAGTCCCGAGAAGTTATGGCCACATCCCCACCCTCGCTTCACAAATTCAGGGACTGCCCTGCTCGCCCCCGCCTCCTACTTCCCACGTCCATGCAATTCATCCGTATCCCTGATACAACCCTTCCCGTAACTATTGCGAGATGATTACTTAGTAAGTCCATAACTAATACGTTTAGGCTTTTCAGATTGAACAGTTGCAGATTGAACAGACTTTAGCCCTGGCTTAAGTCTGCTGGTACCTAGTCAAGAATTTGCCCGTTTCGACGCATTGTGTTGGCTTCCTTTTTCCAAACGGGTCACTTTACACTTGGACGGTTGATGTTTCGTTTGCGCTTTTTGTCGCCATGAATTTCGTACTGTATTGGCCATAGTGAGGTTCGATAAAATGCAAGTTAAGTTTATAATTAAATTTTAAATTCGTTGTAGGTTGTTCCCACGGTCATGATCGGTAGCAGACACAGTCTCCAAAACGTGACACACTGTTACAACTAACCCACCATGTGATACAACTCACCCAACCGGTGGGGTAAGTTGTATCAAGTGAAAGGTCCATTCGCCGGGCAGTAGGAGACAAACCAGTAAAGATTAAGAAAAATATATCGGCAAAAGGAAGCCAAAGGATGCAGCTACGAGATGGTATGAAATCACGGGGCCATCCCAAGTAGTTACGAAATTAATGAACCTGGAGTAAAACGATACAACCCACCCCACCCTCCCCTACCTGACACGATGACATTGAGTCGTTTTGTTTTCAGTGTAGAGGTGTTGCCAATTGTCTCTTGCATTTTAAAATCTTTGGGAAGAGAGCCAATTTTTAGAGGATACAAAAGTGTACGTATTTATGCTCTGAATTCAAACTCAGCGCCAAAAGATTCTCCCTAAAAGTGAAAATTAGACGTTTTGGGCTACCCTAGCCTTCATCGATCCGAGACCTATGGCTTTTGACCTTGCCTCATCCATCACCTGGATGGGTCAGATTACTGCATGGTACCTTCCTGAAACCAGATTATCACGAAACTGCATGTAATTCTTCCTGAAACCAGATTATCAAAAACTCAACACATTCTACGAAATTCAGCGTCCCAGTCAATTCCTTCCAATCGCACTGAAGCTTTCCATATATCACTTATTCCGGTCACTACAAACCTATGAAACCGCTTACGACTAGGAACCCAGACATCGAAATAGCTTATTAAAAAAACATACACATTATCACTTTTACCCCCCTTCCAACCTTCCAAAATTGTACAGCATTGGTGCAAAACTGGGCTATCAAATCCACGCTAAGCTTCGGCTATGGGTCCCCAAACTTCACAGTAGACTTTACAAATTTGAACTAACAGGCTCTCCAACATGTCAACGCTTGTCCCCGAGAGAAACCACAGAACACGTCATCCCATGCAGTGCCCCCAGCATGCTAACCTAAGAACAATTATATCTAGAAAACCATTTGATATTCTCCACTGTAACTTTGCACATCTGCCAATATCACAAAATTTGATATAATTATACATGGAACGGATTCAAAGTATCAAAGAGAAATAGAGGCAGCAAATACCTTTCAAAATTTCCATCAACCCAGGCGCAGCATCAAAGCCAATAAAGAACGTGTAGGAAAATATAACGGCGACCCTTTCCCGGTAACATGCGGTAGAGTGAAGAGTGAAGTAGACCGTATTGATGTAAGTAGGCTTTGCGATTTAATACTTCCCTTTGCGTGATTATTATGAGTGTATAATGGAAGAGAGGGACCTAGATTTAAGCAGAGGGTTTTTAGCCGATCTCGGATGTGATTTTGCTGAAACTATGTCGAAAATAAATATATTTACTACTAAAAGTATGAATGGAAACTAAAATCTTCGTTTTTAATCTCAACACTATATTGTTCGCTATTGGTGATTGTTTTTTATATATTTTGTCCAAGTTGTTCCCAGTTCGGTTTATGGAGTCGGAGTCTTACTGAAGTCATCAAGGGACTTGATACGGAGACCCCGACCCCACCACCCGAACGAGGAACTCCCACAATGGAGGGTTAATTTAGATGCCAAAGTTTAGCGTCTCACAAAGCACAGGGACGGCCGCCCCGCTCAGGTCACCCTCTCACCAGTCAGTTGCCAGACGTCGGGTAAACTATTGAGCGCCGGAGCGTCTCAGTTTATCTGACATTTTGATCAATAGCAGCCAGAGCGGAAAATTTGGCTATCAGAGACCAAAAATCATGTATCTGACCTGACTTGAGAGTGAATGGATCACCTAAGGTCAAACAAATAGGCATACATCGCAGGCTTGTGTTACAAGCAGCACGCTGGTTTTCGTGGCAAAAGTATATGTCCATTATGGGCAAACGCGGGGGGGTCACAACAACTTCCCTCTCCCCGTGCTAGGGCGGAGCCAGTGAAAACCAGAAAAGTGTGACAGTTGCATACTACTCTACATTTAGCTAATGTAACACACAAGAGAAGGATTCGACAGGCCACCGGTTCTTCCAAACTATTTGTATGCCTGGTTAAAATTAAAAAGACTGTAGAATTATTTTATTTGGATTTGATCTCGTTTTCCCGACTTTCCCCAGTGTCGATCCTAAAGCTCTAACCAACTGAAAGCTGGATTTAATATCAAATAGGCTTCCCCACTTTGGAAAAAGCAGAGTGGATGAGCCCATTTAATAGTAAATCCAACAAAAAATCCACTGTCTTTCCGAACTGAAAGCTAATGTTTTCGGTCTTGTGAAGGCCAACTCAGTTAGAGCAGAAATAACGGCGATTCGTTGCACCTTGTTCAAAACAGATGTTCCGCAAAACTCGGATAAGTGCAAGGCCGTAAACTAGTCCTGGCATTATATACGAGATGCCTACCTCGGAGAGATCTTATGAAACAAAGCCTCATACTCACATGGCAGAATGCACTCTGTCAGGTATGCACAAGTAGACAGCTTGGCATAAGTCCTGGGGGCTGTTTTTTTGCACGTTTGGCAGTTGGAATTATTGATAAGGGAGTAGTATTATTGTGCTAGCTCAGGCGCATGGGGCTTCAGCCTCTCAAATGCACGAAGCACGCTCATCCGGAAAAATGATCTAAAGGCCAAAGATGCCTAGATGCTGCATCATAGCTCACCCAACATCCTTCAATCTACCACATGCTGTATTACTCAGGGACATTGCCCTTGGGCAAGGTACCCCAGTTCGGGAAAATATAGAAATTAGGATGATCCGCGAAATACTGCATTCTCGAGAGGACGGCGGGATATCTCGGCATTCATTCTCCCGAGATGCTGCTCATTTTCGTAAAACCCACCATGTTTCGCAGGAAAATAAACGCAGCATTTCTTAGAATGGTTTGCTCTCATCTAAGGATTTCTGCAGACCTATACTTTAATAAAAGTTCAACGCCAATGCTTACGAATGGTAAGCGAAGTCTCCGAAATACACTACGTGAAGTCACCACATCGCCATTGAAATAACGGTTGAAAACAGCTGTACAGGCATTAACAAGTCTCCCTTACAGAAAAGAACAAAATAATTGCTAAGCAGTCCCTGAGATAAAAAAACGGATTAAGTGGTAAACCGTAACTAATGGGTACTTACCTAGACTGGCGAAGGACCCCACCGGAGACAGCAGCAGGACGAACAGCGCCCACCACACCATTGTGGGCGGCGGAATCAACCAGCTGGATTTCTTACACTCCTTGTATGTCCTCGGTCAACAAATACCAGTTCCGCACAAGAAGAGAACAAAATTGATTCAGTTAGCCCGGCGTCAATCTACTCAGGTCCAGTTCAGCTGCACAAAAACTTATGCTTTGTTTTGGGCCCAACTCAACACCCAATATAGCTGATGTGAAATAACACCAACAGTACTAAACCAGTACCGGTCCTCAGTAACCAATCCAATATAGTCCCAGGTCGCCAACCCAACGTCGATCCTCTCGCACACTCCGGGCGCCGCGCCGTCGCTCGTACCCGTCCCCCCTCCCTCGAAGCTCGCGAGAAGACTGGCGCGTTGGGCGGCCGAGATGTAGGCTCTGAATCAGCTGGTGGCCGGCGGCGCCGGCAGCGGCGGCTTCTTCTGATCAACGTCACCACTCACCCGCCGCAGGGCGCCACACACGCCACTAGCCCAACAGCCGTCTGTGTGACCGTAATCATAAGCGCTATCACGTTTTTTCATGTGGAAATATCGTCGTCATAAATGGAATCATGTTCAAAAGATAACACCGCAGCGTCAGCTTTACCTACGCTCGGGAGCGACCGGGAAAGTTAACGTCCGAGTTATCTATTGCATGTGCTATGCAATTAAAAAAACGAAAATGTGTTCACTAAAACTTCCTGCTTAAAGGTATGTTACCAAAGTACTAATAAGAAAATGTGTCTTGGAATACATGGTGAAATACCTATGCCAGCCGTTGAAGGGGACTGCTGGCTGGACCCTTAACGACCAGCAGGACCCCTTATCACCAGCGGGACCCCTATAATTGGGAAGAACTTTGTGGTCAAGGGGGTTCTTGCCTGCTTGTTCTGTGTTTGCATAGCAGTACTGCCTAATTGCCCTGGAATAGACCCAATCCACTGCACGGCGTCAAGGGGAGCCTTGGCTGACCACAGGGCGATTACTTAAGCCGTGGACTCTGGCATCCTAGCGATTACTTAAGAAGCCCGACTCTGACCGCAGTGGATCCTCTTTACGGTAAGAGTCTAGCTTGAGTTAGCAGGGTGCCTGTGATTAAAAATGGAGCCCCAAAATTGATATAGGTTATTCGTTTCTGCCTATAAGAGACCCAGCTAATTATATGGGTCCGCAGTTACCGTAGGGTGCCAACAACTACTGTGGACTCGGTACAGTGGCCTCCGGAATTACTGTGCGGATTCAATCGTGACATTCAGGGCCCGCGACCTCCAAAATGAGCTGGGCTATAATTTAGGGTGCCCATCGGTAGCCGCAGAGTAGAGTGCCACGTATTCGAATGTGCCCCCGCATGGTTAGCTAATTGGATTGGTCCCAAGCAAGCCAAGAGGCTTGCCATTGCCATATGTAAGCCCTGGTTATGCCACGGGGGCCCCGGTTAGCAAACTGCTATAAAATCAGGCTGATCCCACAAGAGGCTCCTGACTCACAAAAGGGGCCCAACATTGTTGAGAGAACCGAAGAAAATTTAGGGTACCCCTCTGTGCCCAGATGGGTCGGCGATTGTTGAAGGGAATAGACCACTTTGTGGAAATTATGAAATGACCAATTCGTGGACCAAATAAATCTGGAAATCAGGAAACTACATTTTGTTTCCAGCCCAAATCGCTAAAAACAAAGATATCGCCTCTTGTCTTACTACGCTTGGTTGACCCAAGCATCGCATGTAATCACAAATCTGGCAGCCTGCGGCAGCTTGCGACATGTCGGGTTGCGCGGCCGTGTCATTTATCCACATTTATCACATGACATGCGCTGCCAGATGAGAAGGGATTCTCTTCACGGTTGAAAATAAGGTAGTCAGCCCTTTTACTTTGAACTTTAAAACTTGAGGAAATTCTATACAGAGAGATTTGGATGAAATTAAACATGCTAATAGTGGTTTATTACGCTTACAAATGCTAAAAACCAATGGTAGGATACTCCATTTAGGGGTTCCGGTTGACCATTGCGGTCTGCGATTGCTGCTTTGGACTCCAACTGTGGTCGCAGGGTCCTATCATTATTTTAGTGGGCCTGAACGAATCCTCATTCGTTTTTTATTTTATTTTAGAAGCCACCATTAATCCATGGATTGTAGTGGTAGCAAGCAGCCCCGCTTAGCTGACCGCAAAAAGCCCGCAACAACCAGAAGGGTCCTAAATAATAATCTGGGGTACCCTTCCACCCCGAGGGGGCCCGAAGTTTCCAAAGGGAAACCGGATGTGGAATAAAGCTATCCCCCAGTTAACCACAAGGGCCCGTGATGGTCACATACAGTCCAGGCTGTGATTACAGGTGTCTGACCGACAAAATGACAGTCCACGACTTCTGTGGGAGCCCGCAGGGCATAGGTACCAGTCCCCAGCCACTCTCTTTGGTCCCCACACCGTTTAGTTTTTCTATACACCAGTACCCTTTTAGCGTCAACAAACTGCGAATACGTTCCTCGTTCGGCACATGTGTTTGTGGCCCTCGCTGAAGACGGTTGTGGCCGGCTTATCAGATTTTCTGCACAGAACGGGAAAACCAGCTGCCCTCAAGAAAAAACAAGAGTGCCCTTTCAACTGCAGAGGTGAGTCCTTCGGAGCACAATAGTATCATTTTCCCCTCTTGCATTCCATTTAAAAATGAGCGGAAATGCGCTTAGGCCCGGTTGGCCACAGGTGACCTATGATTAACACGCGCATTGACGGGGGTCTGGGCCACCTTCGCCTTGACGGGGGTACCCGCCCCCCTAAGATCTCGAGAACCGTGCTAGGTAGCGAAAAACTGTAGACGGTGTTGGATAACCCATCCAATTCTCCATCAAAAATATTTGTACCATTTTTTCAGGTCACATTTAAGGTCACTAGAGGTCAAAACATGCCGTCATAGGGATAACATGTAAATTAAGTTTTTTTCGGCCATTACATCTGAACAAGTAAAGATAAAGCAAAACGATTTGATTTATATGAATCCTCGCAGCAAGCCAAATCGAATGATATATAATATGACCTTGCTAGGTCAGATCAAGGATTTGACCTGACCTGAGGTCAGGTCAAGGTCAAATTGGGCAAAATGCATATCATTAGAACTGCAATGACGAGGCAAATATAATGCAGTTAAAATAAACGCTCTATCTCTATTCATTACTACGTTATTCAGTTAAAACCATTTTTCCCGTGTATTTCCAATGGAGAGGTCATGGCTCGTACCTGACCTTAGGTCATCGATATAAACAATACCGGAACACATTTTAGAAAATTCGGTGGGTTCATTATGTGATATGAGTTTCAATCGGATAAGTTTACCCTGTTCTGAATTATGCTTTCTTAAACTTCTTTGAGGTCAGGTAACTTGACCTGTACTGGTGACCTGATCTGAAATGACCTAACCTTAAAAGTTTGACAAAATTTGGAAACATGATGAGGAAAAAGCTATGCCAAGTACGGCGGCGCTACGCGTCGACGTTTTTAGGCTATCTCCGAAAAACCCGGGGGCGGGTACCCATCCCCCGTCAATGCGCGTGTTAATATAAGGTGCCCACAATTATACGGGGACAGCTGGAGTCGCAAGAACCTCCGATTATCAGCACGAACCCAAGAACAATTTCGAGTATCTGTCTGTGCTCAGGAAGGACCAGTGATTACAAAAGGGGGCTCGGCTGGCCATTAAAGGGAGATACGCGAAAAAAATTATTGGGTAGATCAAAAGGTCACAAAAAGTTGTTTCAGAAGTCCTCTTCTCATTTTTCAGAATTCGGCCTGCAAATGCCTTAAAATTGCTCTCAAAGTCAACATTTCTAGACGATTTTACCGGTACACCTCTTATCGATGTAAATGACGTACCCCGGCTAAGGCTATCAAATTCAAAGGTCCCATTTTTCCTAAGCAATGACTTGAGAGTGTGAAACTATTAAATAAAAAGTTATTTAAAAAACTACAGCCAAAAATCATATTAAACAAAAATATAGGAGCTTTAAGAAATCACAATTGACCAATCAGAACGTACAGCCACCTCATAGGGGGGTCACGTGACCTTTCTAACGCAAAAGTCTCGTCATTTCGGGGCTGAAGCAGAAAACGACTCAAGACCCGAGATACGATACGGCTGAAGACTTGAGTAATCATGTCTTTTTCCATTTCTATGTTAAACTAATCATTGTGTATTTTTAAAGGCTTTGTAAAATTAATTCAAATACAAATACAGGAGAAGAGACATTTTTATTACAAAAACATCACTTAACTTTAAATAGCTTTCGAAAAGTAAGTGATGGGTGAAGGTTTCAGTATTTTATCGGAACTGTTAACCTATTTCGATAATAAGTGAGTGGCCTCTCAAAATTTTGCCGAAGATACACAAATAATTGACAGTTTCGTAATCAGGATTTTTCAAATAGCAGGAAACCAGAATAATAATTTTTCGCGTATCTCCCTTTAAAGGCCGGCGATTTTAAACGACGGACCCATGGTTCTGATCACTTTTAACACGCGCATTGACGGGGGGCGGGTACCCGCCCCCTCGGATTTTTCGGAGACAGCAGAAAAACGGCGGCGCGCAGCGCCGCCGTACTTGGTATACCTTTTCCCTCATCATTTTTGCAACTTCTGTGAAAATTTTACGGATAGGTTATCTCAGGTCAGGTCACCAGTACAGGTCAAGTGACCCGACCTAAAAAAGTTTAAGATAGCATAAGTCGGAGCAGGGTGAGCTTATCCAATTGAAACTCATATCACATAACGACTCACCGAATTCTCTAAAGTATGTTCCGGTATTTTTGATATCGATGACCTAAGGTCAGGTACGAAGCATGACCTCTCCATTGGTAATATATGGGAAATATGGTTTTTACTGAATAACTCAGTAACAGATGGTGATAGAGCGTTTATTTTGGCTTCATTAAACTCGCCTTGGCTTTGCAGTTCTAATGATATGCATTTAATATAATTTGACTCTGACCAGACCTCAGGTCAGGTCAAATCTTTGATTTGACCTAGCAAGGTCAAATCATATATCATTCGATTCGGCTTGCTGCGAGGATTCATACAGTTCAAGTCGTTTTGCTCTATCTTTACATATTCAGATGTAATGGCCGAAAAACTTAACTTACATGTTATTCCTATGACGGCATGTGACGGCAAGTTTTTGACCTCTGGTGACCTTAAATGTGACCTGACAAAAATAGTTCAAATATTTTCGATGGAGAAGCGGATGGGCTACCCAACACAGTTTACCGTTTTTTGCTACTTACCGTGGTTCTCGAGATCTTAGGGGGTCGGGTACCCGCCCCTCTCGTCAATCCGAAGGTGGCTCAGACCCCCGTCAATGCGCGTGTTAAACCTTACGTTGATCATTCAGCTTTGTCATGCGCGAATTATGGTTTTTGACAATCCGTTAGAAGGACAAAATATGATAATGTTGTAAAGAAAAATGCACAAAAAAGATCAGAACATTTTCGGGTCATCATTAACCCGCCCACCGGGGGTCCGGCGCCACCTTCGCCCACCGGGGGCCATCGATGGCCCCCTCTAACTCCGAAAATATCGGCGTTAGCGCAAATCTGCAAAGTGCAATAGAAAGCTCGCGTGAATTCAGTAAGAAATTACTTCGCATATTTTAGTGCTCAGGTCAATGGTTTGACCTCCAGAGGTCAAATTAGGTCAAGATTGGCTATTTTCACTCAAATATGCAATGATTAAGCAAACTGGGCATAACTCTTATGTCATTAGAGCTATTGAGGCCTGGTAAAGTACATTTGATAGCAAATTGCCAGTACTTTTTCCGCTATGTGGAACGTAAAGACCTCCCGCCAGTGGTTTGACCGCCAGAGGTCACCTTGTGACCTAATATGACCTGAGGTCACGAAAGGTCAAAAAGTGACCTTGCCGTATATCAAATGAAAGTCAGTGACAAAACAAACACGATGGTGTTTGTTTCACCGCTCTAGCTCAATTAGGTCAAAAGTTATTGTCAAAATACTGTTTTTGACCTCTGCTGACCTTGGATGACCTTGGAAAAGTCAAAGGGCAAATATGACCCCTGGGATCCGTGAAAGGGTGTCCAAAAACGTTGTTCTGAGCAGTCTGAGTATTTGCAATCATTTTTGTGGCTTTTATATCATGAAATAGCTTTTCCCCATGCTTTTCCAATGGGAGAGGTCGCCTCGTGACCTGACGTCAGGGCACGAAATCGAAAAATCCCGGATATACAACTTGTAGACCCTGGAGGGGTCATGAAGTGTAGGAAGTTTCAAATCGATCGACTTTGAAATTTAGCTCTTACAGAGCTCTAAAGGTGAAGTGAGGTGACCTTGGTTGACCTCGTCTGGTGACCTGACCTTGGGTGACCCGGGTTAAAAATTTCAGGGATAATGGGAAAATGATGCAGTGAGAGGGAGAGCCCTCAACTGCGGTGCTGCGCCTCGTCGTTTTTCTGCTATCCTGGAAAAACCTTAGAGGGGGCCATCGATGGTCCCCCCGGTGGGGCGAGGGTTAACAAGCGCATTGACGGGGAGGCGGGTACCCGCCCCCCTCGGGTTTTTCTGAGAAAGTAGAAAAACGGCAGCGCGTAGCGCCGCCGTACTTGGCATACCTTTTCCCTCATCATGTTTACAACTTTTGTGAAAATTTTAAGGTTCGGTCATCTCAGGTCAGGTCACCAGTACAGGTCAAGTGACCCGACCTCAAAAAAAGTTTAAGATAGCATAAGTCAGAGCAGGGTGAACTTATCTGATTGAAACTCATATCACATAATGGCCCCACCGAGTTCTCTAAAACATGTTCCGGTATTTTTGACACCGATGACCTAAGGTCAGGTACGAGCAAATGATGCATGATATGACCATTTTAGGTCTAATATTAAAAAATATTTGACCTCAAGCCAGGTGAGGATCTCATGGTGACCTGATATGGTCATGTTGTACATCATTTGATTCGCCGTAGGTGTGTAAGCACAATAGAAACAATATGAAAGACTTACCGCAATTTAGTGCGGATTTATTGACACAAGAGTTTCAGTATATTCAAGTGACCTCACGTGACCTTTAGAGGTCAGGTGCTGAAACACTCAACTTGCTAGTCAGGCACGTGCTAAGAAAACATGGTAATAGGACTTTCAATTCGATTTATTGCATATCTACAACAACAAAAAAACGTTATTTTCCACCATAGACTTTAAATTTTTTCTTTCTATCTTTTTGTGTTAGGCCTGGCACTCCGCTTCAAACTCGTGATTTTTGGTTTTGAGGCCGGGTCGCTTGACCTTGAACAGTTTCTTGACCTGAAAAGACCAGATCTACAAAGTTAGTTCAAATACGTGAAATTGAGCATGAATAAGGTGCTTTAAGCTTTCGTTGTTCTGCGTTGTTTTCGTTTCTGTGTTATTTAGGAAAAACCAGGAGTGAGGGGCGAAGAAAACTCACGGGGACTTTCAATTCACCGGGAGAGAGTCAGGGCCACACTAAATTTTGGGTCTCACATGGGAATCGTAAATTACAGAGGTTAGAAAACCCACGATCTTGTCAACATTGCTGGGAAAAATCCCGGAGAAGTACTGAGTCGTACCTTTTCTTTCGGGACTATTAGTTTCCTTCAAAACAAAGAATAGAACCCGGCGAGGTCCAACTTACTACCACTGTGCGTTGGGGGGATCATTTTCACCCTCGTTGGACTTTATTGACAATTTTCTTCTGGAGAAAATTCTCTATATCGACATAGGCTTTGGATATTGTTGGGAAAATGATTCATTTTTCTAGCCTCTGACAAAGAGCTTTTTATCAATGTGTCGGTGTTAAGTCATCCCGGACGTCTGGACCGAGGAATGAATTCCAGCCCTGGTAAATACTAAAAATAGATATTCAATACAATGCGGCAGCTAACTGATTTATTTTAAGCATTTCAAACGAAAATTAGACTGACCACCACGTCAGTTGGCTGCGCCATGGACATGGAACGCCAACGATAAACAGCAGGAGGGGGCGCACGCCAGCACGAGATTACATTCCTCCGTGGTCGTTCTGCTTACAGAGCGTATGCCATTCATAGCTATTCTGAGACTGCATACAGCAAAAGCTGCACCAGAAGCGGCCGCCAGCATTTTATCACGCGCAATTCAGTACGGGCCATTGGGTTCACTTGAAAAGCATGCCCGCAGGTCCTTCATCTCCGAGCAGCGGTGGTGGTATGAGCCAGGCATTGGAAATCAGTGGTGCGGAACAACCGCTCGACTCTTTGGGAGGAAACGGCCACCGGGTAGGTATTTATCGAAATTCCTCACTACATGCCAGATGATCTTTTCTCGTCGGAAGCGCGTGTACATCACCTACTGCAAAAAGCTATGTATAAGCAGCCATGGCTAAGCAGATCATACAAGGTCCATTTGTCCAAATGTTTCAATTCTATACTCTATAGTATAGTCTATAACGCACCATAAGCGTCGGAAAAATTTTCACGGAGTAAAGTGGTAGAAAGGGGGTAAAGGTGTAAAGGGGGGCCTCCCCCACTTTTTGGCCAACAATTTCCTGATCTCAGTTAAAATTGGGAGAAGACCGGGCATTTTTATAACCAGCTGCCGTGGTATGCAACGAGGAGCCCAAATTCGAACAATGTTTTGTCCTAACGTGGAAAGTTTGTAGCCATCATCAGGTTGAGGTTTGGCTGGCCCCATTACCAGATGATCTTTTATCGTCGGATACGTGGGTATATCACCTACTGCAAAGAGCAATGCATAAACAGCCACGGTTAGGCATTTCACACATGGCCCATTGGTCAGAATGTTTTGATCCTTTACTCTATAGTATAGTCTATAACGAAATAATATTTCGACTTACCGTCAATCCTCGCCTCATCCGGCTTCCAATTCCAATTCGATATCGTCGTCATTGGCAGAAAGTGAAAATGCGATAGTGGTGTAATAACTTGTGAAAAATGATAACGAAATTAGATAAGTGAGCGTTCAACTCAGGCCCACGCCTATGTCCCGAGGGGTCAAAGCAGGTCTTGCAATTCCAGCTGTTTTTGGCAGAGCCTCTTCTTGAACTAAGTTGGAGTAAGTTTTTAGAAATCATCAGAATTTTCGCGTCACGGTTAATCAAATGATGGAATGACCACTGCATAAATTGTTCGGGTTCAAGGACGCTCTAACTTTCAGGGGTCGGGAAAAGTGTGGCGAACTGCCACCAACGGAATTTCAAACCAAACTTTTATAATAAAAATATGAGCTTTGGTACAAGACAGAGTTAGTTGCCATGGACCCTCTGAGACTTGTCAAATATTGAATAAAGTATTAAGCAGACTGAGCGTCAACTTCTCACGCTGAGGTGTGCCCAATGTTACCTATTCGCCTCCGACGTGATCCAGCTTCGTCACCAACACTGTTGGCCGGCTGGTAGATTTTTACCCCGGCAAACTGTTTGGGATATATGGTATCACCATCTTCTCTCTTGTTTTCTTTTCTTTATGATTACGCTTATTCAGAGAATTCGCTGAGACTTGAACCCCGGACCTTTGACTCAAGAGGTGGCAGTTTTCACTGAGCCACACGTTCCCTGACCACTGTGTCTAAATAAGACATGTAAAAAAACTAAACTGGCCTTCTCTGAGTTCAAGTCGCAGTTTGAAATTCCAACTTTATCCTGGGAATTTACATATACATTACATTTCGAGTACATAAAGTCACCCTAACCCCAGTCGAGGTTTTTAAACAAACACTTGGACCCCCTACTTAGACAGGGGTTAAGCAGTCATGCATTAAATGTAAAACCAACTCCACCATTTACGGAGCCCCGGCAACAATCTATATGATGACAACGCGGTCCAGCAAAGCTACGAGATTACGTCAACACTGCCGAGAGTTATCCAATTAGAGCACAGCTGCGTCTTACCGGTAACTCCCGGTGCTCCCCGCCTGAGGGCATCCGTCGCGAGGTCGCTGATTCGCTGCACGAGCGCGAGACGCCGACCTTTGACACTGCCGCAACGTTGAAGGTGGCGAGCCCAAGCTGTTTACGTCAGAACGAGTTCGCTGAGAATTGAGCCTGGCCAAATAGTAAATGGTACGCTCGGGGCTGCAGTGCATTTAGGGAAAGGTTGCTGCAGACTTTCAAGTAGAAAGCGAGAACCATCGATGAAACGTTTGCCCACTTCTCCATATGTTTAGTTAGATAGATATATGGGTCGAAATGTTTTGTAGCACCAAATGTGACTGTAATCGCGTAAAAAAGCAAAACGAAAAATTTCATTCAGTTCTGATAATGTTTCCCATTCTGGGGGAGATACCCGCGCCTATTACTCGTTTGACCGTTTGAAGGAATTTACAGTGGACATATTTCTATAGTCAGTCATTGTTTTTAGCATACCCTGTGAAAAATGATAGAAAATCAATTTCCCACTGATTTCCACAGCATAGGTATTTTGATCTCTTCGAAAGCATATGGCAGACATTGTGATGCCATTCAGGGATGGACCAATATTTCTTCTTTAGGCTCGGACATATCTGCCCAAGACCCCACCTGATCTGTCGGATATTTTTGTACAACAAAATTATAATTTAGAAAATGTTCCATTCCCGGTGAAGGCCGACCAAATTGTAAGCAGAAGGCTGGAACAGTGGTGGATTCAGGACTTAATTTTAGGGGCTAGGTGTCTCGAGCCTACCCCGGCATTGCCTCGGAACGACCTCCGGCTATACATTTACTATAGTTACTATTGACAATTGGGAGGAGGAGTTTGAGCCCCCTAGCCCTCCCCTTGTGTCCGTCACTGGGCTGGAGTCAGTGGCGGATCCAGGACCTTATTTGGGGGAGACATTGGACATCACTCACCATTCCCTCGGAGCAGCCCTCGGCTATGGAGTTACTATGGGGGCTCTGAAATTGGGGGGGGTGCTGGAGCTCCCCTAGCCACCCCCCCTTGTACCCACCACTGGTTTGAGTAAATATTGAGTTTCCGGTAAATTGAATGGACTTGATTGTCATCAAACGGATTCTCTCTTTTTTGGACGTATATACCTCACTATATGGGTGTCAGATGCAGGACTGGAAAACTACCTCATTTTTTCTCCTGGTTTTCATACAACCAACGCATGCATGTCTGTATCCTCTATATTTGGCGCTTCAAGGTGGGTAGATTATAGTGGTGAACTTGCATCCATTCCAAAGGCAGTTAAACTCCCATTTCTCTGTGTTCCACGTTAAAGCAAGAGCAATAATTAGGAGCAGAGTATTAGGTTATCTTTCCAGGAGTTTACGGGTTCATCGCCACACGGAAAATAGAGCTCTTTAGCTAAACACGTACTTTATTAACTTTTTGGAATATTATACGTCTCAGAAACAGAGTTCATTCGTCAGTTGATGTGAGCTACTGACGAAGGAACTCTGTTTCTGAAACGTATAGTATTCCAAAAAGTTAATAAAGTACGTGTTTTGCTAAAGAGCTCTATTGTCCGTGTGGCGATTCAAACCGTCAACAGAAAACATTACGGGTTCATATTTTAAATTTACCACACACATATCAGAAAGAAAAGCACAGATTTAGGCACGGTGGGGAAGACTACAATCAAAAAATAAGGAACAGAAAATATTTTCTAAAACCAATATAATCACCCAACAAGTTTTAATCACCATATCAACCAAACGGAAATAGGGACAAAAAGACCTAAAGGCCTGAAGGGTTTTGAGGGACTGAATAGGACCGAAAAGGCCTGCAAGGGCCTTTAAAGTCACCAGAATCGAATTACCGCCTCGGGCCGATTATCCATAGCAGGAAGCTCCACAGCCGAAAGGTAAAGGCACACAAAAGTTTTTCCTTCGTTCCTTCGTTAAGTACCAACGCCCGCAAGGGCGCTGTTAACAGCGCCCTCGCAAGCTAAAGGTATCTTGGTTGAAAAAACAGCCCTCGGTTGGGTTGCCTGGATGGCGGAGGCCAAGGCCCTAGAATCCCGGGTGGGGAGGCAATACGTCAAGGTTGTGTTTATTATTTTCTTGCATTACTGGTATACATCTGAGTAAACGGTTAGCCTGGATTTCATCGTCCATAGTGAAGGGCGATAAATGGCCATTACAAGCCCACCGTGTCAAGCTTAAATGGGTTGAGGGTGGGGTATTTGGCGAGAACGTTTTTAAGGAGCATCAGCGAATCAAGCATTCCGCCCCAGTTCAGGAACAGTGGTTTGGCCAAGGAGGTCGTTTAAGCTGGATCAAAAGCGGCAGATCAGAAAGTTGGAAAAAAAAAAGATGGTTTCGTGTAATTTCGCAGCACATTATTTCCACACAGTATGTTTGCTCACTGTGATCAATAATTTAAATGATATTAATAAGGAAAATAATTTACCAGCAGACGGTCAAATAACTAAAAATGATTCCCATCTCTTTAAATCAATGCCTTGTCCAGAATTAACCACAAAGTCATACCTTCATCAGTGGATTTTAGATCCAAAGAAACAAAACTCACCCACATTAATTAGTTTTAAGTACCAAACTATTTCTCCATTTCATTTATTCACACCTAAAAGCCTAATCTATGTCAAGGGACAAATATAACAAAACACACCTAGTGCAACCTACATTCCTACCACCGGAAAAATATTATGACATACATCAACACTAAGGTTAGCCCAAACAGATAAACCACGTACCCCAAAAACACCACAAAACTAATACCAACAGCTAAGTAGGATCTATAAACATGCATTTAAATCATGGAAGCTAATTACATGTTGTATTCAACAAAGAGCCATGATCCTAAAAACACTCAATATCAAAAACCCCTCCAATCTGTTGTCTGGCCACAGCAAAATCCATATATAAATTTGGGGTTCCTAATTACCCCCCCACCCCAAAAACTGAAATAAAATCAGAAGCTGGGATAAGTAACCATGGTAGGGAACCAGGTCAGCTTTCTTCCATGCAAACATATTTTTAAGTATTCGGCGACATTAACATAATAACAATATCACTATTCCATTCAGTCAGCATTTTTCAATGGCGGCGCAGGGACGAAGGGGGCTGCTTTCATGTTTGTATATTTCCACCGGACCTAAATCATCGAATTCAAGACGAGTCTATTCAAGACCAGTGAGCGACTAAACACTATTTATGCGTACGTCCACAAATCTCAAATTACACCAATAATAAATTTCCTTACCAATGGTACCAGAAAATGGGAATTGGTATTGGTATTCAATTTTTATAGGTTTCGCCATAACCTAATTTCGAGCGTGTCGATAATGAAACCCGAAGAACAGTCTCAGTTCAGAGTTTAAAATTAATAGACGTTCATTCACTAATTTCCAAGGCGGCTTCAGAGCAGAAAAATAAGGAATCACACATATAAGGATCAGAACACAAAAATAAAAATGATATCCATTGGTGCCAAACTAATTTTTATGCTAATTTAGTATTTTCTATTAAGAATGTGGAAAAAGAGTAGGAACATTTACCAATAATGGGTTTAGACAATTTTAATAGTCCTATCCAACCACCCGACAGATTTGGAGGTTTTAGGCCCGACAGATTGAATTTTTCAGCCCATATCAGAACACACCCAGAACTGCGCAAAGTTCCACCTACGTCATCATGCGGCCTCTGCCACTCCCAGAAAGAAATTTTTACAAGGGCAAACCTTGTCAGACCCTTGTTTACATGGAAAATTACTGGGGTAAAACGTAAAGCTTAAGCTTTGCGTTTTACCCCAGTACTGGCTTAGTTGCGTTTGCATATCATTATGAGAGGACGACTAATGTTCGTTTCAAAACAATGCTTTAACTACTTTTTGCTTTGCACGAACTGGGTTTTGTCCTTGTTTAGCGTTGGTTGTGCTCTAGTGAACTCCAATATCAGGGCTGCATTCGTATAGACATTGTGAAATTTTCTCTCAGTGTACAACGCCAAGTATTCAGTTAGTACAGCGCTGGTGCGCAAGCAAGGTATGAACCAGGTATGAACGAGGCGCGCACTATTGTGGCACAAGGCAAGGTTGTCAGTCTGTAGTAATTGCATTGCTTTATGCTAGTGACGTAACCAGGATTGTTTCACTTCGGAAATTGAACTACGGTGCAACTATTGTTCTGCAATGGTAAAACTTGTAGAAACACAATTTTAAGCTTGTACCTTGTAATAAATTCTTTCTGTGCTTTTGGCCAGACACACGGCGCTGAAAGTTAGCATTTGCAGTCTTCAAGTACGAAACTATGTTGGAGATGTCCACAGCCCCCCAAGTAAAACCATAGTTGTAGCGCCCCGCAAGTATCGCTTCCATAAGCATGTTTTTCGCGTGATGTTGAAGGAGTCTAGCAACGAAATTACACATGAGGATCATTTAGTCGGAAGCAGTCCGTTATACATCTGCACCGGAACCTCCGCCGTTGGGCGGTGAAAGTTTTCGTCGTAGTAACGTGTCATGTGAAATATGCGTGTAATTTCTGCATCTCCAGCTCATTTTACCAACAATGAGAAGTGAGCACACACACACACACACAATTGTACGACATACCATTGTTAACTAGACCGCTTTGTTTGCTGTGGATTCAGAACATGCTAGGTCACACCGGCCGATACGCTGCTGTCTGGCGTCTGTGTGCGTATTCATTGGACTGCTGGATAGCGCGAGTGATGATCTGGCCCTGGACTGAATATCTGGCGGGTGTTGACAGTGCTCCATCTCGAAGGCCAGGAAGCATCGTCGTCACCCTTTAATGGAGCCGCCGGAGGTGGCCGGCAAAAAAGCAGCGCGGCGGCGAGATGGTTTTGCTGCCTGTGTTTCTCTCCGCAAGCCACTGCAAGATAAAAACAAGAGTATATCGTGGTCAGAACTGGATTACTGTCTGCAGAATCCACGTCTTTAAATTGGTGTATTGAACTACCGGCAATTCATCCTCACGGAAATGAAACCCAAATGGAAGCATGACCACCTCATTATGTCTGGTACAGCCGTTATTTTCCTTACTAAATCCTCGTCACTTGTGACGGAAATGTTAAACAACTTTCATAGGTTAAAGACAGAGGAGCAGTGTTAGATTCATTTTAGGATTCATTTTAGCTTTCATTTTAGATTTCATTTTAGAAAGTAAAGCTTTCAATACATTATATTTTGCAGGCTCCACAGACATGGTGAAACTGTGAGCTAGGATTTGATTTCAAACTCAAAATAATCATATGATAAGCATTGTTTTGAATGGTTGAATCAGTCGCCGTCATCAGACAGAAAACAGGAAGATGAGAGCCAAAAGTTGAAAGCTGGAGGATTTAAGAAAATAATTTTGATGAAATATATTTTGAAAATAGAACTGAGTTGCGAAACGCGTTCGGTGTTTTTCGAAACGTGAAAAGGGCGACACCTCGCGAACTTTGTTTGAAGTTACTTAAACAATTCAACGCCAAAGTTCTGAAAACTGGTGAAAACTTTTGATGTTTCAAGAAATAGCTCTAGCCAAGACCCTGTCTTAGCTGACATCAAAATTTACCGGCTGCTAAAGCACTGTATCTTAGCTTCTGCGATCATGAGTTACATCGTAAATATTGATCATTTTCCCGTTTTGGGTACCTTATTTGTTTTGTCACCTTTTTAGGTAATTTTCACTCTGTTAGCCTTGCGTGTTTTTTAGGTTATGCGCTAGTTCTAGATCAAGTTTTTGTTCTATATTTGAATTGTGCTTTATGGAGAGAGGGCTTAGGTTAATCATTAGGTGCTCGCTGGCGTATAACACATAGGAAGATGGTGCGTCGTTAAACCCCATTTAGACGTTCGTTCTGTCACCATTTACCATCCTTTGATATCTTTTTATGTTCTTTCTATACATTTTCAGTTTTGATCTTTCCAACAAGACCCAGAGAAATGGCTGACTACTTTGTTCTAGATTGATAACGGGTCATGTATACATGTTTTTCAGCCGTCTGGGTTTATGTCACCAGTTTCCGATACTTATTAGGTCGATATTTGCCTTCCACTTCCATCATCCGGGATTCTTGGGACGTATCCAAGGCACAAATGGAGTAAAAGGGTTGAGCTGAGGCCCAACCAGGCCACGTCTGACGGGGTACTTAGAAGCACCTGACATGATAGAAATAATGCCAACATTACATTATATGGCCAAAATGGCATTATGGAAATACCGCCATTTCAACTAGCGCTGGAAACAAGCATATGTGATTGCCCTATTTGACTCCGAGAACATTCGTGTAAACCCCTCAACCGAAGAAAGACCGCAGAAGCTACTGAGTTACCAGAATGTTTTAGCATGCGCCACAGTCGTAGCAAACACTACGAGGTGTAAAAGTATTCCAAGACCCTAGCGCAAGCAGAAGTCAAGATTCTCAAGGAGTTGCAGTTGCTGCACTTCATATCTCAACTTATCAAAATTTAACCCCTACCAAATTCAAACTTCCGTGCCTGAGCCAACAGGCTTGGCCCATGCATACCTCACTGGGTCGTCCCAAAACGAATGAACAGTTCTCAATGATAAATGGGAGACGATTGGAACAGTCTCGGCTTTCAACACGCTGAATTTGCAGACGGTTCAACAGACTGGAAGGCTTTCTTGGCCAGCTACTGAATGGCAGTTGCAAGCAAAGCGTTTCCGGTTACACAGTTTCTAAGATAATACAAACCGTACTGACTTTTAGCTATTGAAAAGCCTGTAGCTATATCCAGCCAGGATTCTTTGATTCAAAATGTTCAGCTTGTCGTCTGCCCACTGTCCTGCATACCTCACAAGGTTGGCCATAGCTGAAAGTCAGTCAGTTTCTGAGATGATGATGGCTGAATATTTTTCTATCCGATCATCGGCGGCATGCAACAATTTTAACGTGTTTTAGAAGGGGAATTAATCAGGATTGAAATGGGATAACCATTCACCTGCAAATCTAGCAGATATTTTTGTTCCGTCCCAATCGATATCGTGCCCCATTTCCGAGCATTGTGATTGAGTCCACGTTTTAGGACATGGCTTGGAATCCGGGGCCGAAGCAAAGTGAGAAGTAAATCCTTTCAAGCAACCAAGTTTGTCTGGAGTTATAACCACCCGAAGTTGACCAGCCATATGTCCAAAGTCTAAAGCTAGAGGTCGGAAATAATATTGTTTGGTCCCAATCCACTATAAGGGCCGGCGAATTTGTCTCAAATGAAGTGTTTTCTGAGAAAATAAGTCTCGAGGTCACTTTTGTAGAAATCACCAGACTATTGGGAAACGAAACCGGTTGGATGCGGCAGGGGTTTAACCTTTGATCTACACCTTCTGACTGGAAAATGGCCGCAACGAGCACCCAGCTGTTCCACCTCCGAAAGCATTTCAATGCTACCCAGAATCAGTAGATGAGGAGACAAAGAAATTTAACTTTTTTATATGCAAAATCATTGGTATAGGTATATATAAATATATATATATATATATATATATATATATATATATATATTGTGTGTGTGTGTGTGTGTGTGTGTGTGTGTGTGTGTGTGTGTGTGTGTGTGTGTGTGTGTGTGTGTGTGTGACCTTATCATTCGGTCATTTAGACCCCCTAGTGAGCCTCCTGGCATTTTGCAATGCCGAGTCACTCCCAATCTTTGTAGTGTCCTCATTCTGATACAATGTCTCCTGAAATTCTGCTCGCTACCCACACCCATGGTATCTCTTCCCACGTAGATTTAACAGTCTTTTCACGCAAACTTGGAGACAATCTCACGCATGCAATCGCGCCCTCATTATCTGCCGCGCCCGGGCAGCATCTACGAAGGTCGGTCGCACTGTCGTCATATTCAGTGCTCACGCGCTGATCAAGCTCTCGTGCTCACCCCGCGGGGCAGGTCGCTATGGCCCGTGACGGCCGCGGGGCATCGGCGGGTAGCTGGCGGCCAGCTTGCGGTCGCTTCAAGTCGGTGGCTCCCACCGGAACGCGCGGTCACTGTCGTAAGTCCAGGTGTGAGCGGTGGGGTAAGCAGCAGGATCACCCTCATCGTCAGCACTGGCCGCGACATCGGCTGGGGCATTAGGGTTGCCAAATGTCGGGCAAATCATGCTTGGGTCGGGGCCGTACTGCGGCCCACTATATAGAGACGGCCGTGGAGCCTACTGGCATCAGTGACCGTTGCGATCGATCACAAACAACAGCTCCCTGGGACAGTCATGAAGGTGAGGTCCCCTTAGCAGCAGGCAGCTGCTGATGGTCTAGACTGGGGAGAAGTCATGGTATGGCTTGATTATTGTTGTTTCGATCGAAATGAAAGTCAATGTAATGTTTGAGCCGATTGCTTTGTAGTGTGAAGGTTAGGTACATAACATCAGGGGATTTAAAAAGGAGTTTTAAAAATGTGCACTAGATTCCACCAGGATTCACTAATTTCTAAATACAAGAACAATATATTGTGGAACTGTGATATTTAATGATTTACGTCTTCATAGATAGTTAATAGATCAGAACATATTACAAACAAATTCAATTTTTCTGTTCACGCGTTTGGATTCACCCGTTGGGTCAAGTGGGGTGTGTTCTGTCATTAGTGCAGCAATATCTCTGAACAGAAGATATTACGATGATAATCAATTTGAATGAACACACGCAAACATTCAAACAAACAAACTTTTGGCTATATATTTGTTAAGAATATATGCACGTCCGTGAGGAGCTGATTTCACACACTGTTTGGGGTACAGAGTTGTCGATATAAAAGTTCTGGTCATTTTATGGATAAGACTCAACTTCTTTCAGGCAAAAGTGGATTTCATTTTTGCCGTGCAGAAGTTGACAGATTTATACACATACGTATATACTTATTTACATTTGTATGAGAACGAAAATTCGATTCTTGCTTTTGTGTTAAATTTTTCCGATAAAGTTAACATTAGACTGGAAATCATCCCCTCTTTGTTTTCAATCATTCACAGCTGTTTCCTCATTGAGCCTACTTTATCTAATTTGAGAGCGTTCCGTTATAAATTCCACGTACCCACTAGGTGGTCTTCCGCTTCAAAAAGCACAGCGGTAACTTAAGGATCTGCTCTGCAACAATACTTTGGCGTACCATTGTAATCCATCCGTATTATTTTCAAAAGTGGATTAAGTATTGTCAAAAAACGGCAAGATACACAAACTATATAGTTTTACTATGCATTTGCAAGAATGCTTAAATGACTCCTAAGATTCTATCCAACTTCATGTGATGCTTTGTGCCCACATAGTAACGTACATACATGTTTGCCATCGCAAAAACTAAGCTGACTTGTTCGCAGGTGTTTATTCTTCTGGCGTTGGTAGCTGTGGTACGGGCTCAGTACTATCAGCCGCCTCCAGCCCAGGCCCAGGCTTCACGATACAGTCCAGCCCCAGCACCAGCATCGGCTCAGCAGTACCAGCCAGCACCCTCACAGGCACCAGCACCAGCACCGGCTCAGCAGTACCAACCAGCACCCTCGCAGGCACCAGGCTCAGCAGTACCAGCCAGCACCCTCCCAGGCACCAGCATCAGCCCAGCAGTACCAGCCAGCACCCTCGCAGGCACCAGCACCAGCCCAGCAGTACCAGCCAGCACCCTCGCAGGCACCAGCACCAGCCCAGCAGTACCAGCCAGCACCCTCGCAGGCACCAGCACCAAAGTACCAGCCCACTCCTGCTGCAGCGCCTACCCCGAGCTACCAACCCGCTCCTGCTCCCAGCTACCAATCGGCACCTTCAACGAGCTCAGCGCCTGTCGCCAGTGCTGCTCCTGCCCCTTCCTACCAGCCAGCACCTGCCCAGAAGGCATCCGGCTACCAAGAAGAGAGTGGGCCAGCCAAATACGAGTTTGAGTGGAGTGTGGATGATGATTACAACCAGTACGGCCACCAGGAGAGCCGAGACGGCGACCTCACAACAGGATCCTACTACGTGGCGCTTCCTGATGGTCGCAAGCAGACGGTGACCTACACGGTGAACGGCGACCAGGGCTACGTGGCGGAGGTCACCTACGAAGGGGAGGCGCAGTACCCGGAGCAGAAGGAAGGCGGTTACAACGCGGCGCCGGCGGCTGCGCAGTCGCAGCAGGGTTATGCACCGTCACCATCTGCTGGGCAGGTGCAGATCTCTGCTCCAGCGCCATCAGCTGCTCCTCAGCAGAGTTACTCCCCTGCTCCATCAGCTGCCCCTCAGCAGAGTTACTCCCCTGCTCCATCAGCCGCTCCTCAGCAGAGTTACTCCCCTGCTCCATCAGCCGCCCCTCAGCAGAGTTACTCCCCTGCTCCATCAGCCGCCCCTCAGCAGAGTTACGCTGAGGCCGCCCCAGCCCCAGCACAGTCGCTGGCCCCGTCTGCTGCACCAGCGCAGAGCTACTCTCCGGCCCCTGCGGCTAAGCCCCGGCAGAGGGCTCCGGCAGCACCGTCCAGACCCACACAGAAGCCGCGGCAGAGCTACTCTTCAGCCCCAGCTGCTAAGACCTCGCAGACTTATTCAGCCAAGCCTTCAGCTAACGCCCAGGGAAGCTTCTCCCAGTCTCCGGCTCGCCCTCAGCAAAATTACTCCCCCGCTACTTCTGCCAAGCCCAAAGTAAACTATCCAGTTTTCCCCAAGCAGGCGTACGCTTCCCGACCTGGCAGGCCCCAGCCGTCGGCGCCCAGGCAGCAGCGGTACTACCGAGCTGCCCGGCCCATTTTCCTGTACCGTGAATAAACGTTTCGTAATAGGGCCTGTCTTCGAATGATTTATTTACATGCTGTGGCTGTTTGTCTAACCTCAGTATCAAAAGCCACAAACGTGACAGAAAACATTGAAAGGGTCTTGATTGGGTGCGACCCTCTCGACATGCTGTGCGTAATTCCCTAGTCCAATATGATGTGAATGGGTGTTTCATAGGGTGTTTGTGCCAATGATTGTTTGAGTGCTTAGCGTGTGTAGTTTGTGTCTTAGTTATTTATATGACAATAGAAAGTGATAAACAAATGATGGTTTTTCTTCTTCCAGGGATAGCAAAGCTTGGTAGTGGCCATTTCAGAGAATATCCCCTGTTCATAAGGAAAATATACGAATCAACTAATTTCGTGGAGAGTAAAAGTACTCGTCTGCAGCCACCCCTCCCCCCCAGGGCATTCAGGTCAATTCAGCCGAGGTTTACGTTCAACGAGGGACTTCGTCGCCTGGAAACACACCTAAACATATGTATAATTAATTTTGGTTCATTCGAGGCTTACTAAAAAAATGGCAAGATGCTACAATCCCGAATATGTAATCCTAGTGTATTGGATCCAATTTCCATCCAGAATTCGAGGAAGCAGGCCATTAAACATCTTGTCAACTCATAACCATGCTTCTCGCCTCAGCACTCCGAAACCCACTTAAAAAACCATCGACGTCATCTTCGGCCGAGTAGGCATGCTACGCAAAGCACTGAAAGAAAAAATGACACCCAGCACTACGATGACCCTAAAATGTAATGAATGAGAACTCCTTTTTTGATGGACTGGTGCTATTTTTGGGTATTAGATCCCATCATTTGGCGCCAATGACCTTAAACCGGTGTCATTTCCGAAAGTAGCGCGACACCTCATTTTGAACACCATTTCTGACACCACTTCCTGGCGTCAAAACAATACACACATGGGGAGTTACTTCAACATTAAGGGTATCGGGCATTTCAATGGAGGTATCCCGACCACAAAATTAGGAATTCGACTCTTTTCGTGAGGTGTCGGTAGGGTGTCTGACTCTTTCAAGAAAGGTGTCCGACTCCTTTCTTGGGGTATATGAAGTGTGTCAGACTCTTCCAAGAAGGAGTCTGACTCTCTGCACTTAGCTTGCGAGTGGCACTACACTTTTGTATATATTTTTCCCCTCACTGGAGAGTCTGATTCTTCTGTGACGTCACAGTACGTGCTATTTCCGTTTTTGTTGCTGCAAAACGGCGCAAAACCGCCTCATTCTGTGTGCAGAAGCAATGGGAGCAGGGTAAGGTAAGTGGAGATATAATTGTATGTAATGTACTGTAGGATTGAGAGACTGGTGCATTGGCGGATGCACACTGCATGCACACTTATGTGCTCTCAATTCAAGAAATATCACCGAACATATCTTACAAGTCTGCTTATTTGGTGGATACATTTTTAGCACATGCTGTATGCAGGGCGTCGCCATGGATTTCTTTCCAAAGGGGTCAAGATTGAAGCGGGACTCTTATCCCTGTTCCTTAAAGAGGCTCCTAGCTTTTGGGGGCCTCCATTCTTCTTTTCATTTACGGGCTTTCTTTATAAGAAAAGTACCTCCTATGTTTAGCGTTTAGAAGCTTCCTTTATAAGTAAAGGCGCCTCCACGTAGGTTATTTATTGGGCGTCTTTTATAAGTAAGGGGTCCTCCTGGATATGCCGTCTTATCACGCGCATTGACGGGGGTCTGAGCCACCTTCGCATTGACGGGGGGGCGGGTACCTGCCCCCCTAAGATCTCGAGAACCACGGTAGGTAGCGAAAAACGGTAAACGGCGTTGGGCTGCCCATCCACTTTTCCATCGAAAACATTTGAACCATTTTTTTCAGGTCACATTTAAGGTCACGAGAGGTCAAAACATGCCCGTCATAGGGATAACATGTAAAATTCAGTTTTTCGGGCATTACATCTGAACAAGTAAAGATAGAGCAAAACGACTTGAACTGTATGAATCCTCTTAGCAAGCCGAATCGAATGATGTATAATTTGACCTTGCTAGGTCAAATCAAGGATTTGACCTGACCTGAGGTCAGGTCAGGGTCAAATTATATAAAATGCATATCATTAGAACCGCAAAGCCCAGGCGAGTCTAATGCAGCTAAAATAAATGCTCTATCACCATCCGTTACTGAGTTATTCCGTAAAAACCATTTTTCCCATGTATTTCCAATGGAGAGGTCATGCGTCGTACCTGACCTTAGGTCATCGATATCAAAAATACCGGAACATATTTTAGAGAATTCGGTAGGGCCATTATGTGATATGAGTTTCAATCGGATAAGTTCACCCTGCTCCGACTTATGCTATCTTAAACTTTTTTTGAGGTCGGGTCACTTGACCTGTACTGGTGACCTGACCTGAGATGACCTAACCTTAAAATTTTCACAGAAGTTGTAAAAATGATGAGGGAAAAGGTATACCAAGTACGGCGGCGCTACGCGCCGCCGTTTTTCTACTGTCTCCGAAAAACCCGAGGGGGGCGGGTACCCGCCCCCCGTCAATGCGCGTGTTATAATAGGCTTGCTTTATAACTAAAGGGGCGCCTATGTGGGCTGTTGAGTGGATCTCTTTTTAAGGTCTACTAAGTAGATCGTTATGGGGCCTCCTGCATAGGCCAATTAGACCTCGTTTATAAGCAGGTAGGCTAGGCTCTTTGATCCCCAAGAGGCTATTCAAGACTCTCAGTATCCGAAGGGGTCTCCTGAGTCAAGTGGAGGTCCTCCAAAAATCAGTCAGGGACGTCGCCCCCATGGTGGTGACGCCACTGACTGTATGGGTAATGAGTTCTGCGGGATCCAATATTCTCCCGCATTTAGTGTATGATTGTTTACTATGCGTAGCCAGGATTATTTACAATTACAATATAATACGATGCAATTAAGGGCATGTATGGTTCAATGGGTATTCGGTGAACACAAACAAGGGAAAAAATAAACCAACCACTTAAGCAGGAACAAATACGATTACGCCCTTCGGCGCAAGAGTGTCATGCTTTCTTCTTTAGAAGAGGGGCGACAGTCCACTGACACAACCACTTGGATCCTCCCACATAGTTCATTTAATTTCATTTATTTTGTCTATCGTCTATGGGCACATACTCCCATGTACAGACGAAGTCAAGAGACTTAAAAACCCGAGCTAAACATGTTACACCTCAATGGCTGAAACACAAACACACGCGCGAGCATTGTAAAAATATATACTTTGTGTTTCAAACATAACGGCAGGTCTAGACAAAACCGTTAGCCAAGAAATAATAAATATGGACAATTGGAATCAATGCAACAAGCCGAATCAAATTATATATAATATGACTTATCCAGGTCAAGTCGAGTATTTGACATGGCAAGATTATATTATATATCATTCGATTCTGATAGCCATACGATTCCAACTCTTTACATCTGTTTGCTCTATCTCTACTGGTTCATATTCAATGACGGAACACCTTCATTTCCATGTTATCCTTATGGTGACATGCCTTGGCCTCTATTAGCCTTAAATTTGACCGGAAAACAAAAACTGTTCAGATGCTTTAAATAGAGACCTGGAGGTGCTATCCAACACATTTTACCGTTTTATCTATCTAGCATAATTCTCTAGATTTCAGGGAGGTGGGTACACACCCCCGTCAAAGTGAAAGTGGCTCAGACCCCGGTCAATGCGCGTGTTAAGGCTGCAGCAATCGGTTATTGGTTTTGGCCGCGGTCATACGTCGAAAACTCACAGCTTCTATTCCCTGTAATTATCCATGTCCTTTGTCCCTCTACGGTGCATGTGACCTCCATTTCTCTTCAGAACCATGTGTCATTATGTATGTGCCATGTGCTATACAAGTCCCACATGCGAACATTTACGATGCATTTCCAAAATTTAATCTAACCAATTCAATTCTTTTCAGGGCGTAGACTAAACCTGTTTGTAATATTTAACGTTGAACACCAGCACGATGTTCTTTTCTTACATATCTGTGTAAATAACCTGAACGTGCTGTCTTTGCCAAACATTTTTCAAATAATGAGCAAGAAATTCCACTCAACATTGTGAGTGCCTCCTATCCTAGGTGTTGAAAAGGCATCAAAGAATTCAGCGACTACGTGCGGGAGTGTTCTGAGTCATAGTTCAAGAGACTTTTGTGTGGTCTCTCGACCACGAGGTCTCTCGACCCGATAGTGCCGAAAATGATGTAGAAGCTAGTAAGAGCGCTGTGTATTTTGTCACTACGTCTGTATAATGATAATGCAAAGGTTTTTTTAAGACAGAGCCCACGTGTTTATATCCGAATGTGGCGGCTGCATAATAACTCAGAAAACTTTGATTTGGGTGCAGCATTTCGGCATCTATGTGTAAAATTATTGCTGATAGAATGCGTGCAGTGGTTGAGAACATATTCGGTGATTATGTGCTAAATTCATGAACTAATATAAATACAGAAATTCTCATCCATCATTACTTTTTACGACCGACTGGGTGGAGAAAGAGGTCGCAGGAAAAGGACGTTAAGGTACGGGGTCACAAGTGAGTAGTCAATCTACACTAACACCATAAGACGGCATCAATACATGTGTATTGAAAACCTGATTTAGAGTACTTCGCAAGAAATACACCGTACAGCAGTGTCAGGTACCCTTTAAATGGTGGTCAGGTAAGGAGTCAAATGGGTGTCGTGACTCCTTTTGATGAGGGTCGTGATTCCTTTCGACTGGAGTTATCTCTTCTCCCAACCCTACAAAAACTCAAATACGGTGCCTGACCCTGTATTAACACCGGATTCTGGGGTAGTGACGCTGCTTGACGGGTTTGGCCGAGCTCCCATCCAATGGGGACTTTTTGACGGTGTCACCATGTGGCAAAACGGTGTCATTTTTTCTATCAGGGTAACACGCTCGACACAAGTAAAAACTCTACACACGTTCTGGAAACATCTAATAAACCTATGTTTACTATTTTAGCGGTTTAACCTGACAAGGACAAGGAAGGTGTTCGAGCAAAGACGACATGGATACGTCATTGCCCGACTGGGTGCTGATGATGCGCAGATGATACCAATGATTTGGCAGCGGCACTGATCATCCTGGAAAGTCCTGATCCGTCGAGAGCGGCACTCATGACCTAAACAAGCATGAGCGACCTGGAGGGTGGGGGAGGGGGGACGGCGGAGACACGGGTTCACAACTGTCGTTGAATTATTCCGGACCACACCGGTTAATCAGGGGAGGGGGCACCACAGATCTTAGCTGGAAGGGAGCCCTGATGGCCTGAGAGTAACAATATTTGTACAAAGTGGTGGCACTTGTACCAAGTTAGGTCATCGAAATCAGATCACTGGCAGAGCATTCACCGATCAACCACAGGAGGGGTAAAGCCGTCGATTTCAGAGCAGTAAAGCTAAACTAAAGTCAAACTTATCAGATAAAGAAATAATCCTGAGACGCCTCTGATGCACAGAGGACGGCAAAAACAAACGCAAGAGAAACAGGCGCCACGGGAGCCGTGGCGGGTCTAGCCGGTCGGTTTGGGAGGGGCAAACCAAAGTCGAAAAGCAAAAAAACGTACCTCAGTGAAAAATTGCGCTACAGATTCTTTGGTAGAATTTTGGGTATTTGCGGCGAAAAGTAAAAAAAACGTACCGCAGTGAAAAATTTCGCTACAGATTCTTTGGTAGAATTTTGGGTATTTGTGGCGAAAAGCAAAAAAAACGTCACGGGGTGAAAGAAATGGGCTCAAGATACTTTTTTGCCTATCTAAGGCCTAATATTTACACTGAACTTAACTGGTTCTGTTTGAAGTTGGGAGTTAAAGTACCCAAATCTTGCTTATAAACTAAAACGGAGTCGGGGGACAAAAAGGAGGTCGATCGCTTTGGGGGGCAAAAACATAATTTTGCTCCAAACTTTTCCGTTTGGGGGGGCAAAAAGACGACACTGGGGCGGCACCGACGATATGGGGGCGGCGCCGACGAAACTGTGGCGGCACTGATGACACAGAGGTAGCACCGACGACACTGGGGCGGCACCGACGATATGGGGGCGGCACCGACGACACTGGGGCGACACCAACGACACTGGGGCGGCACCGGCGACACTGGGGCGGCACCGATGATATGGGGGCGGGACCGACGACACTGGGGCGACACCGACGACACTGGGGTGGCACCGACGACGCTGGGGAGACACCGACGACACTGGGGCGGCACCGACGATATGGGGGCGACACCGACGATATGGGGGCGACACCGACGACACTGAGGCGGCACTGACGACACAGGGGTAGCACCGACGACACGGTGGCGGCACCAACGACTCGGGGTAGCAACGAGGAAACGGAAGTGGCATCGACAACGCAGTGGCGGTATTGACGACAACGATACGATATTGGTAAGCTCAGACCGGTACCAATGACCTGTAACTGTTCGAAAAATCTGGGGACAGTCCTGCAACATGAAGCGGCGCGATAAGCCAGCGGACAGCAATGGTGCTCCAGGGACCACCCGTACCAATAAATTAGGCATGGTACAGTACCCCAAAGGCAGCGTTGAATGCGAGTGTGCCGAGAATACAGGAGCATCACTAGGTTTCTGAGCTGGTTGTCGATGATCCTGAGGCGGCACTGGTAAGCCAGACGGGACCACCTTCAATCTGGAGCGACATTAACCCATCACCGCCTGGGGGAGGGGGGTTTTCCGATCAGACCCTCTCTCGGTTTTTCGCGAATGGTTCTGAGCCGATTCAACTGAGACGCGCGTCGCTTTGCAGGCCTCTAGGGTGATAAATTTTACGATTTATGATAAAAACTGGCACAGGTCAGGTCAAAATTATTTGTGTCTTTACCTTCGAACAAACAAGATACAGTCTTAAAATTGGTGTTATTGTAATAAGCATGACAAAACAAATTCGAATGATCTGCAATGTAACCTCAAAGGTCATCGTTTGATCTTTACCTAGGGTCAAGTTTATAATGTGACCTTAAACCTAGCCCCGGTGGGGGGAGGAGGTGTTTGAATATCCCTTCCGGTTTTTACGGCGGCACGAAAAAACGGCAGCGAGAAGCGCCAATGTACTTGACACACTTTATCCTTGATAAATTCCACAACTTCCCCCAAAATTTTAAGGATGGGTCATCTCAGATCAGTTCACCAGTGTAGGTCATGTGACCTCACCTCCAAAAATGTTTAAAGAAGCATAAGTACAAAGGGTGAATCTATCGAATTCAAACTTATACCACATACTGGGCTCACCGAGTACCACAGAAATTATTCCGGGATTTTCTATATGGATTGCCTAAGATCATGTCCGGAGCATAACCTCTCTATTGAAAATGCATGCGAAAAACGGAAATTGGCCGAAAAATTGCTCTATTTCTGCAGATACCGCTCGAAATACCTCCATATTCCCAAATCATAGTATCCTAAGCTCCTTTATTGGTTTGTGTTGCAAGTTTGGACCTGTGACATCTGAGAGATCATCTGGGGCTACTTAAGCAGCTTTTCAGGCTTGAGTCAATAACTTTGCAGGAAATGATTATAAAACGTTTGTTTTAGTGTCATTACATTTGTATTGTTATTGCGAGTCGATCGCTATGCATATTGATTATGCTAGGTTAGAAGGTGGCCTTGACCTGGCCTTGGGCCAGGTCATTTGTATGCTTTGACCTAGCGTAGTCATATTATACATTACTCGATTCGTAGAAACGAGAGGAAGCGAGTGGTGCCTAAGAATGTTTCTAACTCAACTCCTTCAGACAATAGAGCCCGCAAACTTATTCTCAAACATACCACCTTCTTTGACTTTGCCTGACCTCAACATTGACCTGAGCCCAAAAGTGGCCGATGAAGCTTCGTCATGAATTTGTATGATCTGTCCACCAGAGTTCGCTTTTTTCGCGATCCCGTATAGGGCCGAGTTCGAGGGGGTGGTCGAACCCCCCCCGGGGTGAAGGTGGCTCGGAGGCCCACCGGAGCGGAGGTTAAAAAGTCATGCTGCATACCATTTGAATTCTTGGATCACAACCATATTTATGTATTTGATTGTACTCTAGGTCAAATGGTTGCTGAGTTATACGTGATTTTCTAAATAGGTATAGATCTGATACATTTTGGCCCACTGTGACGTCATGGATCAACGGGTATCGTTCAAACTTGGTTCAAAAGTAAAATACGATAAGGCACTTGCAGCACCGTTTCAATTTCTTCTGTATCACTTCCAGCTACTGAGATCGTGCGGGGTCCCATCGAAGTCCCCTCCCTTCCCCAGGTAGTGGTGTATCCGAGATAAGCCCAGGTAGCGTCAAGCTAAGACATGCATTTCAAGCACGGACAGAGAGCTGCAGACTTGTTGATGACTCAAATTTTTTTAGTCGACTTAACTCTGGCTCACAGCTTAAAGGCTGACTCTGATTCTGACTCGATTCGCTGTGTTGAAAATGGTGAGCCGACTCGACTCAACCCAAATTCAGAAGTGAGTCGACTCAGCTCTGACTCAAATAAAAATTTAGTCAGAGCCGACTCCGACTCAGAATGGTGGCCAAGTATGTACACAAAAAAATGATTATTTCCTCTAGTAGTAGGTACCTACACAAATTTCAGTACATTTATTCATGGGATTAACTATTTAATAACTGCACATTTCTTTCAATGCAATGTCAATTGCAATGCATCAATCCATCACATAAATTATGTCTGCATAGGGATGATGACAGGTGCTAAAAGCGAAAATGTGAGTGAGATTAAGGGCCTGAGGGCTTTTCATTTTGAAGGTATGTCCTTCATGAGAAAAGCCATAATTGAGGCAATAAGCGAGGTTTCAAACACAAAGAGCAGGACTCAATATTTTAAAATTTGACATTTTGAGTGGCAATTCCTGTCCCAGCGCATTCTGAATAATTCTGTGACAAATTACGATTAGAAATAAATACTGAGCCGCGTCGAACTGAACCTTTGCACCACCTTAATCAAAAACAAAACAATGAACCCAATGAATGCTCGTGTAGTCCTCCCGAAAAAAAGCTGTGGTAAATACTACAGATGGCGCACTGAAGACATTGCGCGAACCGGCCTTACGCGAACTTAACCTCCGATGACACAAAAGGTGACAAAAATATAACTTCAAAAGTCACGTGACATAAAAACCTGAGAGTATCTGCAGTCCTAGAAAAGTGATCTTGCCCCCAGGCTACAAAGCAAAGCAAATATATTGTGGCGCACAATGATGGTTTTGTGACTGACGTGGCGCGCGTGGGGTGCAGGGATGCTGTAGTACACACAGATAAAAATTCACACCCCACGGAACACTTTGCCCGTGTCAAAAATGAGTATTCTCTGGATACTTAATTCAGTACACTATGAACGTTTTTCGAACATTTTTGGTACTTGTCAGATAACATGAGTACTTTTACTACGCTTTTGTTACAACTGGTTCCACTTCCCGTAGTACCCTATTGCAGTTACACCAAAATGGGTACTTTTGCAATTAGTACCCCCATTTGGTTCCGTGCCAAAAATGAGGCCTCCTAGGCACTTCCATTTTAGGTACTGACGTTAGTACCCTGCGAGGGTGTCTGAAGGCATAGGCGTAGGAACCGGGGGGCCAGGGGGGCCACTGGCCCCCCACTTTTCGGTGATGGGCCCCCGCAACGGAGGTAAGAATATCAACAACTGTAATATCAAGCGAGAAACTCAAACTGGCTCGATAGCTTGCCCTGGAACCCCGTTAAACTTACCTGTGCCCCTAAACTAAGTTGAGGTCCTATGAGTTGATTTTAAGGTCCCCTGAGCTTCTCGGGGCCCCTGAACTGGCCTCTGATGCCATACGAGCTAATCTGGGCTCTTTGAGCTGAACTGAGCGCCCCTGAGATGGTTTGGGCAGCATGAACTGTTCTAGGATGCCTAAACTGAGCTAGGAGCCGTGACCTTGAACAGGCCCCCTGTGACTTAGCCAGGCCCTATATCCACCGACCTGGGGGGACCCTGAGCTCAGCTGGGACCGTAAAGTTAATATTGTCCCTTGAGCTAATCTGGATCCCCTGTGATGCACAGAAGACCCTCAACTTATCTGAGGCCCCTGCACAGGAATAGGGCCCCTGTTTTGAAATTGGGTTATAAGCTTTAGTTGAAACCCTGGACTGTTCTGAAACCCCAAATATGCCGGCAAGGGGCCCCTGGATGATCCAGGCCCTTAAGCTTATCTGGTCATCAGAGCTAATATGGGCCTCTGTGTTGAACTGAGGGCCCCTGAGATGGTCTGGGACTCCTATAAGGCTTTACAGCCACTGACCTGGCGGCCGTGAGCTTGAATGGGTCCTTTGAGATGTTCTGACAGCGGTGTAGCCAGAGGAGGGGGTCCCTGGAGTCCGCGGACCCCCTTGGACTGACCTTACGCACTAAAAACATAAAAATTGATCTCGGGGGCCCCTGAGCTTGGTCTCGGTGGGGGGGGGGCTCCCGAGCTTGGTCTCAGGAGGCCCCCGATAATCGGTATCGAGGGATCCAGAGTACCGAATATTGATCTTGGGGGACCCCTGTGCTCAGTCTCAAGGGGTCCCGACCTTGGCCTCAGGCCCCCGAGCTTGGTCTCAGGGCCCCTCCTCCCCGAGCTCGGTCTCACGGGCCTTTCGATATTGGTCTCACGGGCCTTTCGATTTTGGTCTCAGGGGCCCCCGAGCTTGGTCTCAGGGGCCCCGAGCTTGGTGTCTGGGGGCCCTCCGAGCTTGGTCTCAGGGAGCTCCCGAGCTTGGTCTCAGGGGGCCCTTCGAGTTTGGTCTCAGGGCCCCCGAGCTTGGTCTCAGGGGCCCCCCGAGCTTGGTGTCAGGGACCCCTCCAAGCTTGGTCTCAGATAACCCCCGATATAAACAACATACTTTATTGAAAATACCGCCCTGGAACACGTCAAAATCATTCGTGACCTAGGAGTTGTCTTGGACACCAAGCTCACATTTGCTGACCACATTGATATGTCTGCCAAAAAAGCAAATAGGGCACTAGGTTTGCTGATCCGGTCTTTTCAAGTAGCTGGTCCGAGAGGCCATTTCAGAAGACCAGCAGCGGTTGCATAGTTCTGCGCAAATGTTCGCTCGATACTTGAGTACGGCTGTGTGATCTGGGCAGGAGCTGCAGGGACTCACACTGATAGGCTTGAGAGAACTCAGCATAAATTTCTAATTTGGATCAACGGGCATTCCCATAATCAATCAGCATCGCTCGCGTACAATGACCTGCTCAACCATTTCAATATGTCATCATTGAAGGCTCGAAGAATGCAGTATGATTTAATGTTCTTACGTAATGTTTTTAGGGGTAGGATAGACTCGTCAGCTTTACTCAACTGTTTTAATCTGTATGTACCCGCCCGACTCTCAAGGCAGCGCAGCCTATGCAATGTTCCGTTCGCCAGGGTGAGAACTGTGAAGGGGGGCTTGTTTGTGAGGTTGCCAACGGCTATGAACGTCTTTTTAAGACAATGCCAGGGGATCGATTTGTTTCACGACTCATTTAATGCGTTTCGTTCGTCAGTTCGGGTATATGTGGCATCGCTGTGATTCACTTTTTAGGGCTTTATCAATTTACTTTTTTATTCTTTCATGTTTACATGCATGTTAACTATGATCTTTTAGTGTACTACAGTGTAATATTTATCAGTTTTTATTTCTGTATGTAATCCTGATTTTTGTCTTATCATGACGACTGTGTATGCATTTGTATATATTTTTAACAACCTGACTTCATCTGTAATTGGGGACTTCCCCGTTGATGATCTAGTAAATAAAATGAAAATGAAAATGAGCTTGGTCTCAGGGCCCCCGAACTTGGTCTCAAGGGACCCCCGAGCTTGGTCTCAGGGATGTCCCCAAGCTTGGTCTCAGGCCCCCATCTCCCCGAGCTTAGTGTCAGGGGCCCTCGAGCTTGGTCTCAGGGGGGCATCCGAGGGCATCTGATGCATAAGGCTGACCGTATGCACTGGAAAACACGAGCATTGGTCTGGGGAGCCCTGATCGTGGTCTCAGGGGGCCACCGAGCTTAGTCTCAGCGCCCCCCGAGCTTTGTCTCAGGGGCCCCGAGCTCGGTGTCAGGGGCCCTCTGAGCTTGGTCTCATGGAACGCCTGAGCTTGGTCTCAGGGGACCCCCGAGCTTGGTCTCAGGGGCCCCTGATCATCGGTATCGAGGGCTCCAGAGCACCGAACATTGATCTCGGGGGCCCCTGAGCTCGGACTCACGGACCTTTCGATTTTCGTCTCACGGGCCTTTCGATTTTGGTCTTAGGGTGCCCCAGAGCTTGGTCTCAGGGCCCCCGAGCGTAGTCTCAGGGGACCCCTGAACTTGGACTCAGTGGCCCCGAGCTTGGTCTCACGGGCCTTCCGAGCTTGGTCTCAGGGGGCCCCCGATCATCGGTATCGAGGGCTCTGGAATACCGAATATTGATCTCGGGGACCCGTGAGCTTGGTCTCAGGGGCCCCGAGCCTGGCGTCTGGGGGCCCTCCGAGCTTGGTCTCAGGGAGCTCCTGAGCTTGGTGTCAGGGACCCCTCCGAGCTTGGTCTCAGATAACCCCCGAGCTTGGTCTCAGGGCCCCCGAACTTGGTCTCAGGGGGCAAGCTTGGTCTGATGGGCCTTTCGATGTTTGGTCTCATGGGCCTTTCGATCTTGGTCTCACTGGGTCTCGAGCTTGGTCTCAAGGAACCCCCGAACTTGGTGTCAGGGGCCCTCGAGCTTGGTCTCAGGGAGCATCCGAGCTTGGTCTCAGGGTCCCCTCGAGCTTGGTCTCAGGGGCCCCCGAGCTTGGTCTCAGGGGTTCAGGGCCCCCTCGGGGTGCCTCCGACTATTGATATCGAGGGACTCATGAGTGAGGCACGAGCATTGGCCTCATGAGACCCAGAGTTTGGTCCCAGGGGCCCCCAGGCCTGGGTTCAGGACCCCTGAGCATCGGCATCGAGGGGCTCCAGAGCACCGAGCATTAGTCTGGGGGGGGCCGAAATATTGATCTTGACGGCCCCGGAACATCGGTGTCGAGTTACTCCTGAGAAAAGCGCGAGCATGGGTCTAAGGGTGCCCCTGAGCCTGATCTAAGTGGGACCCCGAGCTTGGTCTTAGGACCCCCGGGCATCAGTATCAAGGGGCTCCGGAGTATTGGTCTAGGGAGAGCAATTATTTTAGGGGCCTCCAAATGGTGATTTTGGAGGGCCCCCCGAAAGTGTGGATGCAGTAGTGTAGCCATGGGGCCCTAGGCGTCCGCAAACCCCCACCCCTTGGTCCAATCTGAACCACTGCAAAGGATTCTCTGATCACGGGGCCCCCAGAGTCAGTCTCAGGGGCCCCTGAAGATTCGTTCTCAGGGCGTCCCGAGTCGGCCTCACGGCTCCCGCCCTGAGAGTCGGTCTCAAGGCCCCCCAAAAGTAGATTTCGGGGGGCCCCTGAGGGTTGGTATCAGGGGCCCAAAAGTCGGTATCAGGGACCCCGGGAGTCTGTCTCAGGGGAGGGAGCCGAGCTAGTCTCAGGGCCCCCTCCAGAGAGTGGTTCTCAGGGCCCTGCAACAGTCTATTTCAGGGGGGCCCCTGAGAGTCAGTCTCAGAGAACCCCAAGAGTCGGTCAAGGGGACCCCAAGAGTCTGTCTTAGGGGACTCCGAGATTCGGTCTCGGGGTCCCCCTGCGAGTCTGTCTCAGAGAACCCCAAGAGTGAGTCTCAGAGAACCCCAAGAGTCGGTCTCAGGGGCCCTCATAGTCTTACGAGTTTCTCTCTCAGGAGTCAATATTTAGTTTCAGGTGGCTCCGAGAGTTAATCCGGGGGTCCGAAAGTTAGTCTAATTTGATCCGCAGAGTGCTGGTTTCAGGGGGCCCCAGAGGGGTAATTTTGGGAGCCCTCGATATTTAGCCTCAGGCTGTGCCCCCCCCGAGTTTTGGTATAAGCGGCCCCAAGAGTCAACCTCAGGGAGCACTCAAAAGTTAGTCTCAGAGGGCTCCCGGTTGTCAGTCTCAGAGACATCCGAGAGTTAATCTCGGGGTTCTGAGAGTAATTTCCTGAGGTGCTCCCGATTTTTTGGTCTCACGGGCCCGGAGTTAGCCTTAGGCCCGCGAGAGCTAATCTGGAGCCTCCGAGAGTCAGTCTCAGGAACGCCAAAGACTCAGTCTCAGAGGTGATTCCACCCCTCCCCCCAGGGTGTTTGTCTCAGGGGCGCCCTAGAGTAAGTCTCAGAGGGCTGTCGGAAGTCATTCCCAGCCCCTCCCCCCACCCCAAAGACAGCCTCAGGAGACCCCAATAGCTAATCTGGATGGCCACGAAAGTCAGTCTCAGCCCCCCCTCCAGAGCAAATCTGGGGGGCCCAATAATTAGTCTCAGAGATGCTGCCGATAACTAATCTCAGGAGCCCCGAGAGATTCTCAGGGGCCCCCAGTTTTGATCAAGAGGCGCCGTGAATCGGTCTCAGAGACCCCCTGAGATCTAATCGGGAGAGCGGCCGAAAATTAGCTTTGTGAGTGCCGCCAAGTGTTGGTCTTAGGTGGCTCCAGAGCTCAAATAAAAATTTTCAACATCATATTCCTCGGAAAAAATGTACCTACCCCTATTGCGTACTAAAAAGGACAAATTGAAACATGTCGATCAGGCACCATTATCGAAGGAAAGACAAAAATTAATCTAATTTTACCATAAGAGCAAATGGAACAGGGAATTTGGCACTTTGGTCAATTTTTAATCTAGTAGCTTATCACCAATAAATACATTACTAAATATTCTGAAATAAACAACTTTCCAATATTTTCGTACGAAACCAGACAAACAAGGTTAATGACAGAAATTAATGAGCATAATCCCAAAAAGAAAAATAGGTATTAAAGGTTGAAAAAAACAACAAAGTGAGCCAAGGCGATAGATATCTTGGGCGCCTTTTGTCTTGGTAATTTGCTCGTTTACAAGATAGCAAGGGTAAGAAAGTAACTGGATCTCAACAGGATCTGTCAACGGAATAGAGGTTATGTAACGTTCAGGACACACTCCCATATCCCTTGTATCTTTATTCGTTTTTTTCGTTTCTTTGGAAATTTCCTGATTAAAGAGTTCATGGATTCGACACCGGGAAATAATTGCTAATCGTTTCCCGTAGATCATTTCTTCGTACTCAAAACGACTGACTCCAATAACTTCATGTCTGATTACCCGAGTGAATTGAGGTAGACTCAGGTTTAACATCATGCGCGCATCAACATTGAACTTCCCGAAATATGGCTCAAAGCTGTTATTATAGCCACGCTACCATATAAGTTATGGGCCATCCTTAATATTTGGTGACCTTAGTTTACCAACACTTGGTCTGATCGAAAAAAACAAGTTATAAACAGAATAAGAATGAATGCTTAAAAAGCCATAACAAAATTTCCTTCTTGTGAATGTTATAATGTTAAAATACTTTAAAAAAGATATAGGAGATGGGCCCGGTTACTAAGGGGACCCCCGGCCTGGGGCCCCCGACGGTAGTCGGACCTTGGCCGAATCCTGGCTATGTCACTGTGTTCTGAGACTCTATATCAGCCACCCTGGGACCCCTAAGCCTAGCTGGGGCCCTGAGCTAATCTGGGTACCGCTGTGCTTAACTGGGGCCTCTGGTCTGGTATGGGGGCCCTGAACTCTTCTAGGGTCCCTGGGCTAAGCTGGGGCCGTGAGCTTGAATGGAGTCCCTGAGCTGGTATGAGAGGGGACCCTATATCAGCCGATCTGGGCACCTGAGCTGAGCTGGCCTGTACTGAACAAGAGCCCTGAGCTGGTCTGGGGCCTCTGAACTGTTCTAGCATCATTGAGCTAAGCTGGGATCTGTGAGCTTGAACAAGTCCCTTGAGCTGTTTTGAGACCCTACATAAGTCGACCTGGGGACCTCCGAGCTGAACCAGGCCCCTAAGCTAATCTGGCACCCTGTGCGAATCTGGAGCTCCCCTGTGATGAGCTTCTAGTGGTGCTGTGCTTATGTAGGGTCCCTTGATAAGCTGGTCCCGAGGCTAATGCACTGGTCTGGGCCCTTGAGCTGACTGATCTGGGTTCCTGAGCCATGGTCTGGACTTTGGGGCCCCCCGAGATAATTTGGCGGCCCCTGGGCGGCATAGGCATAGGAACCGGGGGTCAGGGGATACTGCCCCCCTTTTGAGGTGGGCCCCTGCAACGAATATATAAATATCAGCAACTGTAATATAGAACAAGAAACCCAAACGGCCCCGATAGCTTGTCTGGGAACGTCCAAGTTCGGTAGTACGCTGCCTGCAAGCCCCTGGAGGAGGAGCGCTTCGTAAAAAAAGCCAAGGCACCTACTACCCGAGTGTTTCCAAATGAGTCCCGAGAACTGGGCCCAATCAAACTCCATTCCATATCAATGCCAACACAAAATATGAGTCGGACACGGACCCCGCACTAAATGCCGAGCAACAGTCATCCCTGAGCCATCGAAAGGCGCGACGTCTTTCGATGCCAGGGTTATATGGCGTCACCAACTCTTTCCCTGTTGGAGGGGTTTCTTGGGAGTCAAATTGCTCCTTGCACAAGGAATCTGCCGTGCCTTAAACCTGAGTTGGTCGCGTGGAAAGCAAGGTTGCTAACCACTATAACACTATGCCCACACCTCCTCGGCATCACAAAGCTGACCATCAAGTACCTACATTGCACTTGCAGTCATGCTGGAACTCTGCATTTTAGGCATCGAAATATAGCTAGGCGTATTTATTGTGATCAGCCTTTACCTAAATCAATCTCTAATGATGGAAAGAATAGATCCGTAATAACCTACATAAATGTTCCCATTTTTGTCATTAAATAAGCAAATACAAGTTGATTAGGCATAGCGAAGTGAGGCTATTTGGTATCAAAGCATTGTCTGTAGTTTTCTAAACAGTTCTTAATTTTGTAAATGTAATGAAAAGGGCCTAAACATCTGTAAATATAAAAAACGCGCTCGTGGTAAAAAAATGATTGAAATCCTCCAAAAAAGCTTAAAAATGTATTTCGTATTTGAAAAGGGTCTAGGTAAAAACCAAAAATGTTTTTTTGGCGTTTTGCTATGATTTATTACATCATAATAGGTACAACTCGAAATCATAGGGCAAAATTTAATTTCTCAATTTTCCATACATTGACATCTTTGTGTGCATGCGTGCCTTCTTACACTAAACGAGCTATCTCAAATTTTTAAAATTTGGGCCCCCTTGGACTGGGGGCCCCTCTTGAGGTGGGCCCCCTCTCAGGTTGGCCCCCCACTTTTCAAACCGTTCCTACACCCCTGTCTGAAGGGCACTGAAAATAGTGATTAAAATGTACTCAATCAATACAATCCAATACTTACTCTCCCTCGTGAAACAAAGAGGTACTTGAAAAGTATATCTAAGGTGATTCCATCAAGGTAACACTGCACAGCTTTAATCATATAAAGCATAATACAAAAAACAGCCACGGCTCACTGGAACAGCTTTGTCGTTTCAAGGGACAAAATACACATTAGGGTGTTTCATTGTTCCAAAATGCAATATTTCGACGCATATCGATGTTCCCCTCAAACCACATCTGCTTACAAGCTTCTGTGCGAAATTTCCATGAATTTCGATGATATTTAGAGGTCGCGCACTTTTGCAGCTTTTTTATCAAATGTATTCAAATGTACACATAAGCGTAGGAACGTCCAGAATATTGGGGAGACCAAGGTGCATTTCGAAGTCATTTCTTTCCAGTCAACGCCATAGGGTTAATGGTCAAGAACCAAGAATATTGGGGGGGCATGGCCCCCCTGCCCCCTGTTCCTACGCCTATGAATGTACACATTTCTACACTGATACTGGCCCTGGTTTTCTTTTGCTTGGTTTTCTATTTCACATCTGAAATATTCTTCAAATTAAGTAAAGCGTTTATTACTGCACAATGACTAGCCTGAGTATAAAACCCGACCGGTTTCGGGAGCATCCCGCCCCCGTTTTCAAGGGAGATGAAGATAACACTATGACATGAACCTAACTAAGCGAAAAACACGAAGACTGGGTACACTTTGAAATAACAATCTTAGCTGTGAACATGACGAATCATTTTAGAATTATTAGCTCTATACACGTGTTATTTTTCAATTCAATCTCTTGTTCGGCTGGCATTTTAAGAGGTCCAAAAATCCAGAGAAGATGGTAACTTTGCCGATATTTCTATTCATTTTTGGTTCCGTTTTGGTTTGGGTGTAAACTGCCTCTTTTATGTCCCGCTGTTTTTGTCTTGAGTCGGAAGTTAAAGTCGTTGTGGCGTCCCATTTGATATAATGATCCTTCTTGAATTAATGTTCCACTGTGGCCTCCGCTGCTCTCTCGTCAATTGACCCTCGGATTAGTTTTTGTCGAGATTTTCGGTGTTCGTCTTGTGGGGCTTCCATCATCCTTTTGCTTTCTCCAATGTATGCTTTTTGACAGTCATTACATTCCGTCGTGTATACTGGGCCTGGTTTTTTCCGGTTGTCTATCCGGTCCTTTGGTTTGACTAGTAATTGTTTGATCGTTTGATGTGGCTTAAAATGTTCTTACGTTGAATTTAGAACATATGCATCGAATCTGTTGCGATAATCCTTCTACATATGGGAAGGATCATTATATCAAATGGGACGCCACAACGACTTTAACTTTTGACTCAAAACAAAAACAGCGGGAAAGGAAGATCGCCCTCATTAAGAGGTTCAACGGATTCGTCAAGGACGAGAAGCAGAAGCAGTACCTGCTCCGGGTGGTGGAACTCCATCGGAGGGCTCTCTACCCAAGCGCACTAAGAAAGAATGCGCCTCTTTCAAGTGTAATGGTTTTTGGTGATAAAAGTGCGCGACCTCTAAATGTCCTTTTATTTTGCTTTTGAGGGCGTCAATCGTTTCAGTTTTACGTATAGAGCTGGGGGAAAGTCGATATGACTTCGTTGCAAACAAACAAAATTTTACTATAGTGGGCTGAAACAGCCTAATACACATGGCACTGAAATTGAGAGTAAGCTGGTTCTAAAACGATGAGCTTCATTTTCGTTTCTGCCGGTCTTTTCTAGACATTTTTAATCTTGCAAATTACAAAAAGACACTCCAGTTGAGCTGAGCTGACCTCGCAGCTTGCATATTGTCGATGGATATTAAAAGAGTTATTTCTGTCCAGAACCAATCAGCCGTCCTTAAATCTTCCCGTTTCCTCAGAATTCTGTGTGAGCATCCTCCAAATGATTTGACGTCCGGGCCCTGCGCGCAAGGCAAACAGTCGGCTATTTGCTGCTAGAGATTAGCCTTTGCACCGGCACTTGTCACCACGTGGTACTATAACTGTTCCGTATAGTGGCGCAAAATAAGACTAACTTAGCACCGCCGCGTGCTAGTGACCTGACAACATCATGCATATAGAGAAACAATTTGTGGTTTAAGACAATACAAATAAATATAACGTATGACGTGACTTCACGTTACTTATATTGGCTGTTTTTACCTATTTTTGTTGTTGTATTATTAACTTTTTCTAAATAAACACGCCCTTCTTAGAAGGAGAAAGTCAAATAGAAGCATGTGATCTTAAAATCACGAATGCTGGGTGATTGTAGAATGCCCCTACAGAAATAGAATCCTCATCTCTGCCCCGTAGGAAGTTTTAAATATTGTTGGAGTTTCAACATTATTCATGGTTACCGAGTACCTACATAGAAATGGTTTCTCCATATATGAAGAAATCCTTACGAACTAATCGATTTCACACATCTTGGCCAAATTTCAAGTCTGGGTCCCCGAGTCTCAACCGAAACTTTAAACTTAATTCTCAGACGTGAAATGGATTCGATCCCTCCCAATAGGGAGGGGTTGAATCGACCTTTCTTTGTTGGGCCAGGGTGTAAAATACCTCTTATAATTTTAGGAATAAATCCTTGCTTCACCAAATAGGGTAGACCCTCAGTCTCTCTCAATCGTGTGAGAATAAAGGTAGAAAGACGCAAAACAATTTGAACCTTATTGCTTGGAGGTCAACGCAGTTTTCACCGGGGGTACCTATAGGGGAAGTCCGTGCAAGAGTACGCACCTAACTTTCTAAAGGCTTTCACTTTTCTCCTATAAGTCCAACAGCAAAAATTTTTATGTGGTTATTTAGCCTGAATAATTGTCTATGTATGGTCCGTGTTTCAACTCGATGTCTCTGAAAGTAACTCGCCACGAGCCCATCAAAAATAAAAAGTCACGTGCGCACTCTTGCCGGAGTGGGTCGACAAGAGTACGCAAGAGAGGAGGATGGATTACGCACTGATGCCCCGCTGTGCTTTAGGTGCATAGGCCATGCCGCGAAGTATTTTTTCGCCAAACTAGGTGATTGTATGATGTTATATCGTTCTGAATATACAGAAACTATGTTGCAACGTTTGGTTTTCCAAATATGAGTTACGGACTCTGTCCCGAGTGAAAATTAAATTTTCCTATCTCTTAAGCATGCGCACTCTTGTCCAATGGTCTACTGCGTACTCTTGCCGGACATGCTCCCCTGTGAAGAAGGTCTTCATAAACATGCTGATAGGCGTTGTAGCGTGAGCTCCGGTCCTGGAGCACACTCTTAGCTCAGGTTTCTGACTGATGACAGACCGTAATACAATTTGTTTTGATAATAGAAGCATGGTCTACAAGTTTACCCAGAAGAAATATTGCTTCAAGGGTGCCCAGAAACTTATTTTGCTCGGTACTCCCGCGAAAAGAACAGGAGCACGTTGAATTTTGGTGTGCAGCCTAGGCACTGACCTTGCTTTTTTATACCAGGGTATCCACCATCTCAGTGGTTGCTAAGTAACCAAAACAGCTGCTGCGTACTCTTATCTCCTGCGTACTCTTACCCGCCCTTACCCTATTTGAATGCATAAACAACTGAATGGCTTGGAAATTAGTTTTGGAACAGGGAAACCATGGAGGTGACAACCCACAATTACTTAAACTTTCTAATCATTGTCTAAAGCAAGTTGAGTAAGGGGCCAGGCATGCACGTTTAGTCCGAAAGGCGAATTATTTCAGCCAGGAATAAACCGAATTCAGAAATTCGGTAGATCTTTAAAAAATCATTCATGGAAGTTACGTGTGGCTTCAGATTTCGCATTCAGTCCAGAAGCAGGAAAATCAGTCAAATGCTTCATAATCTTAAAAGCATTACCATGTTTTCAGTTTCGGATTCATGGATGTGCTTGTATACACAATTACGCCGGTTATAATTTGGCTGGTCTAATGATGAACATGCCATACACAAAGGATGTCAAGAGATAACTGGTACCTAATGCACCTGACCCTGTTCAATCACAAAACAGATGCCAACTCTCACCTTTGCCAAATGTTCCACGGGCTGAGCTTCCGTCCGCCACTCACTGCAGGAAAATGGCACTGGAAGATGCAAAGTCACTTGGTTCAAAGAAAGAACTCAATATGGGGTAACCTGCCACCTTTATTGTACTAAAGTTGGCGCCACTTTTCTGTCTTCACACCGAAGTATTCCAAAGGGGATTGAACATATCAAATGAACGCTCCATGCAGTACCACCTGGTGTTAGAAAACTCTCTTTTTCCAAAATAGGTACTAGATTAAGAACCCACAATTTTGATCAGAGGTTACCTACACTAATTTGGATGTTAGATGTAGTACCACCTGGTGTTAGAAAACTCTCCTTTTTCCAATTAGGTACTGGATGAAGAGCCACCAGGGTACTGATCTAAGATAACGGTTATCTTACCTCTCGCTTGCATGTTGTTAGTACTCTAATCTAATATAAGCATGGAGTCCATGCAGTATCGATTGGAGAGTAAAAAACATGACAAATACGTTGACACTGTAAAATGTACTTTGGGGAATCACTTTATTTGGTGTGTCCGATTTCACTCCCGGATTAAGACTTAGCTTAGCAGCCCCATGGGGCTACCTAGCCTGCAGGCTACTGAGTTATAAAAAAAGTTCAAGTAGTACAGAGGGTACTAAAAAATGCCCTGTGTGTATGTTGTACAGTGGGTGCTAACTAAACAGGTAAAATAATCATTAAAATAACTTAAAAGTGGTGGTTTGTGAGAGACTTGATGTGTAGGGAATGCCAGACTGAGTTTTACTTTCCGTATACAGAGAACAGTACAACAGTGCTATGTCAGAGAGAACAGAGAACAGAGAACAACAGTAGGGGAAGTCCGTGCAAGAGTACGCACTTAACTTTCTTAAGGCTTTCACTTTTCTCCTATAAGTCTAACAGCTAAAATTTTTATGTGGTTGTTTAGCCTGAAGAATTGTCTATATATGGTCTATGTTTCAATTCAATGTCTCTGAAATGAACTCGCCACGAGCCCATCAAAAATAAAAAGTCACGTGCGTACTCTTGCCGGAGTGGGTCGGTAAGAGTACGCACAAGAGGGGCTGGAGTACGCATTGATGCTCCGCTGTGCTTTAGGTGCACAGGCCATGGCGCAAAGTTTTTTTGTCGCCAAACTAGGCGATTGTATGATTTTATATCGTTCTGAATATACAAGAACTATGTTGCAACGTTTGGTTTTCCAAATATGAATTACGGACTCTGTCCCGAGCGAAAATTAAATTGTCCTATCTCTTAAGCATGCGCACTCTTGCCCAATGGTTTACTGCGTACTCTTGCCGGACATGCTTCCTTGGGAAGAAAGTCTTCATGAACATGTTGGCAGGCATTTTAGCGTGAGCTCCGGTCCTGGAGCACACTCCTAGCTCAGCTTTCTTACTGATAACACACCGTAATGCAATACTTTTGATAAAAGAAGCATGGTCTACAAGTTGTCACAGTTAAGAAATATTACTTCAAGGGTGCCCAGAAAATTATTTTGCTCTGTACTCCCGCGGAAAGAACAGGAGCACGTTGAATTTTGGTGTGCAGCCTAGACACTGACCTTCTTTTTTATACCAGGTTATCCACCATCTCAGTGGTTGCTAAGTAACCAAAACAGCTGCTGCGTACTCTTATCTCCTGCGTACTCTTACCCGCCCTTACCCTACTGTTTCGTTGGTGTTTATATTTTCTACCAGGGGATGTCCTCAAACCACGAAAAATCAAGTACTTTAAAAAAGAAGCTAATTGAAGCTTAAAGTTTCCGTTTTGACCCATTTCAAGGTTTATGTGCAAAGCAAGATTGTTGGTACCCTCTATCTGGCGCTTATATTACTTCCTTTTTTTAAGTGTTTTCAGTCAACCAAAGGGAGAAAATAGAAAATAAAGATATGGTTTCCTAAGAGTGAATTATTGCATGATTATAAGCTTAGGGCTTTTATGGTGTGCACCATGAAAGTCAAAAAGTCTGAATGTGTGCCAAATTGCATTTGTCTGTATGACTTTGCATGCTATTGCTAATATTAAATGGAATATAACTAGGGAATATGTGTGCTTTTGAAGCTGTATATTTTACACAACTTATTTTTGTTAATGACTGATCCCAGGATGGGTGTAGTGTCAATATGAAAATGATAAGTTACCTATTATTAGCAAATAGCAATATGAAATCCCTCAAAATTAGTTGCGAACATTTCTAGAATGTCAGCCATGTGATTACATATGGTAAGGAAATAAGAATGCTGAGTCGACTTAACTCCCGAATCACAGCTTAGAGGCTGACTGATTCTGACTCGACTCAACTGGTCGAGCAGTTGAGTCGACACAGACTCAACCCAAATCTGGAAGTGAGTCGACTCAACTCTGACTCAAGGAAAATCTGAGTCGGCTCAGAGTCGACTCCGACTCTGAGTCGCGACTCAACAAGTATGATACGAAGAGTCAAAATTAGAAGAGTTTGAATTCTTAGAGGGGCTAGTTTTGTCTCCCCGATATGTGAAAACTTCCGCATGGACTGTTTCCACCATTGGGTGGTGTAACCAGGACTTGGCTTGGGGGCTAAGGGCTCCAGATTGGGCCCTCTGCACCTTAATGGCCCCCACAGCAACATTTTTTGTCAATTAATAAACGCTTGTTCGAATATGCGCGGTGAACTTCATCCGGGATTTTCCTTTCGCAGTTGGGAGAAAGTCCGCTGTTTACCTATCCTCCAAAATGAATGTGGGATAGGGAATTGTTAAACAAATACCAAGAAAGGAAGAAGAAAAAGCTTACCGCTCTGGATGAACGGAATCAGACGAGGAAGGAGGACTTGCTGGTAGATAATCATATTCAGAATTCGCAGCTCGCGACTTTCGCCTCTCACCAAACGCACTCGCGCCTGCAGAACACTGAAATATTCCAATATTACTTCAGTGATTGTTCTCAGAAAATTTAAGATATTCTAAAGATCGATTACAATCACACCATTACAAACCAAACATATTCGCGCCCTTGACAGACATATACATCTCTCGGGGGCCTCTAGCTTGGCCTCGAGAAGCGGTCTCGGGAGTCCTCCGGGAGCGATGCTCAGGACCGATATCCAGGGACCCCCGAGACTGATTCTCGGGGGCCTCTGAGCCTGATGCCCGGGCTGACCTTGTTCACTGCAAAACGTGAGCATTGGTCTCGGGGCCCCGGGTTTGGCCTCAGGAGACCCCGAGTATCGGTCTCGGGGCCCCGAGGTTTCCAAATTCGGGTTTGGGTGGACATTTCAGGAAACTTTTTTGGACATTGGTGGACACCGGGGATTAGGTGGACATTTCTTGTCCACCTAAACAAAAGGCAGCTATCCACGTTTCTGGGGATGCTTATTCATATACCAAGAGATGGCGTTAGGGTGGACATCAAAATATGTCCCCCGAAACAGCCGGAATTTCCATCAAAAATTTTTTGACGGAATTTAGTACCGATCGGTGCCACCACGTGGCGATGCAATCGAAAAATCAGCTGACGGTGCGCGCGCGCGCCGCACGAGCGCAGCGTTCTTGAATGTGGGAAAATGTTGTTTCAGTCGTTGTATGGCATCTGAAGCAGGGGCGGATCCAGGATTTTGCTAGGGGGCATAGGCGGATCCAGGGTCACCGATCGGGGGGGAGGGGTGGCACATTGCTGTGGAGGACCAAGGATCCGTCCTATGGGGTGCCATTTTCGACCGGCAAACTCTATCAGGTGTCCGCCAAATTCTACCCCAGGGCGCCGATTTTAGCATCCTCGGGGGGGGGTGGTGGAAAACTACATTTCAGGGGCGCTATCGATCCTTCAAAGGAGCGCCGTGACTATTTTAAGACGTGCCAAGGCTTGATCGGGAGGAGCACCTCCCCCTTTGCCCCTGTGGATCCGCCTATGGGGGGGGGCAAAGACTCGGGGAGTGGCCAGTTGACCAGCTGAGGGGTGGCCCTTGGAGTTTTATAAAGGGTGCTTTTGTGACACTAATTTTCCTGTTGCCGATGTCATTTCAAACAGCGCTGACAAAAAAGCCAGGGAAGGGCAGAGTTTCTGACGTTGTTTCTGTTAAAACAAATCCTAATGATACAGGGCGTCCTTCTATGGACTACTTTTGGCAATTGAACTCGCGCAAGGACGGCCACTGGTTATTTTCAGGACCACTTTCTCTCCCCAATTCGGCCGATCTGCGCCGATTGAATAGTGATACATCCACAATATTATATGTGAGGGAGAATTTGTTGGACTTTATGAACCATTTGCAGGGGACGCAAGCAAAATCATGTTGGGAAATTTCCTGCCGAGCTTTCAATATTTTTCTCACAGATAACGTAGGAATTTTCAATTTTATTCTGGACCCAACATTTCTTTAGTTGCAAAGCGAAAAAAAGCATCCGCAAGACTAGTAAATGATGCAAGGCTTAATACATCATACAGAGCTATCAATAGATTCGGAATATTTATTTAAAAAAAGGGATATTTGTAATCGTGCTCAAACTCTGCTCCATAGGAAACGTGATATTACCAGCTCGCTATACTGCATCGTAGCATGTTGTCGTTTCAATAGATACCAAAGCCACATATTGGGCGAGCACACAACCATATATGTGGCGGGCATAGGTGTGGCATGGGAGATCCTGAGTGATATCTGAAGATCTGGGCAAAATATAACACCGATCGATATACAAGGCATACACTAAATGAACTCGAGGAACTTTTACCACTGAAAGCTGAGGGCGGTCTATGTTGCAGTGGAGCGATCTAAGGCTAAAAGGGTGAAATAGGGGCACCCAACCACAAAGTAGAGGACATCCGGAGGTGAATGCCTTAAAGAGCAGAAAATGGTGGAATGATAACAAGTGTTCGGTTTTAACGATGCAAAAACCACCAGGGATATACGCGTCACCAACTCTTATCCTGTTGCGAGCCATTTGGGGGACTATAAAAACTTATCCAGAGGTCCCACCGGGACTTGAACCCAGGATCCATGGCTCACAGTACAAGTACGCTATCCACCGAGCCACGCATCCCCTGACAATGGTGGAAAGGGGGCGGGCAATCATGGAGGACCGTCCAGAGAGGATGAGAAGGATGCAGTTTGTGGTGGGCCGCTCGAGGGCTGAAAATGATCGATTGATTATGAAATAATGGCGCCAACCACAAACCAGAGGGCGACCGGAGGGGGGATGAGGACGGTTCACGTCGAAGTGCCACACCGATAGCTCAGTTGGTAGAGTGTTGTGCTCCACCGCACTGCTCAGGAACATGCAGAGACAGTAAATGTGCAGGTTTGGGATCGGTTTCCCTCAGACGCTCCGGCGCTCTATGTTTACCCGACGCAGGTCGGCTGGCAGCTAACTGGTGATAAGATGACCTTAGCAGGGCAGCTGTCCCTGTGCTTTGGGGAACGTCAAAATTTGGCTTCTAATTAATCATTCATTGTGGGAGTTGCTCGTTATGATGTTGGGGTCGAGGTCTCCGTGACAAGTCCATTGATGATTTAAGGGAGATTCCGGCTCCAAGAACCGAACTTGAAACGACTTGAAAAAATTGTATTAACCCTCGCCCCACCGGGGCCATCGATGCCCCTAAGGTTTTTTCAGGATAGAAGGAAAACGACGAGACGCAGGACCGTGGTTGAGGTCTCAATCTCTTACCCTATCATTTTCCCACCATCCCTGATATTTTTTACCCCGGGTCACCCACGGTCAGGTCACCAGGAGTTACGTTTCTCAGTCGATCGATTTGAAACTTCCTACACTTCATGGCCACGCCAAGGTCTACAAGGTGTATATCTGGAATTTTTTCGATTTCGTGACCTGAGATCAGGTCACGAGGTGACTTCTCCCATTAAAAAAACATGGGAAAAAGATGTCTTATGATCTAAAAGCCACAAAAGCGATTGCAAATGCTTGGCTTGCTCAGAAAAGCTTGGACACCCTTTCACGGATCCCGGGGGTCATATTTGCCCTTTGATCTCTCTGAGGTCATCCAAGGTCAACCAGGGTCAAAAACAGTATTTCAGCAATAACTTTTGACCTGATCAAACTAGAGCACTGAATCAAACACCATCGTGTATGTCTCATCCTTAGCATCCATTTGATATACGGCAAGGTCACTTTCTGACTTTAAGTGACCTAGGGTCATATGAGGTCACGCGGTGACCTCTGGAGGTCAAACCACTGGCGGGAGGTCATTACGTTCCGGAAAGCGGGAAAAGTTCTGGCATTTTGCTATCCAATGTAGTTAACCAGATCTCAATAGCTCTAATGGCATAAGAGTTACGCCCAGTTTTCTAAAGCATTGCATATTTGAGTGAAAATAGCCTATCGTGACCTAACTTGACCTCTGGAGGTCAAACCATTGACCTCAGGGCTTAAACATGTGAAGTAATTTCTTACTGAATTCACGCGAGCTTTCTTATGCACTTTGCAGATTTGCGCTAACCACCATATTTTCGAAGTTATTGTTGGCATCGATGGCCCCCGATCGATGGGGCGCAGGTGGCGCCGGACCCCCAGTGGGGCGCGGGTTAACAAGTAGAGGTGTTCAAAAGTAACAAATGGTTCTAAAGAGCAACAACTGCTGGAAAAAGGTGCGCCAAATCATGCATAAGAGGGCGGCTTAGAGTGGATGAGTGCGATCTTTTGTACAATGGAGCACCTTAGGGCTGAAAAGGGTCGGAAAATTGTCAAAACCGGGCGCCCAACTGCGAAGTTGAGGACAGACAGAGGTGAGCGCGGTCCATGTTGAAGTGGGGCGGCCTAGGGCTGTCAAATAGCGGTGAAGGGTGAAGAAGGAGGGCTCAGTCATGCACTGGAGAGACACAAAGTAGCCCGCCCAAGGGCTGAAAGGGGTGGTCAATCTTGAAATAGAAGGCTCCGAACCACAAAATAGAGACCAACCGGAGGTGGGTAACGGCATCCACCATGAAGTGGGGAGTCCAAGGGCTGCAAAAGAGTGGCCAGTGGTAGAGAAGGGACGAAAAATCATAAAAGGGGCGGCTAAAAGTACACGAGGGCGGTGTATATTACAGTGGGGTGTCCAAGGCCTGAAAATGGTGGCCAAACATGAAATATGGGCACCCAACCCCAAAACCGAGGGCGACTGGAGGTGAGTGAGGGTCGCTCACGTCGAAGTGGGGTGAGTTAGGGATGGAAAAGGGCGGCTGATAATGGAGAAGAGGTGAGCACTCATCGACGCCCCACTACAACATGGACCGCACTCGTCTACTTTTGGCCGCCCTCTTCTGCATGATGGTTCGTCCCAACTATTGGCCGCTCTTTTGCAGTCCTGGTGCTCCCCACTCCAACGTGAACCGCCCTCACACACCTCCCGCAACTCTCCATCTTGTAGTTGGGCGTATGAAAAATATAGGGACCCGCACAACTTCAGATGGGGCCCGTACCCTATCAGGGCGGCACACAACGGGGACCTATGCAGCTAAGGAGTTAAAAACATATCAATCAGTTCAAAAGACCCGCAAAAGTCTGGGTGGGAACTGCAAGCAGAATTTTTCCAGCCTTACCATAGGAATTTCAAACCAAACTTGTTTAACCAGGAATATTGGGACTTGGCACCAACGGGCAATTATTTTCCAGAAGCACTGAGTCCTTTTGAATCTTAAATAGCATATCGGCAGACTAAGCGTTAACTTTTGACGCTGATGTGTGCACAAGCTTGCCTACATTTTTTTCACCGACGTGATCGACTAGTGTCACCAACATTGTTGGCAAGTTGGAAGATTTTTCGAACTCTGACTGTAAGATTGAGGAGTGTACACTGAAAAAAACAACACCTGGAGCGTAGAATTTCAATCTGTCCATTCGTGCTGAAAATGCAAAGGGGTAAATTTATCCGTACATGTACTCTGTATAGTATTTCTATGGAACTCGCAAACTGCCTCAAGAATAGTCTTACTCTCCTGTGGTGAAACAATTCTGTCAATAGATTAAAACGAGATATTTGCTGATTTAACTACGCTTAATGAATGTTTTAATTCTTCTTATCTTCATTTGAGTGTGTTTCTATGATATAAGAAGGTATTGTTTACTACAGTTGACACGTGGGTGGAATGCTGCCATTTTGTTCTCGCTTCAGTTCTGAGCTTGAATCACCGCATTGCAGTTCTGCATCCCATAAAGTGTTGATCTTGACGCGTGGAGGTTAGTCTAGCCGTGGAGAAGAAGCGAAGACTAAATCATTCTAGCTAAGTGCAGAAAATAGCAAAGAGCTGTTGAATTTGTCTCAATGGGCCTGAATGAATCGTTTATATACATATCTTTGTCTGGCATCCAGGACGTCGTCAAGGATTTTCTACAAGAGGCCCGGATCCACAGTGGTGAGCGAGTGATAACCTATATTTTCACTTGAATTAAGCATATCCAATAATATTCCAGCAAAGATATCAAATGTATCCGTTTCCGAACAGTATAGTGGTTTCAACCCCCCCCAATAGTGATGCTTTTGTTAGCCACTCTCGGGACATAGATGAGTCATTCTAGGAAAAATCGTCCAGGTAGGCACGAAAAAGTCCAACATGACCCACTTCTCGGATTTCCACCAAACTTTTACCCAAGGCTCTCCATACAAAATAACAAGTTGGGCCCATTTTCAGGACCAAAGGTGAAAGAGGTCACCAGATAGAGGTCATGAAATTTCCAAGGCTAACACGAACATTGAATCAGAAATAATTTTGTATCTTAAAAGTGGCTGATCTGAATTAATTTCTATGAATATTGCTGGATAGAAGATACAAGGGTTCAGATAAGAAAACTAAAAACTTTGACTTCAGGTCAGGTTTTGACCTCGTGACCTTGTGAACTCCTCTTTAGATATAAAATTAAAAAAGAATCATATTCCGATTTTTCACTGGATGCTCCTCAGGGTATAAGCTAACCAATGGTGGGTGACCTATGTTTAAATCAGATTTAGTAACAGGTCACAGAGGCCATTACCTAGGTAAAGTTATTGTTTTTGGCCATGAACGGTTCTCCGGCCACCTCGGAAAAAGGTGGGGCTGGCCTCGGAGACCCCCTTCAGTGCGCGTGTTAAGAACGCTGTGCAGCGCTTCAGAGGTGATTTGCTGTGATGAGCGAAAATGATGTAGTGATAAGCGGATATAAAATAGGAAAATTTGGGCAGTGTAAAAAGCAGAAGCCTAAGACAAAAACCATATACCTAGTGATGTTTGTGCAAAGAGGAACTAAATAATTTTAGTGATTGAAGGTCCATTTAAATACTGTTCCAGATTATAGTGCAAATTAGAGGTATTTATGTAGATTATTAGAAGTGGGTATGAAAACAAATGATTTAAACTCTCCGTTGCGTTGTGTATGTTTATCAGAGTGTATATTAATCAGCCTAATCAGACTAAACTGACCTCAAACGCTCCATGAGAATAAACTGGGTCGTTTTTTTTAATCGGTGTTTCTTTTCCGCAGCAACGTAATATTGAACGCAGGCTCATTTTGCACCCTGCAAATACTTTTCTACGCCAGGAATTTCACATTTTAATATATTTTTACCCCCTCACTTCCAGTTTACACACTTCCGGTTTAGCTGACAATATTTTTACTCCAGTGGTATAATAATATTCCCTCAAAACACATGCATTTTTGCATTACACCGGTGTAAAATGGGTTGCGGAATAATGCTGGAAAGAGGAGTTGATTTTGGCACCGTAGAAATAATACTAAAAGTGGCGTACTTTTTGGTAGTTGATATTTTCACACCCCACGGGTTGGGGTTGTATTATTCTTGTTTCATGGCATTTTACGCTTCTCAATCTAAAAATATCGGGTGTAACATATTCACGGAAAGAAGAGTGGATTTTGGCACCGTAGAAAAAATCCAATTTCTGGTGTACTTTTTTCAGTGTATAACTGTGGTTGACCGCTATTAATACTTAAACCAACACAGCAGGCAGTTGAACGCGTTTCGACAAAAATGTATTCTTCACCATCTATGGTATAAGGAGGGATAAGGAACCCGCCATCAAGACATGCAGCAGTTTCATCGTTTATATTTTTGGGCAAAATTATCGTGCGACAGAACTATAAAGGCACCGTTTTTGAGGATATTTTAATAACGCTTCTTGAATTATGCTATAATGTATACAAGGAAGCTTCAAGACATTCTAGACTTATCACTGTTCTAAATAATGTTCTATTTTTGTTTTATCATCATTATTGTTTTTGTTATTATTATGTAAACTATTATTATTTCTCTCTCTTTGCTTAACCAACTCCTAATACAGCCGCAGATTTTGCCCCTTTCATGAAGCCTGGCCTAAGGTCAAAAGTATCATTTTTAGCTATATGTGCTGCTTCAGTAGCTCTCCTATTATCTTTGTTTTTACAAACTGCTATAATTTTAGCTCTATCCCAGTTTGGTAGATGATTTGTTTTCATGGAATGTATGACAAATGCACTGAATTCTGGATTGTTTCGAAGGTCTCTTCTATGTTATTTTAATCTTGTTTTTAGACCCCTTCCTGTTTTGTTTCGAAGGTCTCTTCTATGTTATTTTAATCTTGTTTTTAGACCCCTTCCTGTTTTGTTTCGAAGGTCTCTTCTATGTTATTTTAATCTTGTTTTTAGACCCCTTCCTGTTTCACCTATGTACGATTTCGTGCACGACCCGCACGGCAACTGATACACTACACTTTTTGGTTCTGGGTCATCGGATCTTTCTTTTTTTCGCTAAGATGCTGCTAAGTTTTTTACCGGAACAAAATGCTTCTTTGCAACCCGTTTCTTCAAGTTTGTTTGCAATAATTTCAGCTGGTTTCGAGTAAGGTATCGTAACACATCGTATCTGTTCCTTTTTGTTGGATTTCGCGGATCGTTTTCTTATATCTAGAGCTTTCTTCTTCATATTTATCAGAAATCCTCTTGGATATTTTCGTTTCGTGAACGAGGTCATAATATGTTCTATCTCTTCTTGCAGGTATTCATCAGTACAAATACGGAAGGCCTATCACTGTGACCTGAGTAATAATGTACATATATAGCATTCCTTGTTCGTTGGCTTTCGATATACTTTGTATTTAACTTCGGCATTCCTAACAATCTCTGTGTCAGGGAAAGCTAGATTTCATTTGTTGCATTTTTAAGCACTCAGGTCAATGGTTTGACCTCCAGAGGTCAAGTTAGGTCACATTAGGCTATTTTCACTCAAATATGCAATGCTTAAGAAATCTGAGCATAACTCTTATGCCATTAGAGCTATTGATATCTGCTAAAGTATATTTGGTAGAAAAATGCCAGAACTTTTTCTGCTATGTGAAACGTAATGGCCTCCTGTCACTGGTTTGACCACCAGAGGTCACCTCGTGACCTAATATGACCCTAAGGCCACGAAAGCTTAAAAAGTGACCTTGCCGTATATCAAATGAAAGCCAGTGATGTGACATACACAATGGTGTTTGATTCAGCGCTCTAGCTTAATTAGATCAAAAGTTGTTTTCAAAATACTGTTTTTGACCCTGGTGACCTTGGATGACCTTAGAGAGGTCAAAGGGCAAATATGGCCCCTGGGATCCGTGAAAAGGTGTTCAAGAATGCTTTTCTGAGCAATCCGAATATTTTCAATAGTTTTTTGTGACTTTTAGATCATAAGATAGCTTTTCCCCACGTTTTTTCAATGGTAGAGGTCACCTCGTGACCTGGCCTCAGGTCACAAAATCAAAAAATCCCGGACATACATCTTGTAGACCCTGAAGGGGTCACAAAGTGTAGGAAGTTTCAAATCTATCGAGTTCGAACTGTAGCTCTTATAGAGCTCAGAATTTGAAGTGAGGTGACCTTGGTTGACCTCGCCTAGTGACCTGATCTTGGGTGTCCCGGGGTAAAAAATTTCAGGGATGGTGGGAAAATAATGGGGTGAGTGGTAAAGCTATCGACCGAGGTGCTGCACTTCGTCATTTTCCTGCTATCCCGGAAAAAACCTTAGGGGGGACATCGATGGCCCCCTGTGGGGCGAGGGTTAAAAAATAAAAGCACGTGTCTACCCGAACCAGCACTCACTGCACCTTACTATACCGCAGCACTAGATGTACCATAGCACACCTAGTTCAAGTTGTACAAATGATCAGCGAGAAGGTGTACAAATTACGCTGGAGCTACGCGCGGCCGTTTTATTATACCTCCGAAAAAACCGAGGAAAGGCGGATACCTGCCCTTCCCCGTCATTGCACGTGTAAATTTACCATGAGATCGGTGATTTGTGCAGTCGAAATTACTTGATAAATGTCTGCCAGGTACAAAATGACCAGTCATATGAAACGCGGCATTTGGTTCACATGCTCACATCATTGATAAGAGCCACATTTGTCCTTATCTACCTTACCTTCAGGTAAGTAAGCCTTTATAACAGTGTGGTGCTCCTACCATCCGATTACAGTAAAAATTCATGCCACCCTGGCAATGATTAGAATATTAACTTGGTCCACCATAACTTAATATTAAGAACGTTTAAATGTCCCTGGAAACGTACTTGGTAAGATAATTAGAGTCCACCATAAAAAGGTTTTTCCAGCGTAGAAATGTCCCCGGAAACGTTTACAATCAGAAAAAATTAAGTCCACCATAACCTAATTTCAACGACATAAAATGTCCCCCTAAAGCTTTTTTGATGACAAACTTTCACCTCACCGCACGGTCCACCCATAGTTGCAATGTGGTACAACAGCAGATATGTTATAGATGGCGCCCACATCTATCAAGCCTTGCCGGTTTTAACGTCGTGGGATGCATGGTTTCCAAGTCCATGCAAACCTGTAAAGATGAAATGTCCCCCGATACCCGATTTGGGAAAATGGGTGTACCTGCTTCCCAGCCCCCGAACCTCGGTCTCGGGGCCCCCGAGAGTGATGCTCGGGACTGATGTTCGGGGCTCCCGAGACTGATTCTTGAGGGCTTTTAAGACCAAGATCGGGGCCCCTGATATACTTTTGGGCCCATGAGACCGATACTCGGGTGCCCGAGAGTTATTCACGGGGGCTCCCAAGACCAACTTCAGGAGATCACTAAAGCCAATACTCGTGCTTTACAGTAAATTGGATTACCCCATAGGGAAGTCTGCGGACCCCAAGGACCCCCTTGGCGACGCCACTGCACTAACCCACCCAGGGCCCAAAAAGTGTTTAATGTGTCACCATTGAAAACGTCAAATCATAGATGTGTCACCAGACCAGGCGGCAAAATGTGGCATGTTTTGTGCTTTTAGGATACCAATGGATACTCCTGAACTATCCTAGTTTTTGAAAATATTGCGAGTTCAAATTACAGGTGCCAATTTCGGCAATTTTTTCCGTTACTGGTCTGGAGGAAACATGTCGACTTATCTATGTCACCTTACCCACCTTGGGCTGTCACCATCTAGAATGCCAAAATGGCAAGTTTTTCGACCCCTGAACCCACCCAGCACATCTGCTCTGGCCCAGTCTAGCCCGCGCCCCACCGGGGGTCCGGCGCCACCTTCGCCCACCGGGGGGCCATCGATGGCCCCCCCTCTAACTCCGAAAATATGGGCGTTAGCGCAAATCTGCAAAGTGCAATAGAAAGCTCGCGTGAATTCAGTAAGAAATTACTTCGCATGTTTTAGTGCTCAGGTCAATGGTTTGACCTCCAGAGGTCAAATTAGGTCAAGATCGGCTATTTTCACCCAAATATGCAATGATTAAGCAAACTGGGCATAACTCTTATGCCATTAGAGCTATTCAGGCCTGGTAAAGTACATTTGATAGCAAATTGCCAGAACTTTTTCCGCTATGTGGAACGTAAGGACCTCCCGCCAGTGGTTTGACCGCCAGAGGTCACCTCGTGACCTAATATGACCTGAGGTCACGAAAGGTCAAAAAGTGACCTTGCCGCATATCAAATGAAAGCCAGTGACAAGACAAACACGATGGTGCTTGTTTCACCGCTCTAGCTCAATTAGGTCAAAAGTTATTGTCAAAATACTGTTTTTGACCTTTGGTGACCTTGGATGACCTTGGAAAAGTCAAAGGGCAAATATGACCCGTGGGATCGGTGAAAGGGTGCCCAAAAACGTTGTTCTGAGCAGTCTGAGTATTTGCAATCATTTTTGTGGCTTTTATATCATGAAATAGCTTTTCCCCATGCTTTTCCAATGGGAGAGGTCGCCTCGTGACCTGACCTCAGGGCACGAAATCGAAAAATCCCGGATATACACCTTGTAGACCCTGGAGGGGTCATAAAGTGTAGAAAGTTTCAAATCGATCGACTTTGAAATGTAGCTCTTACAGAGCTCTAAAGGTGAAGTGAGGTGACCTTGGTTGACCTCGTCTGGTGGCCTGACCTTGGGTGACCCGGGGTAAAAAATTTCAGGGATGATGGGAAAATGATGCAGTGAGAGGTAGAGCCCTCAACCGCGGTGCTGCGCCTCGGCGTTTTTCTGCTATCCCGGAAAAACCTTAGGGGGCCATCGATGGCCCCCCCGGTGGGGCGAGGGCTAGGATGTAGTCACGGTCAGTGATGTAGCCTGGCTAACTCTGGCAACATTACCCGGCAGATCACGAGCTTTCTACATTTTTGCTTGGGAGTTCACAGAACGGCCCATAGTAGAGCCATGTCTGGGCCCGCGCTGGGCTAGCGACGCGGCAGGCTTTGCCGTATCAGCCCAAGCTGCGCGGAGATAGTTAGCATTTAGCAAGAGTTGGGCTCGAATTTTGCAGAATTCTAACCGGACTTAGCCCAAGTCACCCATGGCTTAGCCTGAGGTTGAGAACTGCTGTCGGAAGCCCGTGTTAGCCCAAAAAACACGAGCTTCAATTCTCTTGATTATGTCCCCGTAAGTCTGGCCCAACTTGGGCTAACGCAGTCTGCCAGGCGTAGCCTAAGCTTAGCCCGTGCAAATTACTGGGCTAGGAAGCACATCGAAATCAGAACAAAGCAGGCCCCAAGCACACACAGACCAATCAATATGAGGTGGTGCCAAAGCAATGGTGGTACAGGCAAACCCCAAAATCGAATCGGACCCCAAGTATCCAATTAGGTAATGGGCTATAGCCCCATTGCCCCTCCCAAGTTGTAACACTGCCGCCATTAACGACCCGCTCACATATTTGTTGTCGGTGGCAACCAAGATGGTGGCAACGGTCTACCCAGGGTAATAAAGGTCTTTCCCTAGCTCATTTTATGTCCGTGTCCGTCAACACAGGCACTTGGGAAATTGCAGGAGCGGGAAGATAAAACAACTACCCTACGCCAAAATGTACCTGTAACGTGGCACTCGTCATTATTTTTGGTCACAAAGCTCTTCATCTGCGTTGCTTGGATCACAGACAAATGACGCAAATGACGTCTCATGGAACCATGGATTCTCTATAGGTAATGCTATGCACCTCGCCTCTGAAGCTCGAGATCTCTGGCTGAAGGAACTTTTACGAGCTGGTAAATGACTAGTGGATTTATGTCTAGTCACGTCATAATAAATATATCAACAATTTGTCCGATTTTTATCACGTGATATACAATATCTGGCAGTTCACTTCAAATCTTTTAGTTCCTAGCAGCGTTCCCACTCCTTGGGACTTATCCCAGGATCTTGGGATACGGGCCTGTTTTTTGGAGTCCTGGGATTTGGGGGTGCTGATCTCGGGATCCCGGGCGCTGTGACTACAATTTATAGTTTTAATGTGCCCAAGGATAAATCATAAAATTTTAGGAAATTATACATTTTTAAAACTAAAAAGTTACACAAAATAGCATAAAAGGTACGTTTAACTAGGTGTAATTTAACAGACCTACACATTTATCATTTCCGTTTGACACTTCCCCCACTCGAATGCATCTGTGGAGAGCAGGGGCGTAGCCAAGGGGGGGCGGCAGGGACAGCCACCCTCCCTGAGGGCCCAAAGGGCCCCCGAGGACACGAGCCGCGCGAAGCGCGGCTCGCCCGCACTGTGGTCTGTGGCCAAATTTGGCATTTACCAGACAGGGCCCTCTTAACCCTATTTCCGTCAGGCTCCCGGCTACCCCTATTTCCGGCAGGGGGGCAATATCGGCCCCCCCTAAGATCTCGTAATCTAACCGGCCGATTTGGAAAATTCAAAGTGCCATAGATTCCTCTGCTGCTAAACTTTATTTTGAAAAAGAAAATTTCAAAATTTTTATTTTTTAGGAGAAGGTCGTGCAAAATATACAATTTTTGTGTATTTTTTAGATTTTCCATAACCCTTGTTTCTGTTGTACGATTTTCACAAAACTAGTTCAGACTTACAAATAATTGACCCAAAATTTTCATATACTCGAGTTACGCAAAAATTCGAAATTCAATGGCAGTTCCAGGACCAGGACTATGAGGGGAAATATATACAACCTAAAAAGTTTTTGTTACGCGGATTAGAAGCCGTCATATACTGCTTGGCATCTTTGACACATAAATAAATGAGAAAAAAGTAAAAAACTCATCAGGGGCGGATGCAGTAAGGTAAAACAGTGGGGTAAAATACATACCAACAATATGCGAATGGTATGCATGAGTATATTAGTCCCTCGACTAGTTGAAATTTAATTTCTGATAATTTTTACCCTCCCATGGCAGCTCTGGGAAAGGGGGTGACATAGGCGGATCAAGGACTCGTCGTGGGGGGGTGGGGGTGATTGGAAACACATTTTCAATATACAACGATATTGAGTCGCGGCGGTGATACTGGCTGGGAATATACATTTTGAAAATGTGTAGTGACTGGACACGCCTCTGGTAATCTAGAATTGGGTTATAACTATTTTGAATTTTCATATACCCAATTGTATTCGCCCTGCCACGGCTGTAAGCAGTCTTCTCACTTACTAACGTTTAGTCCTTCTTGATAACATTCCCCCCATTTTGAACTGCTGTAACCGCCCCTGATGAATACAAATAGTGACAATTGTGAATGCACTATCATCTCACATAAAAAATGATATAATAAAACCATATAACTGGTATCAGGATCAGCAGAGACGGCTTCCTTTTACAAAAAAACCATCGCATACGATAATACTTGGTTTGTGGATAGAACCTCCCCAAAAACCCAGCCATAGCTCCGCCCCTGGTAAATATATAATCTTGAAAATTTCAGAAAACCTGCCTGTACTAGGTTTAGGAAAAGTCAGGAAGTTTCAAAGTTCTATCGCAAGCCGTTTTGGAGATATTCTCGAAAAACCTGAAGGGGGGCAATATTAGCCCCCCTGCCGGAAATAGGGTTAAGCCCTCTTCAGCACTCTATTATATAACAAGCAGGGCCTTTTTTACCCATCAGGGCCCTTTTGGGGCTGTGGAAGGGGCCCTTTACGAGGCACTGCCCCTCCCTGAGCAAAATCCTGGCTATGCCCCTGGTGGAGAGGCTATTCACTCAGTCAGGTCAGTTTTAAATTTGTTGTTGTCATCGAGAGGTTTCATTAACACTGCCGCTGTTCTATCATATTCAGTAATAATTTTGTTCTGGGCTACAAACGCACCAATTTTCAGGGTCATATATGACGTCTCAAAATATTTTCCTTTTGGAAGGGCTCACCGAGAGTCAGTTTGTTCCTTGTTCAGCAAAGCCACCTGGACTTGAACCAGGTTGGCCGGGTAGAAAGCAGGCGTGCTATCCTCTACACCCATATTCAGACTATTCATACGCGGATCCAGGGGGCAAAGAGGGGCACGTGACCCCCAGGATCACCTCTCGGCGCCTCCCTGAAATGGCTACGGCGCACCCCTGAATGTCGAGATACCCCCTGAAATGTCGTTTCTCACCCCTCCCCCTCCCCGGTATGCAAAAATCGGCGCCCACCGATAGCATTTTGCGCCCATCAGGTTTTTTCCGGTCAAAAGTGGAACACCCTGATTTGGATGGTTCTCTCCCCGGAAGGTGCCTCCTTGATTGGCAGTCCTGGATCCGCCTATGAGACTATTCATTCCTAACTCGGCAACAATCGTTAGCCTCTTTGCTGAAGAAAGGATCATACAACTGCGATGCCGAATCTTTCTGTATGAAACTTATCGAGACTGGGTAATTACCTATTATCTGAGTTCAACGCGAGCTCATGGATCTGCATTAGGTCAACCGGGTGAAGGAATCACAAACCAACCGCCTGAAGGTGGAGACAACGAGAGGCCGCCTTCTGGCCAGCCTGGCGGTCAAGAGTACGGGCATCGCGAGCTGCTCAAAGTTCGAGCCATAGGGGGCGCGATAGTGGAGTGGTCCATTTGCAGTACCTTCAACTTAACCCTCGCCCCACGGGGGCATGGATGGCCCCCCTGAGGTTTTTTGGGATAGCAGAAAAACGACGAAACGCAGCACCGCGGTTGAGGACTTTAGCTTTCACCTAATCATTTTCCCACCATCCCTGAAAATTTTTACCCCGGGTCACCCAAGGTCAGGTCACCAGGCGAGGTCAACCAAAGCCACCTCACTTCAACTTTGAAGCTTTATAAGAGCTACATTTATTAGTCGATCGATTTGAAACTTGCTACCCTTTATGACCCTTCCAGGGTCTACGACGTGTATATCCGGGATCTTAATATTTCATGACCTGAGGTCAGGTTACGAGGTGACCTCTCCCATTGGAAAAGCATGGGGAAAAGCTGTCTCATGATATAAAAGCCACAAAAATTATTACAAATACTCAGACTGCTCAGAACAGCGTTTTTGGACACCATTTCACGGATCCCAGGAATCATATTTGCCCTTTGACTTTTCCAAGGTCATCCAAGGTCACCAGGGGCAAAAACAGTATTTTGATAATCAATTTTGACCTAATTAAGCTAGAGCACTGAAACAAACACCATCGTGTTTGTCTCGTCACTGGCTTTCATTTGATTAACGGCAATGTCACTTTCTGACCATCTGTGATCTTAGGTCATATTAGGTCACGAGGTGACCTCTGGAGGTCAAAACACTGGCGGGAGCTGTCTTAACCCGCGCCCCACCGGAGAAAAGGTCCGGCGCCACCTTCGCCCCACCGGGGGGCCATCGATGGCCCCCCTCTAACTCCGAAAATATGGGCGTTAGCGCAAATCTGCAAAGTGCAATAGAAAGCTCGCGTGAATTCAGTAAGAAATTACTTCACATGTTTTAGTGCTCAGGTCAATGGTTTGACCTCCAGAGGTCAAATTAGGTCAAGATCGGCTATTTTCACTCAAATATGCAATGATTAAGCAAACTGGGCATAACTCTTATGTCATTAGAGCTATTGAGGCCTGGTAAAGTACATTTGATAGCAAATTGCCAGTACTTTTTCCGCTATGTGGAACGTAAAGACCTCCCGCCAGTGGTTTGACCGCTAGAGGTCACCTCGTGACCTAATATGACCTGAGGTCACGAAAGGTCAAAAAGTGACCTTGCCGTATATCAAATGAAAGCCAGTGACAAGACAAACACGATGGTGTTTGTTTCATCGCTCTAGCTCAATTAGGTCAAAAGATATTGTCAAAATACTGTTTTTGACCTCTGGTGACCTTGGATGACCTTGGAAAAGTCAAAGGGCAAATATGACCCCTGTGATCCGTGAAAGGGTGTCCAAAAACGTTGTTCTGAGCAGTCTGAGTATTTGCAATCATTTTTGTGGCTTTTATATCATGAAATAGCTTTTCCCCATGTTTTTCCAATGGGAGAGGTCGCCTCGTGACCTGACCTCAGGGCACGAAATCGAAAAATCCCGGATATACACCTTGTAGACCCTGGAGGGGTCATGAAGTGTAGGAAGTTTCAAATCGATCGACTTTGAAATGTAGCTCTTACAGAGCTCTAAAGGTGAAGTGAGGTGACCTTGGTTGACCTCGTCTGGTGACCTGACCTTGAGTGACCCGGGGTAAAAAATTTCAGGGATGATGGGAAAATGATGCAGTGAGAGGTAGAGCCCTCAACCGCGGTGCTGCGCCTCGTCGTTTTTCTGCTATCCCGGAAAAACCTTAGGGGGCCATCGATGGCCCCCGGTGGGGCGAGGGTTAACGTTCACACAGCAAAAAGTCTGGCAATTTCTATCAAATTTATTACCAGATCTCAATAGTTCTATAAATGGCATAAGAGTTATCCCCAGTTTTCTGAAGCATTGCACATTTGAGTGAAAATAGCCTATCGTGACTTTTCATGACCTCTGGAGGTCAAACCATTGACCTGAGCGCTTAAACATGTGAAGTAATTTCTTACTGAATTCACGCGAGCTTTCTAATGCATTTTGCAGATTTGTGCTAAACTCCATATTTTCGGAGTTAGAGGGGGCCATCGATGCCCCCTCTAACTCCGAAAATATGGGCGTTAGCGCAAATCTGCAAAGTGCAATAGAAAGCTTGCGTGAATTGAGTAAGAAATTACTGTGCATGTTTTAGTGCTCAGGTCAATGGTTTGACCTCCAGAGGTCAAATTGGGTCAAGATCGGCTAATTTCACTCAAATATGCAATGATTAAGCAAACTGGTCATAACTCTTATGTCATTAGAGCTATTGAGGCCTGGTAAAGTTTATTTGATAGGAAATTGCCAGTACTTTTTCCGCTATGTGGAACGTAAAGACCTCCCGCCAGTGGTTTGACCTCCAGAGGTCACCTCGTGACCTAATATGACCTGAGGGCACGAAAGGTCACAAAGTGACCTTGCGGTATATCAAATGAAGCCAGTGACAAGACAAACACGATGGTGTTCCTTTCACTGCTCTAGCTTAATTAGGTCAAAAGTTATTGTCAAAATACTGTTTTTGACCTCTGGTGACCTTGGATGACCTTGGAAAAGTCAAAGGGTAAATATGACCGCTGGGATCCGTGAAAGGGTGTCCAAAAACGCTGTTCTGAGCAGTATGAGTATTTGCAATCATTTTTGTGGCTTTTATATCATGAAACAGGTTTTCCCCATGCTTTTCCAATGGGAGAGGTCGCCTCGTGACCTGACCTCAGGGCACGAAATCGAAAAATCCCAGATATACACCTTGTAGACCCTGGAGGGCTCATAAAGTGTAGGAAGTTTCAAATCGATCGACTTTGAAATGTAGCTCTTACAGAGCTCTAAAGTTAAAGTGAGGTGACCTTGGTTGACCTCGTCTGGTGACCTGACCTTGGGTGACCCGGGGTAAAAATTTCAGGGATGGTGGGAAAATGATGCAGTGAGAGGTAGAGCCCTCAACTGCGGTGCTGCGCCTCGGCGTTTTTCTGCTATCCCGGAAAAACCTTAGGGGGCCATCGATGGCCTCCCGGTGGGGCGAGGGTTAAGGCTTTGTATTTTTTACCGCAAATGAAACTGCTTCTCCTCCCGTGTATCGGTCTTTATGCCAGCCACCTTAAAAAGCTCAATAAATTTACGGGAAGACACAGCCCAGAGACAAATAAACCAGCCAGTGTTGAAAAATATTATTTCCATTTTGTATGAAAAAATCTTGGGATATGAGGCACCAATCTTGGGATATAGTTGCCGCCGTGCTGGGACTGCAGTAAAAGCTCAGTGGTAACGCTCCTAGGCGTTTTCTGCGCACAGTCAACTTGTTTATCGTTATCATCCCTGCTTGATTGTGATGTGGTGGAGTTTATTAGTGGCTGGGCTGGCTGCTCTATACCACCTAATTGATTTGTACGTTCTAGTACGTTTTAGTATTGTGTTGCGGATCTTTGTTGTTATTGTTTCGTAATAAAGTTTCTCTTTTTTCACGCTTTGTCGTGTTTTTGCTTTTGGGGTTATGGTCAGTTCTTTGGGTAGTGTTTCAAAATCATCCATTCTTACCAGGAAGTTTTTGTCTGTATATTGATATGGTCACTGTCGCTTAGCTTTTTGTTTGTTTGAAGTTCACATGCAAGGTGGTTTTTGTTCCCATATAAAAATTCCAGATCCGAACGATTAAATCAATACTTTTTTCAATTGGAGAAAAGATAAAAAGAATATGCAAGGTCCCAAAATTGTTGCTGAATTTTCTTGAACTTGTGTATACTCACCTATTAATAGCTCCAGCAAGTCAATTTTTGTATGCCGTTCTATATTGGTGGATACAAAACAATCAAGATTTCTCAGCTGGAAGGCAACACAGCTGAAGATTTCAGGTATGTACATCTAGGCTGCGTTCTTTGAATTATTCCGAGGTGGAATTCCAGGGGTTGTGACGTCATGATATTCCCCGGATTCCAGCGGTGGAACGTTCTTGAACGAGGCTGGAATGCGGTGTAAATGGCGAGGTGAGACAGTCTTGATTTATTTTTACTTGTGCACCCGCTTATCTCTCATTTACCTTCATTTAGGTGTTATTATTAGGTTCTGATTATCCTGCAAAAAGATATAATGGACCTTTCAAGCAGATAAATATTCAAAGTCCAGGAACTTACTGTTACAAAATTCATCCATGGGTACCGCCATCTTGAGCGGGACTGCTTTTTCTATTCCCACCGTTCTGCGCAGAATGGCGGGAATATTCCATGTGGAATCCCGGGAAAAGTTTCAAAGAACGGCTGTGACGTCACTGTTTCTGGAATTCCAGGCTGGAATATTTCAAAGAATGCACCCTTAATGTTTCTTGATACCTACACTGTCTCAATTGAAATGCATGCAGTTGCACTGTTTTGCAGGTCCGCTGCACTATTCTGTGTGTGTTGGTTGGCACACACAAATGCTCTGAACTCACTTCATAGGATTGCAGAACAAACTTTCAGAATATCCAACTCTGATTTTCTGTGGCAGAAGGCCATACTTGAGCTATTGTGTACAACCTTGCAGTTTAGTGATCTGCCTGCTACACAACTTGTGTAGCAGGCAGATCACTAAGGTGCAAGGTTGTACCTATTTATAAATAATATGCCATCTTGAGTGCTGTCATTGCTCATTTTTGTTTTGTCTGAGTCAGCGGCAGCTCTCACAAAGAGGTCGATGAACCTGTCCTCAACTAGCGCCCATGATGAAGTGATGTACTTTTTTATTTTTATCTTCTAGCTAGTATGCAATGTATGGCAGCAGGCCAGACGAGTCGCACCAGCGATCTATAATCTTCTCACAAATTTGCGCCGCCAGCCACCTTAAATTTGCCCCAATCCACAGTAAACCAGGGAGAAAAATGTACCCATCCCCACCTACACAGTGCAATGCTACTTCTCTAATCCTTCTCCTGTGAATACAAACTTTCACCCATCCCCCACACCCTACTGAACATTGTTACCTTACCACCACTCCTTACTGTTCATCAGCTACCCTGCTCCTCCTTAATCACCCATTCAGGTTGAACCAACAGCATTCAACAATGCAACCGTTTATTTCGCCGGAGCTGATGAATACTAAACCCCATTACCTTTCTTAATACAAATATTTACTAAAATATTTAAATGATATCTTGCCTGCCGTAATCAGGTTGGATAAACTATGACTGCACCTAAAGCACAGATCACAACATCGCCGTATTATTACGCCCGGCAGCGTGGTAGAGTTGGGGGCACATCAATTTGAAGCTGTCTTTTGATGATTATCGCCGAAAGCTTTTGTTCATGCAAAGCTTACGCTCTATCAAAAGCCAACAATAAGTTATGAAAACTCTTTAAAACTGCTGTCTTTTTAATCTGGACCATCCACATACCTCAAATTTACTTGTCAATATGCAAAACGTAAATTCAAGAACTTATAGTTTGCGGCAAACCTGGTGCACTTACCTTAATCGACGAAACTGCTTTGAGGCTGCTTATTTGTAGTACGTTTTCCTCTTCCCACATAATTTGGTTGGTTTTCAGTGTCCCTCCCTCGCACTAGTCTCGGAAATTCGCACCAGGGTAGTAAAATTCGCACCAGTTGTTCCTGTCTCAAAGGCCACTCGCACCGACGAGATCTCGTCGAAAATGCCGTACTTTGCACACTGGTCTTCTAGCTTGCGCCAGAGACGTTCGGGGTGATCGTAATTGTATCTGGATTCACTGTCTGATCGCGACTGATATTGTGCATGGATCTGATTTCAATTTAAGTCATCTGTTGGGACAATTGAGTGGACTCTGACTCAGCCAAACTCCCTAAGTGGATCAAGTCAACTCTGGACTCAGAGTTGACTCTGATCTTAAGTCGTTACTCAACAAGTCTGATCCTGGGGATTTGCAGGTCACATGCACCACAAATTGTGGTACTACCCTCCATAGACTCCATATAACCGTGTCAGTTCCAGCATATGTAGGATTCTTTACTCTCTAGAACACGCAGATCAAAATCATTGCAGGATTCAGATTAAAACAAACAATGCCAGCACCCCTGTCAATTTACATCAATACTTGTCATCATTTGGTGTCTGCCTCATTTTTGGGGATAACGGACAGATATATTGTAGCAGGGTATGCTTGATAAGTAGTTAATTAGAGCATAAGCGTCGGAAAAGGGGACAGGAGGGCCTACACCCTCCCCCCAATTTTTGGCCAAAAATTTCCTGATCTCAGTCAAATTGGGAGAAACCCTGAAATTCTTATAACCAGCCGCTGCGGAAGGCAATGAGGAGCCCAAATTCGAACAGTTTCTGGTCCTGACGTGGTAAGTTTTTTTGTCAGTAACAGGTTGAAGTGTGACTGCCCCCCCCCACTTTTTCGCCGGTGGCGACGCTTATGAATTAGAGTCCTAAATCACCAACTCATTTTAAGGCGCCGTGTCCATGCCCAAATCATGTATAGGTGTCGCCACCGTCTGAAGGCCAAACTTCCCACCGAGCTCGGTGTAATACAGATGGCGGGACATTAGCCTGGGTGACGGCAGCAGCTTGATGGAGTGTACGTAGTGGGGAGCAAAGAGATGCACTTTCTCGCCACCATGCAGCTCATATACGTATGCATGCACTGTGCAGTCCTTACATAGGCGGATCCAGGATTGTCGATCGGGGGGCGGGGCACCTACCGGACCAGGTGGCGCCACTTTTGACCGGAAAACCTATCAGGTGGGCGCAAAATCCTACCAGTGGGCGCCGATTTTTGCATCCTGGGGGAAGTGACAATTCAGGGGTGTGCCAGCGACCTTTCAGGGGGAGGCGCTTTGAGCATTTCAGGGGGCGCCGGGGTCGGAACGTGCCCCCCCTGGATCCGCCTTTGAGTCCTTAGCAAAAATAATGATGGCCACGGGTCGACAGCTCAAGCTGTATTTATGTTAGGGGTCGTCTGTAAATTGCACAATAGATTTTTTACCCGTCTTTTCATGTGTAACATTTGATAGGTCTCCAGTTGACTCCCCCTTCCCGTCTGCGTTGTGTGATTTATGGACGGTTCATTAGTCGGCGACAGCTGCACCGGACAAACAGAATGTTTTCCTTTGTCCTGTATTTGCCAAGTATGTCACAGGAAATAGCAGCTTCAGTTTTTTCCTCAGATTCTGCTATTAAAGAAGGCCAAAAAGTGTTGTCTCTCGAGACAAGACCCGTCATGACTTTTGCTGAGGACTGCAAAAGGAGGGCTCTGCGTTATAACTTACTCTGCAAAGCTTACAATGTTACAGCACTTGGATGTGTCGTTGCATGAAAATGTGTGATGGGGCTTGTGGCCCACATCAATTTAAATGGGCAAAAATTAATCCGGTAACGAACCCAAACTTAAGTTGATGGGTAGCATTTACGGAAAAGTTTCGGCGCGTTTCTGTATTTTTTTTGGGTGGAAAATTGCATGATAGGATGCTTGGGAAATAAACACCTTATATGCACCTTAAAAAAACAAGGGAAACAGATAGGAAGATATATGTATATGGAATGCTTAGCCTGATGAAAATTGCCCGCTCTTAGCTACACCCTTCTATCGGAGTTATGCTCTCATTTCATTCTCGAAATTGAAAAGCAGAAAACTGAAATGCGCAGCGCGCGGAAACCTCCGATTAGCTCAAGGCGAACTTCACCATGTGGCTACCGTTCAGATCTTACTGAATGCTCATAACTTCAAGGTCAGTACAAACGGCCAGGTATTCTATTTCATTTTGCCTCTCTATTTTTCGCTGATACATGTGCATGGTAAAACACAAAATGGACCTTAATTTCTAGTGCTCCTTTCCCCCCGCGACTCTGTAGTCCATGTCTCATGCAGTAGCGTACCCTGGGATGGTCGGGGACATGCCCTCCTGCGGGCGCTGGTGGCGCCACTGTCTGAGTAGCGGCACCGCTGCCGCTACACAGACGAGGTCAGCAGCGTCAAATGGCCCAAGCTTTTGATTTTTACACACCGGCGCCTCACCACCAAGCCTCGGTTGCGTCCCTATTTCAGAAATACAAATATATTTTTCGATTCTGGGGCAGGTCCAGCTGTTTCGTTCGAGGGTACGGGGGGAGGGGGAGGAGGTAAACCCGTGTCGGCGAGAAAAAGGCCAGCGGGGCAGTTTCGGCATGATTAACGCTCGCAGTGGAGAGGGGTCTGGCACTAACGCGCACTGGAGGGAGGGGGGGCTGGTAGGCTCCTCGTGAGATCTGGAAAACTAAGAAGCTAAAAAAACGCCGTTTAGAGGTGGGTGGGGGCGACGGTGATTTACCTTGTGGTTGGTTATCATTGACCTAGTTCAAAATCTTCAAGGTCAAACGAGGTCATCAATATCAAATATTTGCCTTGTCGTGGACTCCCCTGGAAATGCCCTGATTAAGCGCAAAAAGTCTGCAATGTACTAAAATGGACCAAGATCATAGCGGAAAGTTCTAAAAAATGTTTCCCAAAATTAGGGGTCAAGGTCATTTAAGCTCGTTGACCTATGACGTCACAATGGGATATATTCCCTATAATTTCACCATGACCAGCACCATAGCAACCATTGAGCGGAACACATGTATTAACCTTAACCCAGGATCTTTGACCTTGACCTGCGACCTTGACCTTTACACTTGGCTATCTTACATATGACGTTGTGGCACAATATATGCCATACTGGTAACGCCATGTGGCTGGAAGCACTGGTGCCACTGATCTTGGCAATGCTGGTTTGACCTTCACCTGTGGCCTTTGACCTTGACCTTCATTTGGGGTTAATTTAACATATAATTTCGTTTATATGGCGTTATAACGTCATCAGTCGGTCTCCGATGCAGGCAAACTGGTGCGACCGCGCGATTGCGGTGATCTAAAATGTAGGTTTCGACTTTGAAAGCCTATAAGTTAAAACAGTTTGACCGATTATCAATATTATGTTACCAGTCGACGGGCCGTTGAATTTGCTCAAATGTATTTATGACAGGGATGTATCGAACCCCCGCCACCCCTCCAGTGCGCGTGTTACCCTCGTGCAGTGAATCAGTTTTCACCTACCTTGCAAACGGAGTAAGACGCTGAAAACTGATTTTTACTCCAGAGACGCCTTCGCCATTGATCAATTCTAAAGTTCAAGTTTTCTTTGTGGGGAGTGTTGGGAATGGCGAAGATAATTTGGCCCCTCTTTTTAGCTCTGAGGTATGGTCGGATGTGCCCTCCTGGATCCATCCATGTGTACATTAATGGAACACTCTGCAAAATGCCCCACGGGCTCCCCTTGCTTTTTATGGAGTGCAACGTGCTGGGGCCAGCCCCTTTGGTTTATACCATATTCAGGCAGCGTCCCTCCAAAACGAGCAGCCTTGGATCCGAATGACACCCGTTGTGGTCTCCTTTCTTCTTTTAGGTGCCGCCTGTACTGACTAGTCGTATGCGACCTACTGAACGAGAAATACCCGATTTTTCAGCTGTGGTATGCTACCGCTTGGTACTGGAAGTGCAAAGACAAATACTTTATTCAGAGTCTCCATATGTGGCAGTTGTGGCTATTACGACTCCACGTCGATTGGATGGATATGGGAGGAGTACGCACATACTGTTAAAACAATGCAAGTCGGGTTAAAATGCAGCCATACACCAAACCACAAACACCGCACAGCACCGCTCACTCAGTGCATGCCCTAATCCCGGGCTGTAATTATGAAATTTTTGAGAGCAAGACAAAATGTTGAAATGGGCAATCTCCTCATCTCCACAGGCAGCTCATTGTAAAGGGAGGCACCCCGTGAGCAGAATCTGCGCTAGTATGGAGTGCAACGTGTCTATAAACATGCGCTGGCCCATGTTTGTACGTGAACGTGGGAGTATATATTGCCGTCCTGTCGTGTGCTGCGTTCCCGGACAGAGCGAACATGGACGAATCCCCGGCCCAGCTCCTCTTGCTCCCCGAAACACACTGCCTTGTGTACAAGTGCAAGTGTGTGGTACCTCGCCAGCTCACCCGTCGACAGCCAACCAAGGTTATTTAACAGGTCCGAAACATGATCTAACTTTCTGCGGCCGAAAATTGCTTTTGCAGCATAGGTAATGATGTTTTGGAGCCGAATGTTGTTGATTTGAGTGCCATTGCCGATCACGGTAATACAGTATCGAACCCGGGAAACCACCAGCGAGCTGACTATCGGCGAGATGGATGGGAGGCAAGCAGTGTCCCAGATGTGACATACCACTCAAAATTCCGAAGCATTGTTGAGTAAGAAGAGAAATGTGTGAGTGCCAGCAGAGGATGTGGTCGAAGTTTGGTCTGAGATTTTTGACATTCATAGAAGGGACTAGATCAATTCCGCGGAATTTGACAGTAAAATCCCCAATGTGTCGGAATGTTTAGAGCACTTCCTAGCAAAATTGGTTGGGTGTTTTCAGTGTTTACTTTTAGCCCGCGGCCCCTGAAGCAAATGTCAAATGAGGCTAATGTATTTTCCATGCGTTTAATAATAGACCGGAAATACTTTTTTTTGCCTCTAACAAGGACTTGGGTATCATCCGCGTTTGCAAGTATAAACCTTCTTAGGAGTTTCGTACGTTTAGTAATTGACTGAATTATTCTCACAAAGATCTTGGGGTCAAAAAAGGAAGAAAAAATCACATGCTGGGGTTAGTTTTAACCTTCGCCCCACGGGTGGCATCGATGCCCCCTTTCTAAGTTTTTTTTCCGGGATAGCAGGGAAACGACGAGGCGCAGCACCGCGGTTGAGAGCTCTACCTCTCACCCCATCATTTTCCCACCATCTCTGAAATTGTTTACCCTGGGTCACCCAAGGTTAGGTCACCAGGCAAGGTCAACCAAGATCACCTCACTTACTTTTGAGCTCTATAAGAGCTACATTTCTGAGTCGATCGATTTGAAACTTCATACACTTCATGACCCCTTTAGGGTCTACAAGGTGTATAACCTGGATTTTTTATTTCGTGACCTGAGGTCACGTCACGAGGTGACCTCTCCCATTGAAACAGCATGGGGAAACGCTTTCTTATGATCTAAAAGTCACAAAAACGATTGAAAATGCTCGGCTTGCTCAGAAAAGCGTTTTTGTGCATCCTTTCAAGGATCCCAGGGGCCATATTTTCCCTGTGACCTCTCCGAGGTCATCCAAGTTCACCAGGGGTCAAAAAAACTGTAATTTGACAATAACTTTTGACCTAATAAAGCTAGAGCGCTGAATCAAACACCATCGTGTATGTCTTGTCACTGGCTTTCATTCGATATACGGCGAGGTCAATTTCTGACCTTTCGTGACCTCAGGTCATATTAGGTCACGAAGTGACCTCTGGAGGTCAAACCACTGGTGGGAGGTCTTTACGTTTCGTATAGCGGAAAAAGGACTGACAATTTCCTATAAAATCTACTTTCCCAGATCTCAATAGCTCTAATGGCATAAGAGTTATGCCCAGTTTGCTTAAGCATTGCATATTTGAGTGAAAATAGCCGATCTTGACCTAATTTGACCTCTGGAGGTCAAACCATTCACCTGAGCGCTTAAGCATGCGAAGTAATTTTTTACTGAATTCATGCGAGCTTTCTAATGCACTTTGCAGATTTGCGCTAACCCCCATATTTTCGGAGTTAGAGGGGGAGGTTGATCGATGCCCCCCGTGGGGCGAAGGTGGCGCCGGACCCCCCGGTGGGGCGCGGGTTAAAACCCCACCCCTTCAATTCTCAAGGCCATCGTTGGTCAGCTCATGTTGCCTCAGCTTTTAGGCCTGCTCTCGTCTCCAGATTTGCGGATCTTAGTACCTTTGTACTCTAGATTTGCGGGCCTGCGCACTTCTGTATTCTGTAGCTTTGCGGGCCTGTGTACCTCTGTACTCTGTAGATTTGCTGGCCTGTGTACCTCTTTAATCTGTAGATCTACGAGCCTCGGTACTCGGTAGATTTGCGGGCCTGCGCACCTCTGGTCTCTAGATTTGCGGTCCTATGTGCCTATGTACTCTGTACGTTTTCGGGTCAGCGCAGCTCTGTACTCTGTAGGTTTTCGGGTCAGCTCACCTCTGTTCTCTGTAGATTTGTGGGCCTGCGCACCTCTGTTCTCTGTAGATTCGCGGGCCTGAGTACCTCTGTACTCTGTATATTTACTGACCTGTGCATATCTGTACTCTGTAAATTTATGGGTCTGTGTCTTCTATACTCTAGATTTACGGGTCTCTGTACGTAGCAACAAACGACGCTCTATTTCACCTACCGTCTACAACGGGGCGTCCCCGGGCTTATTGGGCGAAAGGGAAGGGAAGACGATACTGGTTAAAAACAAGTGTAAAATACCACTTATAACACCCAAGGAACCACTGCGGGAATGTTTTTGGACCTAAATGGCTCAGGGGTCAGCTTGCTCGTTCACCGACCCAAGTTTCCAGAGTTCAGATCCTGTCGGACATTATATATTGTTTGTAGCTGCTCTGCCCTAAACTAAATCATAAGTTTAAATCCTGATGCGGGGCAGCCCAGATGGGGTAAAACCTACCTTAATGATGTTTCATATGATTTTATTTCATAAATACTCCAAAAGCGAGAAATTTTCGGACATCGTATGATAACGCGGCGCGGTTCTGAAAATGTTTGATGCACGCTTGTTTCATAATCCAAGCGATAAGCAAGGGAGTTATCAATAAGGCCTCTGGCAATGACGCTAAAAGGCAGGTGGTAATACCAAAGCATTGAACCCATCAGCCATCCGTATCCGAAAATTCGGCACCAATGTGAAGACTAGTCAATTTTTTATTCGTTTGGGATTTTCTCCTTTCCCTGTATTTGGACTGGCCAGGTTGTGCTAAATCCAGCGGGTTTCTCGTGTCCAAAGATGATTTGGAGTGTCGCAGCGACCTATTGCTCCCAGTGCCCTCTGCTGCCGGATATGATTGTTCATTTCCTGTATGTACAATGTGTATGAATGCATACGTGCTTAGACGAACTACCGAGAACTTAAATTTTTGGTGAGTGCGAGTTTTCTTACTTTGAATAGGTATTCTTTGGTCCACGAGTTATTTGACTCCCTATTGAGGCCGGAACTTAATATCTTAAAAGATGTAGCTCGTATGCCAGCAGCGTAGAAGTAGCATAACAGCGGAGAAAGTGAATGATACATTACAATCGTGTTCCATAACTTTTATCAGACGCACATCGGACAGTGGTGACATTTGCCATTTACTTGGATTCTCAACTCAAGTGTCCCTGTTTCGGCGCTTACAAGGCGCTCTTTGGTTCCCAATGCCGTTCCCTGGCAGGAGAGGCATCACTGTTCGGGCATGTGCCATTTCTCCCTCGGCTTTGTGTATCTGTTGCCGGTTTTTTATGTCTCGTTGGAAGACTGTGCCCAGGTTCAGGGTTTGGTTTTTGTGCATCGCCTTGACTCCCTCAATCCCCAGGGACGCTGCTGTTCCTCTCGCTGAGTGAGACTCACTTCTCTGTTAACACGCGCATTGACGGGCTTCTGAGCCAATTTCGCTTTGACGGGGGCGGGTGCCCCCTAAGATCTCGAGAATCATGCTAGGTAGCGAAGAACGGTAAATGGAATTGGTTAGCCCGTCCACTTCTCCACCGAAAATGTTTTTTGTCGGGTCACATTAAAGGTCACTAGAGGTCAAAACATGCTGTCATAGGCATAGCATGTAAATTAAAGGTTTTCGGCCATTACATCTGAACCAGTAAAGATAGAGCAAAATAATTAAATCAAGGGTTTGACCTGAGGTCAGTTCAAGGTCAAATTGGATAAAATGCACATTATTAGAACTGCAAAGACAAGGGGAATCTAATGCAGTTCAAATAAACGCTGTATCACCATCCGTTACTAAGTTATTTAGTGAAAACCATTTTCCCCATGTATTTCCAACGGAGAGGTCATGGCTCTCTTGGCTAAGACTTTGTCAGCGAGAAGCATGTCAATTACCATATTCTCCTGGCTTACGTAATAACCAGTCCCTCTGAAAATTGACTGGTAGTCTTTTTACGTCACTGGGCTTCAAATCAATATAATGTGTAAAGAGTCTTGACAATCTCGGCTGAAATCGAGCTTTAAGGTTGCGTTCCGCTCCATTTCAACTTCAGCCGAGCTATGCAGCTCTACTGCGTGGATCGACAGAGCTAAAACAATCATTGAATGGAAATATTGTACTGAATATAGTCCCTCGACTGGACAGCATTTATGTGTGCTATGGGTGAAAAATTTGGATGCATTTTACAAGTTAATCTCAGTTCTATCCATCACTCAGCGATTTGGTTTTCTGATGGCGTCCCTGTCGGAGAGAACATACGCTAGTCGGCATTACCGTCCTCTACAAGTTTCTGGGTAAGCCACCGATCTCATGGTTGCATGGCTCGCCTGACCTCACTAAAAAAACATGGCGTAATAAAGCCAGTGCCGGGAATTGCAACACACGTTGGATCGGATATGTCTAAGATTAGCGCTAATACTTCGTACCCGGCAAAAAAAAACTGGTACGGGGACTAGCCTGCCCCATCCTGCCAGATCGGATATTAATGCCACCCCACCCAAATAATGTATGAATGCTCTCTTTGTGGGATTCTGCTAATTAGATTGCTGAAAATTTGCACTGGAGTCCGAAGAAGGAAAATGAGACACGATCACGGCGAGGCAAGTTTAACTCCTCCCTCCCCCAGTGGATACCCACATATCATTTTAGACGCTCTTTTTCGGCATCGGTATGTCGTTCGGAAGGCGCGGAGCCGAGGTTCTTTGTTGGCACACAGGCTGCGTGCCCACCGGGTGGCGTGCGACGACAGCCGGCGTCCCCGTCCGCTGTGAAGCGCGACTGCAGCTGCTGACGTCACAGCTCGGTCGCTGCAGACGCTCAGCTGTTGCGTCGGCGGCGGCGGCGTCAGCGGCGACGGCGCACTGCAGCTGGAGTAGCTGCGGGTTGGTGGGTCCGAGTGGGGCGCTGCGCGCGCACTGCAGCGCGAGCTCAGTGTCGCGATTTGGAGCTGCCAGTGCGGTGGTGACGTGTGGCGCGGTGTTCGGATGCGACCTTGCCGGCGCCGGTGCCGATTAGATTAGCCGTTGAGCTGGTGTGTGACTGGCCAGTGCGTTACGAGTGGCGCACAGGTGTGGGCAGTTCGGCGCCGTCACCTTGTGTACGGTTCTGGGTGTCCTGGGACTGGACTGGGCCATCCAGCATCGGTGTTTCGCGAGTTGGTTCTGCTCATGCTGGATTAAGCTGGATATTGCAGTTTTGACCAAGGCCACTAACATGAACGGGATATCTGGTAAGCACCCTGTCGGAATCCGGAGACTGGCTGTTCCCATTGGCACACGAGCGGGTAGACTGGGAGTGACGGTGAAGGGTCTAGACTTCCATAGGCGTGGAGGGGAAGGGAGGGGGAGAAGGCCGGCCGACGCCACCTATGGGGCACTTTTTGCCTTCCATGTGGCGCCATCCAGGCACGATTTTTGGTACGTTTTGAGGGAATGGTGTTTCAAAAGATTTGTCGGTCAGAAGCGAAGCAAATTTGATTAAAGTGGCCCAGCTTTGTAGTGAGGGGGCGCCCAAACAGTCGGACGGAGGCTTACGACTGGTAGGGGTTGGGCTGGAAGAAAAGAAGATGCTGGAAAACAGGGTTCCTGTGCCAGGGCCACCTGAGGTCCGTTTTCAGGGCCTTTACCACACAGTTCTCGCTTTTTAAGGGTGTTTAGCTCATTGTCGGGGGCCGACGTGCACGGGGGCAGCCTCGCAAACTTAATGGGACCACCCCTTTGCCCTCCTCCTGGATCTGTCCTCGACTGGAGGTGATGCATTTAGTAGTTCTGATTTATATTCAACAATCCTTTAGCTATGAATGATGAAAATTAACCCGGAATCTGTCACTTGTTTCGTGTATTGTAGGCTCATTATATAGTGATGATTAACTCTTGGAAATCATATAAACTGCAGCTATATTAAGCCTGAGCCCTATTCGCCGCCTACCTAACATTCGTATGGAACACGTTCTTAGCGAACCTCTGTGCTGAACGTATGAGATCACCCGGTTCAATATGTGGCAACATTCTAGACTGGTAAAGTGATAGAAGCTCAGAAATATATTTCACTTCAGGAATGGTATGTTGTTTCTTTCCGACATTAGAACGAAAAAGTAAGATGAATGTCCATCCCGGCCCAGTTTTGTTCGAAGAGCAGCGATTCGAAATATCCTGGGCGGAAACTTTCCGCTGTAAATTATCCAGTCTGAGCTCGAACTGTTGTGGTACCTCCGAAGTGTTGTATATTAGAGCTTACTTTAGATCGGATATTTAGGGCCTTTATGGTTGGGATCATTCGAATATTGATCTGGTCATCACATTCAACGCTCACAAATAAACTGAAACTTCTTGTAGACGCTGTAGACCTGGCGATTAATATTTGCCTTGTATTAGTGAACATGTACTACAAATATTTAATCGAACTTTGGACAATACAATGCTGAAATATGACCATGTTTGATGTAACAGCGAGTCCCGAGTTTTCCTCATTCTAAACCCAGTCTAGTTTGGCCCTAATTACCAGAAGAGAAGAACGTTTTGCTGAAACAATCGATAACCTATGTTACGAGAACGATATGTATACTAGTTGGCTTGTTATCTTTGCGAAACTGCTGTTTGCCTGTTTTCATGTTCGGCAGTTACATAATCCACGTTTGCAATTCATTCGCCGTATTAAGTCTTAACCTTACCCGTCAATGGGGAAAGACCCGTTGGTGATATAGTTGATTGCGTGAATAAATTGTTTCATTGAGTTTTACTCATGTTTTGTCGTAGCTGTCGTATTAAATTGGGAGATATCAACGTTGTAACTCTTCTAAAACTTGCAGTTTTGTAAAGTTGTTTTGGTAAACAGGTGCTTACAATGGGATTCTTGTATTAGGTATAAGTTTTAACAAAAACTGATGAACTGATGTTTTCTAACAACTTAAACCTAATACAATAATCCCATTGGAAACACATGTTTACCACTCTGTCTCACCATCCTGTATATATAAAGTTGTTTTCTTTGTTCCATCGCCTACTATAAATAGAACCTCCATCCTCTTTTTGTCAAGGGATCAGTGGTGATAGCCATACAGCATCTTGATTACTATTATATTTATAGAAAGAAACTTATGTTGTAAGTTGGAAGTTGTGATGGAACATGCTGATGCTAGGATATGCAATACCTCTTAATACCCGCACCGACTGTGCTATATCTGTGGAACATTGTATCGACTGTTGTCGTTTTTTCTAACTTCTCAGTGATCATTTGGAAATCGTCAACAGTGTAACCAAGCCTCCTATGGCTAATTTTGATCAGTCGGGGTTTTCTGCTGCTATTCTTGAAACTGAACAGAGCTGCAGATGACGGATATTGAGGATATTTATATAAGCATGTTGATATTTCGTTGCAATTAATATTCATCTCATCTCAAGTCGTGCTTTCTTTCCTCTCGAAACCATGTGAACGTCATTTTCTCCATTTCTAAACGTCAATCTTTCAGTTTGTTTTCCTTTATCTTTAGTCGCCGTATGGCGCCTGGCTGCTGTGTAGCGCCATTTCCAATCCGACTTCACGTGACGCTTGGACCGGTTACGAAGTAACGCTCTAGTGACGATTTCGTCACGCCACCGTGACGGTCGGGGCGCCGTCCCCCGCGGGAGTCACGTGCACCGTCGCAGGTGGCCTATGATAAGCCGCCTCCTAAATCGGTGTCAGACAACCAACTTTGACAGCTCCAAACAGCTGTCCCAACGAACAGCTTCTACTTCACGCGTTTAATATGTTCCGAGGTGTCTCCACCTACGGGACCTTGTCATCCGCTTGATCTTGTGATCGGGGGCCTGCCGATTTTAATTGGAATCACCAGTTCGCCAGGTTTGCGCGCTTTTACAGATTATCTACAGGTTTTCTTACGCAATGTGCTGATATTGCGTAAATGTTACCATACATTGGCTTGGAATTCTGGCTTTTGGTGGTTTAATGAATAGTATAGGCTGTTTTAGCAGATATTTTCCGGCTTTAAGCTGAATATGTAAGGCCAGGCTCTGTTGTGCTTTCAGTATTATTAGCCTGGTCTGATATTTATACGGCCAGTTCTGCTTTCAGCCGATGCCATTTGAGGAGTTATATCGGAAGAACCCTTAGCTCTTTCCATTTGTTTTCAATATTCAACGTGTAAATGCAATCTTCAAATTTTAATGCCTGTGATTAGCACGAACGATGCTGTGCCTTAGCACGCGCATTGACGGGGGTCTGAGCCACCTTCGCTTCGACGGGGGAGGGGGGTACACGCCCCCAAGATCTCGAGAACCACGGTAGGTAGCAAAAAACGGTAAACGGCGTTGGGTAGCCCATCCACTTCTCCATCGAAAATATTTGGACCATTTTTTTGTCAGGTCACATTTAAGGTCACGGAGGTCAAAACATGCCGTCATGAGGATTACATGTAAATTAAGGTTCTCGGCCATTTCATCCGAACAAGTAAGGAAAGAGCAAAACGACTTGAACCATATGAATCCTCGCAGCAAGCCGAATCGAATGATATATAATTTGACCTTGCTAGGTCAAATCAAGGATTTGACCTGCCCTGAGGTCAGGTCAAGGTAAAGTGATATAAAACGCATATCATTAGAATTGCAAAGACAAGGCGAATATAATGCAGCTAAAATAAACGCTCTATCACCATCCGTTACTGAGTTGTTCAGTCAAAACCATTTTCCAATGTATTTCCAATGGAGAGGTCATGGCTCGTACCTGACCTTAGGTCATCGATATCAAAAATACCGGAACATGTTTTAGAGAACTTGTTGGGTCCATTCTGTGATATGAGTTTAAATCGGATAAGTTCGCCCTGTTCCGACTTATGCTATCTTAAACTTTTTTGAGATCAGGTCACTTGACCTGTACTGGTGACCTGACCTGAGATGACCTAACCTTAAAATGTTCACAGAAGTTGTAAAATGATGAGAGAAAAGGTATGCCAAGTACGGTGGCGCTACGCGCCGCCTTTTTATGCTATGTCCGAAAAACCTGAGGGAGGCGGGTACCCATCCCCCGTCAATGTGCGTGTTAAGATTGTTTCTTATGGAATTGGAACATGATGGCTTAAGAACATGTTATTTGTTTTGCAGCTTTTGCATGAAGGCTGGACTAACGAACGATGCGTTAACAATGAACTAGGGTTGTGGCCAAACAGGGTTCTGATTCGTCTTACTTAGCCTGGTGCTAGGTTTCCATCGCTATGAATCAGATCTGTGGCCTAGGTTGGCTCCAGTAAGCTGCCATTCGCTGGGGAAAGAGAAATGGGTTCTAAGATAATACCATGTCCGTGTACGAAGATAGCACTCTCGCCTGGATTCTCGTAGTATGACAGCACTCCTGCACACTGGCTCTATTATGGTTGCTTGTCTAACGGCCTGGTATTCTAACAATTTTACATAAAAGATGACTTTAAATGTTCCTTAGTAGTTAGACTCAGGGCCAGTAAGTTACCTATGGCTCAGGGCCAGTAAGTTACCTTGGAACTCACAAAATCCCTTGGGATCTGGGAACGGCAGATATTTCTGATGGCCCTTTCTCTCTGGATCTGAGTTTGCGGCGGTGAGCTTGTGATAGAGGCACCATCGTGTCAGAGCCGCCGGTGAACGTCGTCACCGCCAGCTTGTTTACCAAGACATCCCCACTCACTCCACTCACTTGGAGGCGCAACCCAACTCCACTCACTTGAATACACGACCTCGACAGTTTGATTTGACACAATACTATCGACATGTCGTGGTAAAACAGGCTTAAAGTTTCAATGAAAAATAAGTGAAATGCACCCAGCTCATTCAATCTAAGCAAATGGAATATTGGTGCGGCGACAGCATACAACGCCACTGAGGAGTCCCACAATTTCCTCGGCATAGAAATGATCAGGACGGTTTCCTGTGCGTCGTTTAGTGGGTGATATCTACCAATGATCATGCAGGCCAAGTGGGTCATATACCCCGATGTTAGCCACAGTCTGTACTCGGGAGGCCACATCCACTCGGCGACGCTGGTTTCCCGGCGGCCCGAGCCGTTCCGCCGCTTACGCTTCAAATCATTTGGTACGCCACGGTGCGCTCTCCCCTTACACGCAGTGGAGCGTACTCTTCTGCGGAGAAAGCTGCTGTCTCTCCTTTGGCGGAGGTGGCGCGGCGCCAGTCCTTGCTGTGGTGTAGCTCTGGCCGCTGAGGTATTCTGCTGCGCCTGGTACGCTGCAGCGCGGCTATCATTCCAGCTGGGTGGACAGTCTCGAAAATAATTATTAGTAGCGGCTGAAACCGGTCCCAAATAGCTGGTGGCTTGTGTCCTGCAGACAGGTAAATGACGGGATGCAGCCGCTTTGATGTGGCGTCTGCGAATGACAGCAGTGCTCCAGAACCTTAGAATTGATTTTGGAGAACAGGAATGGACTTGTTGTATCACATTGATTGAGCTTAGTGACTTCATGTGTACATTTTAATTTATTTTTGCTGCGCCTTAATTCAGTGATCGCTACGCGTGGAGCACTGTGTACCATTGAAGTGCTGTAACTGTATTTTTCTGTCAACCATATATCCACAAATTGTCAAAATGAGACAAGGTTGTACATGCGTCAACATTAGAGAATCTGAACCCAAATTCTGTCGTCGCGAGTATTTGGTACGTGCAGTGATGACAGCACAGTTATTCTATCGGCTGCCTGGTGTCAGAACTGGTATCTCTGTTTTTTATCCGCGCGGGCTTCTGGAACGCCCGGCGACGCGCCTGACCTGTCCCAAGGACTCTTCATCAGTTCGACCTCGCCAGACGGGCTGGCTGGCCTTTTTGTGGAGCCGGGCCTTCGTCTCAGTGATTAGACTTGGACGCGCGCTAACTCCCCAGTTGAAGTGAGATTCAGAAGTGGGTCACAGAGAAAGGCAGCTGGCGATATTCCCTGATCTGTTTGTGATGTGTTTGCACGGACGCTTTTACTCGTGTATTGGTCACATTTGATTGCCCCGTCCACGCTCTATGGTGGACGTCCAATAGATAAAGCAACCGCTGAAAAGGCCCTCAGTTGAGATGCCGTTCCGTTCCGTTCATTACAACTCAGGAGGCGGTAACCGCGCCGTCGGTTCAGACGTTCTCGAAAAGGATAATAATCAGTTCCTAGAGATTTCGCTCAAACTTTACTGTGTGGCCTGGGACGAGAAAATATGTGCCTTGCAAAGCGTACTGATTCATTGGTCAAACTTTGTATTGTTGTTTCCTTAGCTTTTTTATTATTGATACCTGGTTGAGGGGCTTGGATAGGAGCTTTCTGAACGAGGTCAACTCTTAACGAAAATTCCCTAGTCTTAAGGTCATTTGAATAAGAAGCCTTAGCGAATGAACGTCAAGCAACATTGGCACATCGGATGATAACGGGGTTATTTGTTCTCGATAAAAATGTGATCCGGTCTCACAGACGCCTATTCAAACGATGTAGACAGTTGAGCGTGCTAACAACGAATGCGTTTTTGTTCCTTCATTCTGCCTAAAGAAACTGATGGTACGTGCCTCCTCAGTTCATCGCTTGCTGAATGTCATCACTTGCGTTGAATTAGTTCCTTTGATTGTCGTTATATGCTGTTGCTGTTTGAAATCCTTGGTGTTTTTCGTCGTCTGGGAGTCCTGGAGCCCTCGGCGGGGATGAATTTGACGCTCACCCAGCACGATTCTGGTCTGTCCCATCCTCCCGCTCTTCTATTTGACCATTGGAGACGCACTTTGAAGAACCTAACACTGGCCGGAGAACTGGGGAGGGGAAGGAAAGGCGCCACCGGGGCACGGTACCCCCTTAAATCAGAAATTTTAACACTAACCGTATGGCGTTGCCTGAAAAGATATAGGCTGAAAAGTCCATAGTGCCCCCCCTCTTAAATTCGGACGTTCCGTTGTCACTGGGTACGTGTCTCCTCAGTTCATCGCTTGCTGAATGCCATCACTTGCGTCGAATTTATTCCTGTAATTCTCCTTTCGATTCTGGTAGGATTCTGGTCTGTCCCATCCCCCCGCTCTTCCAGTTGACCGTTGGAGTCGCGCATTGCAGGGCATAACAAAGCTGAGATACCCAGCTGCCCCTGTTTGCCCTCGCGGAGTATGACAAGTATTTGGCTCAGTAAAGCGCAGATGTTCGTGCGCATCGTCACCCGGCTTTGATCTGTGGCCAAGATCTTGAATGGGACCCGGTGTTAGTGGGTCGTGGAATGCGGGCTGTCGATATGCCTCGTAAGGGAACATATGTGTGCTCTTTTAACACGTTCAAGAGGGGACAAAACAATTACAACATCTTATTAAGAAACCTGCTGAAATTATTCGGCACATACAGGGACGAATTTCGCTTCCTTAATCGCCCTTGAACAGGGACGTGGATAAAAAAATCATAAGGATGTCTCAGTAAAAGTGTCAGTTGGCAGACCGCCACATGGGGGGGGATTATATTATGTTATAAATGCATTTTACTATCCCAAGCCTCGTCCATCTGACATTTCAATATTGTGGTTCAACATATTTATCGGTGCACGAGCACATTCAAAGAGATTAAAGTTGCCACGTATATGCCTACTGATGGTGTTGCGTGCTCTCACCAAATGAAGCTGCAACTACGGCGGAGTGAAACCGTCTCAGGCCGTGTTTACCGCCCGTTTCCCCACTAGCCATCGCTCATGGTCTCGCGGGCGACGCCACTCGCGCCGGCAGCATCTGTCTTGAGCGCCTCTGACAGCAGCATGCATCTCGCTGACTGCGGGTCATGCGCCGGACTGACTGCCGCCGCCGTGTGGCCTGCCGGCCTGGCTAGTTGCCACGGCCTCGCACCCCCCACCTGCATCACTTGGGTGCGCGGGCTGGCTGCCGAAAAGCTGCTGTGTGCGGCAGCTTCGCAGTTGCGGCGGCGCATGCCAGCGCCAGCTCCTGCTCCGTTCCTCTTTTCGTTTCACAAGCTTTTAAACAATTGCACGTGAGAGTCGTCCGTTAAGCCATGCCTTCAGTATTTTGCGTAATTGAATATACAAATTACTTTGTCGGAGTTTAGCCCGCCGAGATCGGCTATTGGCCTGTGCTGAGGGAGGACTTTCAATCAGTAAAACACCAGGTAATGGCGTATCAGAGGGCTTGAAGCCAGGAATATCTGCGGTCAGGATTTCTCACTATGTGAGAGATTTATCTGATCTGACACCACCCTGGCTGCGGAATATTCTGAACTGAGACATATTTTTGTACCCTAGACGGGTGATCGACAAGAGAGCGTTTCTTGGCACCAACTCCTGTTGTGAACAAAACCTTCCTCGGACGACACAGAATCTAAGCAATGTGAAGGATTACCAAGGCCCTAATACATCGCCAGCAGTAAAGTGGCAGCAGGATTCTATGCGTGCGGATGTGTAACTGCGCCGCGTGCTGAGGGCTCGGTGCTGACCGTGAGACGATCGATGGTGGTAGGGTGAGTTCTGGCATCAGCACCGTCGACCAGCCAGAGGTCTGGACAGCGCCGCCCCGGGCGGCAGCGCGCCCGACGAGGTCGCCTCCCCCGATAGCGAAGGTCAAGCTGGGGGAGCTGGATTGTGGCTGTGGAGGTGACAATCCCGGTAGATTTGGCCTGATGACGTGGTGATTGTGTTAGTGTTGAAATTTCGTGTGCGGTGGACTTGACTTGCGGTGGACTTGACTTGCGGTGGAAGTGAGGGTTTGGTGGTCCATCTGAACACTAGTTTCGCAGTATATGTCCTCGGTAATGCCGGCTGGCGTGCGTGACGGGCAACTCTGTTCATAGTAAGTCACGGAAGCGATACGTATTTTCGGTCAAATTATCTTTGGATTTTGTCAGGGGAGTAAGTGGCCTCGTCTCTTGCTCACCATTGCGTGGTTGTGTTCCTTCCCGGGACGATGCGTTACGCTTCGAACCGAGGCAATACGAGCTCTATTTCTACGTCGAGAGGAAATGCTTTGGACATGCGATTTTGCGGAATTAAAGACGTTTCATTCATATATCCTACGTTATTGAAGTTGGTGCCGGATACAAAGCGGGGAACATATCTAAACAGGAGACCATGTGACCCAATGTCTGATTGTAATTCTGATGTCTGGTATATATTTTGATGTCTGAATGGGGTTCATGGCTACGTGCCGGAATTTTGATAATGTTAGGGTAAACCTACCGTGAAGCTCTGGTGTTGTTTGGCTCTGGGACATGCCATAGTCAAACACGGTTACAAAAATAGGTTCAAAAAGAGTGGAGAACTTGTCACACGATTGTATTTTGTATGCGAATCGTTTGAGTGAAATTTCCGGTATCATTGGAAGCTCTAGTGCTATTTGGCATCAGCTGGTAGGTTGGTACTTAGTGTCGGCTCATTTTCTTGAGTTTTTGCTAGAAACACACACACATGTTTCGCATTTTACGAACTCTACACCTACTGAAGCTTTTGGCTGGTCGGTTCGCTGCGCCTTTATACCCTCCGCATCCCACGGAGCGGGCCAAAAGCTACACATTAACTCGAGCTCAGGAATGCGCTTCGCTTTTGCTAGCTAGAAAGGCTTGTCGGTGTTGTTTAAACAGTTGGAGAGCACAGTGACAGTGCTGACAGAAATGTATTATCGTTGAACTTTGCGTTCCCTTGAGTTTTCAAAATGAGAAAAGCAGTCGGAATGTATGAACGGCGTTGTACGTATGGGAGGTTGTACCTTGGATTTCCCGCGGCTGGCGGGTGCAGTGGGAGCTCTGGCCCGAACCTCGTCACCGATCTGACCTGTGTTTTAGAAGAGGCTGCAGGTCGTGCGCTTTAAGGAGCGCAGTCGCTGTCACCGCCTCTGACATGATTTGACCCCGACCTGTGCCGGCAGAGGGCAGAGATGACGCCGCTTGAAGGCGGGCTGGCGCTGGTGCGGCACCTGCGTGACCTGACCTTGGGTGACCTCTCACTGCTTCGTCGGGTCATGGCCTCCCGTAACGGCACGTGCCCGGCCGAGTGCGGTCACGGCGAGTGCCACAACGGCACCTGCCTCTGCGAGGTAGGTCACAGCCCGCCGCGCGCACTCCCCGAGGCGACGCTGCTAACTCGTTTCTGAATCTTCAATTATCTCCAGCGGCATCCAGTGGTATCCCTGGCTGCTATTTTCCACCGTCAATGCTCGTGTTATGTGCCGTATCGCCGCGGCGCGGAAAGAATGAGGCTGACGTGCAGCCAGTGGCGTTGCCCCACAAAATAAAGCTAGGCCTTATCAGCCGCAGACAACAGCCGTTTGTCAGCTGCTGGAGATCAATGCGCTTCGAATTTGCTTACGGGAATACGTGTGCACATTGAAGAAACTTCAGGAGAATAGCTGTGCACATTGATTCAACCTTACGAGAATACTTGTGCACATTGGTCAAGCTTAGCGATAATACTTGAGCACATTGAATCAGCCTTACGATAATACTTGAGCACATTGAATCAACGTTACGAGAACACTTGAGCATATTGAAGAAACTTCACGAGGATACTTGTGCACATTGAAGAAACTTCACGAGGATACTTGTGCACACTGGTCAAGCTTCACGAGGATACTTGTGCACACTGGTCAATCTTCACGAGGATACTTGTGCACACTGGTCAAAGCTTCACGAGGATACTTGTGCACATTGAATGAGTCTTACGAGAACACTTGAGCACATTGAAGAAACTTCACGGTAATGCCTATGCAAATTGAATGAATCTTATGATAGTATTTGTGCACATTAAATACAGTTTACGAGACTACTTGTGCACATTAAATGAACTTCACGAGAATATATTGGATATCACGGCTTATTTGACATATCCGATTTTTGTAACAAGCATTGTACATTGCATTTCATATGTATTACACATTATATATATATATATATATATATAATAATAATTATTGGGGCTTATCGACGCACCAACTGCCAGGGTCATACGGCGTCGCCAACTCTTCCCTGTTGGAAGGGTTTCTCGGGAGCCAGCTTGCTCCTTGTTCAGGGAAGCCGCCGGGCCTTGAACCCGGGTCGGCTGCGTGGAAGCCAGCTACGCTGACCACTCCACTACCCGCCCCCATTATATATATATATATATATATATATATATATATATATATATATATATATATATATATATATATGTATATATACATATACATACATATATAATAAGCTTCATTGGCCCTGTGATTCAATATCTGTCAAAAACTGAAACCAAAACAGGATTTTAATCTGCATTGTAGTCATTGAGGGAAGGTCATATAGAAAGCACGAGAGGTAGCCAAAAACGATCAAGAGTGTTTTTTAACCCTTACCCCGGTGGCGGGTACGAGCCAACTTCGCCCTGGTAGGGGGGCTAAAAAAGACCCCCACGATTTCAAAAACTAAGAGAGCTAGAAAAAAGCGCAAAATGGCAATCGAAAGCTCTTCATAAATTATATCGAAAATACTTCGGTCATTTTTCTTGTCAGGTCAATATCCAGGTCACCAGAGGTCAAAATAGGCCAAAATCGCTAATATGAGGAGTACTAAGAAAACCTCATATATCTAAGAAACTATGATAGCTAGAAACATTTTTCCAACACCATTCGAAAACTCTTGAGCTGCTCTTTCATTGCAGTGGCATTTATTTTCATGTCAGGTCAAAGCCGAGGGAGCTACAGGTCACTGAATATTGGGCATATTCTTGGGAATGTCCATAGCCACCCATGCATAAGGGCGTTTCCCTTTTCGCTAATAACTTCCAAACCAAACAAGGTACAGCCATAGTTGATGCACCATTGCAATTCTCTCGTCAATACGAATCGAATAATATATAACATTGTTATGCCAGGTCAAATTTAAGAATTTGACCTGACCCATGTCAACCCATGACCAAACTTGACCTGGTATAGTCATGATGTATATCATTTGACTTGCAGTGACTATACAAACACTTTGGTGACAAAATAAAAAGTTCGATCTTTGTTTCTTCAAAATTTATAGAGTAAAACACTAAAAATGCTTATTTGACCTAAGGTGACCTTTCAAAGGTTACAAGCCAAATTGTTTTGCATGAACTTCAGAAATGAGGTAAGAGCAAGCCGTAACCGATGTTTGAAGTTTATTCCATCCATACTTACTGAGAATAGCTCATTTCGTGATTTTCCCCATGTATTTACAATGGGGAGGTGATGCTCTGCACATGACCTTAGGTCACCAATATCAAAAATCCCGGAACAAATGTTGTAGCTCCTGGTGGGCCCAATATGTGGTATGAGTTTCAACTTGATCGATTAACCTTTTTTTAGTTATGCGGTTCTAAGCATTTTTTTGAGGTGAGGTCACTTCACCTGGCCTGGTGACCTGATCTGATATGAACTTGAGCTAAAATTTTCAGGAAAGATGTAAAAATGATGAGGGAACAGCTAGATTAAGTTTGGCGGCGCTGCGTGCCGCTGTTTCTTGGTCACTTCGGAAAAACCCGAGGGGGGTCTAAAAGACCCCCGCCACCCGGGCGAAGGTTAAAGAAAGTGATGTGTGGTTAATCTATAAGTATCCAGTTTGTGCCTTACATGGTATTAATAGGGACAACGTTTGGGTTTGAAACTGGATTTCATCAATGCCTTGTGACCTGATTGTGTTGGATAACTTCTTGTCCACTTTCTAGTGCTAAATTTTTGGTTGGATACATCGTTCGATCTAAGTACTGGATAATACTCATAGAAAAACCGTTTTGCCTCCCTTCGTGGCTCCTTTTGCTATGCCTCTGTAGATGGAACGTGTATGTTGTTTAAGCATCGTGATCTGTGACCTGTATCTGTAAGAGTGCTGCCACCGGTGAAAAGGGGATGGATACCTGTGAAATTTTTCCTTTCGCTGAGGGAAAAACTTCCCCCCAAGAACTGGAATTCTTAGGATTTCAACCGGTTGCTCCCATCATTTCATAGCTCTGATATAAGTTTGAAGTTATTTCCAAATTCGGTGTAAAAATCAATTTTTTCTAAACGAAAATAGGGTGATGATCCCTTTACCCCGCTTGACGGCGACCACGAGTATTTTTTTACTCCGTCACTAAAAGTGTCTATGTTTTCTATTCATGTGACATTTATGGGGCATATCTTTCACCTCTATTTTGCAAATGATATGGACTGCCGCGTATCTACATTAGAAATTATGACATGCATGCCACCGCAAATGAAGTTTTGTTTAGTGCATGAGTGGTACTGGAGGGGGGGTCATAGGGTACGTTGTCAGTGGTGATGAAAACCGTCGATTGGCTCAATCATTCAACATGGCCCCACGCCACGCGGCGTGAGGTCTCCTTTTAAATTCCATCACAATGTGAAACAAAACGGCATCGACATGTTGACAGAAGGTCGTCGGATTCTGGTGACGTCATTATTTTGTTGGGATAGCCACTAAAACAAACAGCACTGTAGACAGATAATTCCTATGATTCGGTGGCACGTCTGCTGTGCACTGGTGAAGCCGACCTCAGTGGAGTTGTTGACGCGGTTCGCTGACGCCGGCCAGCGGCCTTGACCGAGTACCAGCCGCCTCTTGCTTCAGCGGTGACGGTGTAGGTGCGTGTAACTCTGCCAACGTCAGGGATGCGTTTTCCCAGGCAGTTGCGCGGTTGCGTCACAGCCTTTGATGGCGGCATGGTTACTTAAGACGGGTATGGCGGCTGGCGCCGGTTTCTCCCGATTGTTCTGTAAGCGAACGTGCCGCCACATCACGTCAAGACGCGCGGTTGGACATACGTAATGGTGTATTGTTCATTCGACTTCCCACTGCGTCCGCAGTAGAGACAGCGTCAGTGGTGTCACGAACTAACATACACGGGCTCAATCTGGGCGGCGTCTGAGCACAGCGGTTCCCAGCCCGACTGTTACAATTAATCCTTCTCAGACTGTGAAGACACCGTTACCCTGTGTTCAAATATTGCACCTGTGTCTGCAGTCTTATGGTCATTTAACTGGGGTTAGAAATGACAGATGATGGTAGCTCTGCTATCTGGGCTTCTGCGCATAGGGGAGTAGTAGGAGCCTCTTGCTGGGCTCCTACTACTGAGCATACTGCTTTATGGTGCACGCTTTTAGCCGGCATAAGTTCAGGGCTTATATTTTATGGGAGGACATCTATAGAAGGATGGAATTGCGGGATGATGTAAGGATAAAGCATTTGAATGCTCCTGAAGTCATCCCCTTGCCCAGCACTGACAACGGGGAGCTTAGCATGACCAGTGCCGCTCTGAGGAAGTTTTTGGGACAGTTTTTGAGGACACTGCTGGGAATGGCTGGTAGATAAACTGACATCTTGCTGTTGAATATTAGCTGACCTTTTCTCGGAAAACTCGTTCTTGGGGCCCCGTCCTCCACGGATGTGACTTCATGCTCATCATGCGTCAGGAAAGTGACGTCATGCTCAAGTTCCACAGCGCGTGCTGCACGGACCTCTTTATAACCCGCGTGCTAAACATAGCTTTGGTTGCTGTAACCTCACCTCCTGGTTGCAGGATAAGGACCCGCGGCATTACGTCATGGTGCTTGCGGGTGTTTCTAATAACCCAAAATTATTCTTTTTCAATGGAGGAACTCGAGTAACGTAAGCAAAACGGTCATTTGATAACAAGGAACAAAATTTAAAAAAACTAATCTTTACGCTGGCATGCCTCTTCACGTACCCTTTTAAATCCTACCTGTGCCCCAGGCTCGGCATCTCTGCCGTAGCAATCTCCTTCCCTCGCAAGTGCTGCTACACTTCGCGACCCATTCCTTGAAATAAGATTCATCCCTTTGTTCTGCGACATTAAAGTAAACACCCCTCCCGGAAAATTCTCCCCACACTTTAGAGGCGGGCAAAGGTGCTTTGCACAGAACGCCTTATAGAAAGCCCTTAACTAACTAACATAGCTTTGGTACCATCGATTACAAATACGTATAGCTTAACTTTATTGATTGGTTTGAAAAGAACGTGAAATATGTTGCAAAAGATTAAAAAAAGAAGAAGAAATTGATAAATGTCACTTCTGTTCCTAATGGTGACCTCTTCTAATTAAAACGTTTCATTTGTATTCGTATTCATTATGGACGCAACTGAAACAGGTTCAATCTGGCACAGGGCGCTGTCAGCTAATACACCCATCTGACGTCACGCTAATTTGGAAACTTTTTTGCAAACAGAGGAAAAACGAAATATAGCCATTCTCAGCTGAAATAGTTTCAAATCCATCATTTTCAACATGGATTGCCCCTAAAACCACAATCTGGAATTGGAGTTGCCACATTCCATTTAATGGGGGTTGCATCAAAAGTGATGTATCGTAACAGGACATGGTTTCATAGTTTTGGGTTTAAAGGGGGTTGAGACCCACCTGTCCAGTGAAATTTGTCAAACTCTCTGGCAGGGTGTTGGAAAAATTGATCTACTATATCAGTTAAGTTTGTCACGGAAACAAATTTGTCGGAAAATAGCTCCAAACTCTATCGCAGGATTGCTTACATGGGTATTTCGATTATCTGTATCTGTCTCCGCCTATCTCATGAGAGAGAGAGAGAGAGAGAGAGAGAGAGAGAGAGAGAGAGAGAGAGAGAGAGAGAGAGAGAGAGAGAGAGAGAGAGACAGAGACAGAGACAGAGACAGAGACAGAGACAGAGACAGAGACAGAGACAGAGACAGAGACAGAGACAGAGACAGAGACAGAGACAGAGACAGAGACAGAGACGGAGACGGAGACGGAGACGGAGACGGAGACGGAGACGGAGACGGAGACGGAGACGGAGACGGAGACGGAGACGGAGACGGAGACAGAGACGGAGACGGAGACGGAGACAGAGACGGAGACGGAGACAGAGACAGAGACGGAGACGGAGACGGAGACGGAGAGACGGAGACGGAGACGGAGACGGAGACGGAGACGGAGACGGAGACGGAGACGGAGACGGAACGGAGACGGAGACGGAGACGGAGACGGAGACGGAGACGGAACGGAGACGGAGACGGAGACGAGACGGAGACGGAGACGGAGACGGAGACAGAGACAGAGACAGAGACGGAGACGGAGACGGAGACGGAGACAGAGACAGAGACAGAGACAGAGACAGAGACAGAGACAGAGACAGAGACAGAGACAGAGACAGAGACAGAGACAGAGACAGAGACAGAGACAGAGACAGAGACAGAGACAGAGAGAGAGAGAGAGAGAGAGAGAGAGAGAGAGAGAGAGAGGAGAGCATACTACCCCACGGCGGACCAACTCTGTCCTTTGCCGGACGTGAAGTCGGCGTTCTGCGCGTTCCTAAAGTGATCACATCTTCCTAGATCAGGACATTGACCTCAAATATTGAGCTCTGTGTTTGGACTGGGCGCGAGTTCGTTAGCCATGCTTGTGCTATCTGTTTTCTCTTCTTTGGCCTCTGGTTTTACATTCTTCCCCCCCACCACTTCCTTATTTCTTTCTACTTCTCTCTCCGCATCCTCCCCTCACGCAGCTCGGCGCGGTTTTGTGACGGCATTCAGGGGCTTTGGCGTCCGCTGGCCCACATTTGCGAGGTCATCGGCCAGGTGTAGCGCTGCTGGCGGGTTTTTGCCTTCCAGCAGGATGGAGTGTGCCTGACTTGTGATGACGGCGCCGGGATCGCTTCCCGCTCGTTGTCTCAGTGCCGTTGCACGGAGAGACGCTGCGGACAAAACCTGCGAGCACTCCCAGATGCCGGCGCATTCCGCTACAGTCGCGGGCCGGCGTTGCGTGACGTCGGTGCACCTGAATCACTGGGCTGCGGGTACCGCGGCGTTAGTGGATTTCTCCGAGCCGTGAACGTGCCGGGCCGATGCCCATGGTAGCCCTCTCCCGAGCCACTGGCCAGACCACTGCCCTGTTACCATGTGGCCGCAGGAACACTGGGACAGATCAGTGGTGCCAGAAAACGCCTGCCTCGCCGCCTGATATCATAGGGGAAACTTTTGTGCGGTTCGTTTTGTAACGTTTTGTCCTCAGATGTTAAAATTCCTCACGACGCCCGAGACAAAGCTTCAATCTGATCGTGGATCAGTTAGTGATCTGCTTTAATGGATGCTCTGAAGTCATGTGGGCCAGTGGCGTGGGATTTCACCTCTGTGATTGTGATTTTACACTTCTGGGCAGCTGGAAGAGGTCATTACTCTGTGAGGCAGGTGGGGCTTGTGTTACGTGCCGTGGAGCTTATTTCGAATGCCATCCTACCTTCCAGGCCAAAACTGACCATTTATCAAGGGCTTGTATGGAGGTAGTGTCAGATAGTCCATTTAAAAGGAATGTGGCACCTTTATTACGTGATTTTAACTGAGATAGGCAAGTTGTAAAACATGCTGGAAAACCCGTTAATTAATATATCATTTGTCTTGAAACTCAAAATTTCCGTAGAGAAAAACTAGAAACCCACCTGAAATGTACCCAAAATGTACCCAAGCATTCCGGCCACAGTTGTCAGCTGTTGGCGTGATGACATGGTTGACGTCACGGTGAGCAGTCAGCCAATTGAATGTGGTGGTAGTTGCCAGATCATACCGTCATCCACAGGCAGAGGTTTTTGTCTTGCCCTAGAGGAGCATTTTAAAAATTAAAATATTGAGCTTATTGTACATTTTTCAGAGAAGTCATGGACCGTTTCATGATTTTCGGCTGAAAACCCCCTAATTACACTAAATTGCGAGATTCGACCAAGGTGCTACATTCCCTTTAAATAAGTATCTGCATATATGGTTGCGCCGTTGTTCTATTCAAGATGACGCAAGACTTACATCAGCTCTTAACACGCGCATTGACGGGGGGCGGGTACCCGCCCCCTCGGGTTTTTCGGAGGCAGTAGAAAAACGGCGGCGCGTAGCGCCGCCGTACTTGGTATACCTTTTCCTTCATCATTTTTACAACTTCTGTGAAAATTTTAAGGTTAGGTCATCTCAGGTCAGGTCACCAGTACAGGTCAAGTGACCCGACCTCAAAAAAAGTTTAAGATAGCATAAGTCGGAGCAGGGTGAACTTATCCGATTGAAACTCATATCACATAATGGCCCCACTGAGTTCTCTAAAATATGTTCCGGTATTTTTGATATCGATGACCTAAGGTCAGGTACGAGGCATGACCTCTCCATTGGAAATACATGGGAAAAATGGTTTTTACGGAATAACTCAGTAACGGATGGTGATAGAGCATTTATTTTAGCTGCATTAGACTCGCCTGGGCTTTGCGGTTCTAATGATATGCATTTTATATAATTTGACCCTGACCTGACCTCAGGTCAGGTCAAATCCTCGATTTGACCTAGCAAGGTCAAATTATATATCATTCGATTCGGCTTGCTAAGAGGATTCATATAGTTCAAGTCGTTTCGCTCTATCTTTACTTGTTCAGATGTAATGCCCGAAAAACTGAATTTTACATGTTATCCCTATGACGGGCATGTTTTGACCTCGTGACCTTAAATGTGACCTGACAAAAAAATGGTTCAAATGTTTTCGATGGAGAAGTGGATGGGCAGCCCAACGCCGTTTACCGTTTTTCGCTACCTACCGTGGTTCTCGAGATCTTAGGGGCGGGTACCCCCCCCCGTCAATGCGAAGGTGGCTCAGACCCCGTCAATGCGCGTGTTAAACGTTGAGATTCCAAAACTGTGGCGATGCCTTCCCACACAGGACCAGGCTATGTAGCAAAACACGTGTAAGTGAAAGAAAGTGCACCCTGATACATATATATATATATATATATATATATATATATAAAAACACACATTTTTTTGCTCCTGTCCTTGCGTGTCCTAATGTCCTCGCTTGTTAAAGATCGCTGATGCTATCAAATGCTATATTCTGTTTTTAACTTTTCTGGCTTTAACCAATATATTCCTTTAGGAGAGGTTTCATTAGCGATAGTAAAGCATGCTCATGTTGAGAGACCGATGTGCATGTTCGGTTACAGTTCGCCTTTAACAAGGCAGTGCTATCAAGCGAACTCATTGAAGTTTAGAACGAATATGATTCGAATGCATGCAAGGAATAGATTTGCTCGACTTGCGAAACAGGCTGGTCTCAGTTGGGTTAATGTATTCAGTCTAAAGTGCTTTTGTCATGCTACCACAGTTGTCTTGGATGTTTTGTCACAATGCGCATTGACGGACTCGGGTGAAAGAAAGCGGTTTTTTCATTTACATACTAACAATGACACAAGTTTCTGAGTGATGGTATGATTTGCGGAGAAATGCGGTGCATAATCGTTGCGCACAAGTTTCTGTGATCCAGTCTTGGTTTCCGAAATCTCCATTAACCCGCGCCCCACTGGGCGTCCGGCGCCACCTTGGCCCCACTGGGGCCATATACAATACAATACAATACAATACAATTGCCCTCGATGGCACCCCCTCTAACTCCGAAAATATGGAGGTTAGCGCAAATCTGCGAAGTGCTTTGGAAATATCGTGTGCTTTCAGTATGGTTTTACTTCACATGTTTAAGCGCTCAGGTCAATGGTTTGACCTCCAGAGGCATAAGTGTCGCCACCGGCAAAAAAGTGGGGGCGGGCAGCCAAACTTCAACCTGATGCTGACACAAAACTTTCAACATCAGGACCAAAAACCGTTCGAATTTGGGCTTTTCGTTGCCTTCCGCAGCGGCTGGATATAAGAATGTCCGGTTTTCTCTCATTTTGACTGAGATCAGGAAATTTTTGGCCAAAAAGTGGGGGGCAGGCCCCCTGGCCCCCCTTTTCCGACGCGTATGTCCAGAGGTCAAGTTGGGTCATGATAGGCTATTCCACTAAAATATGCAATGCTTAAGAAACCTGGGCATAGCTCTCATACCATTAGAGCTATTGATGTCTGGTAAAGTTCATTTGATATGAAACCCTAGGGCGTTCTTCACTATGTGAAACACAGTGACCTCCCGCTAGTGGCTTGACCTCCAGAGGACTCCTCTTGACCGAACATGACCTATGGTCACTGAAGGTCAGAAAGTGACCGTGCCGTATAACAAATGAAAGCCAGTGACGAGACATACTCGATGCCGTTTTATTCAGCGTTCTAGCTCGATTAGGTCAAATGTTATCGTCAAAATACTGTTTTTGACCCCTGGTGACCTGTGATGACCTCAGGTAAGTCAAAGGGCAAATATCTCGCCTGGAATCTGTGAAAGGGTGGCTAAGAATGCTTTTCTGAGAAATATGAGCCGTTGCTATCATTTTTGTGACTAAAGACAGCTTTTCCCATATTTTTTTCTGTGGGAGATGTCACCTGGTAGACTCACCTCAGGTCATTTAATCGAAAAATCCTGGATATATATTTTTAGACCCTGGAGGGGTCATCAAGTGTATAAAGTGTCAAATCGATCAGCTTAGAATTGTAGCTATGGTAGAGATCAAAAGTTGAAGTGCGGTGACCTTGATTGACCCTGCTTGGTGACCTGACCTTTTTGTGGCCCGGGGTAAAAAAAATCAGGGATGGTGAGAAAATGATGGGGTGAGAGGTACACCCCTCAACCGCTGTGCTGCGCTTCGTCTTTTTCTGCTATTCTGACAAAAAACCTTAGGATGGGGGCATCGATGCCCCCCGGTGGGGCGAGGGTTAGGGTCATGTTGCACCCAACATCTAGTCGAATGGTGGCTGTCCTGTCGAAAGGCCCATGCTGACCTTTGGTCTTGCAGCTGTGCAAATACCAGGACTTTTTCTGGTTAGTTTCCTGTTTTGTGTGTGGTGACGCTATCTCAAGGATGTTGAGGCTCAGGCCGCAGCTTGTTTGTTTAGCTAAAGCTATGGACGTTCTTTGCACATTTTGCAGATGTTACCGTGTACGTTTGCTTGTTTTCTCCGTCAGATAGTATTAAGGATTCCGAAGTTGACAATTCACAAATAATAAAGTTGACACAACAAATAATACAGTAAACTAATGCTTTTATAATCTCAGATTTATTTGGCATGCAGTTTTTCACTTTAGACTAGTAATATATAAACTTTTGCGTAAGAACTGAAGAGCGTTTCAGTGTCGCTGTACGTTGCTCTGGTAGAGGTTTAAGTCCCAGACAGTTTTCGAGAGGGCGAGAGGCGTTCGCGGCGCACAGACAGGCTCAGTGTGACGTATTGGCGAATGTAGTTGGGGGGCGCTGGGGAAATTGCCCCTCTCCTACCCGGTCGACCCTCGGCACCCCCTGAAATGGTCACGGTGCCCCCTTAACAGCTCGATGACGCCCCTCCCCCAGGATGAGAGTTTTGTCGCTCCTCGGTGGGATTTTGCTCTCACTTGATATATTTGTTATGCCTAAAAGCGCCCCCTCCCTCCCGACCAAGTCTCCCCCACCCGATTGGCAATCCTAGATCCGCCTGTGGCATGATGCCGCTGTGGTTTTTCGTCATCGTCTGACTCAGGGCGCCGCCCCTGGGGCCGTGATCTGTTTCCTGTCTTTGACAAGGCCATCATCATCGACTGCCAGACCTGCTGTTACACGGTGGTTACCGCGTCAGGCCAACCCTTTGCCCTCCCGACACGCAGGTGGACTCTAATGACTGCTATTCTTGCGGAAAAAGACTTGGCACAATGGACGCTCTGGGGGACGCCAGTCAGGTTTTTCATAGCATCGGGCTGCCAGTGTTTGGGACATTCTTGTTTCTGAGGAATGATCACCAGTGAGTCGGTGGGATCTTTAAGCAGTGCTCCATGACCAGGAACCCTTGTGGATCATGCGATGCACAGGTCCACATCGCTGATGAAACTTGCTTTCAAGCTTTTCCTCAAACGCTTTTAGATCGAAAAAGGGACTCAGGAACTGTCGAAAGTTGATATTGTTCTGAGTGACAAAATGAATTGGTGTAATTAGGCTGAGAAATGTGCGTTCGTTGTCAAATAGTGTGCCCATTGTATCGATATATTGCTGGCAAACTTTTCACCGTCCAATTGCGGGCCAGGGGTGGTTATTTGATTCCGCAGTCTGTCTTACTGCTTGTGGCAGCGGAGTTTGTGATTTGAGATACTCATTTTCTGACACAGCTTTAAGCTTTGCCAAATGTTTTGCTGATCTAAATATGGATACAAGGCGAGGAAGAGTTGTAAACCATTTCTGACTATCGATCGGTCTATATTCAGCGCCAAACCTTCCTTTTTACGCCCACTTTATCTTGTCGCAAAATCCTTGAACGGTGTATGGTGATACTAAAGCATACTCCTTGGCCGACCTATTTTCTAGCCTTATGTACTCAATATTTATCGTTAGCGGTGACTGTTTCCATCAGAAACAGTTGACCGAGGGAGAACACAATTGAAGTGATTCTATGGTAACAGTGTAATTCAAATGGAAATCTAGTCCGTGGAGCACAGCTGTGTCCGGGTGCCGGTGGCTCCGCTCGTTTCCGGTAACCAGCCGCTGGGAGCCATGCATCAGCAGTTGGCTGTGGGCCGCCAACGCCCTGGAGACGGCCGCTGGCTCCCGACTCCCACCATTATCCGCCCGCACACAGCAGGCCAGCGGCTTCAGGAAACGCGCCGTCCAATGCCAACCTGATGCGACACAGTAGCTCGTTCCGCGCCCAGCGTCATCTCATCGAGACGTCCGCGCCCGCTCCCGTGCTGCGGCGCGCCGTTATGCGACTCTTGAGAACACTGCAAGGCCGAACTGGAACGCTCGGTTTCCGCTTCCTGCTGCAGTTTGTCTGTGCTGGGAGAACAGGATGACCTCAGTTTTGAGTCGGTCCGGTGGGTGCTGATAGTAGATGCAACTTTTGGTGGTGGTGGGTGCAGCGAGTGGTGCTGTGTGTTTTGTCGTTTATATGGCATTTGAATAGGATTATATGTCCATATGTTTCTGTGATGTACGTAAGGAGGTGCACTTGCTTTTTGCTACTCATTTTACCCAGCTTACCCTGTTACAGTTGAGTTAGACTACTACGCTTGTTTGTGCCTTGTGACTGCAGATCCATAATAAAAGGTCAATGTATGTCGGCTACTTCTTTGCATTTAAAGCACATTACTTTTGGCTTTCCAGAGTCGTGAATTTTTCATTCTGTTAATCTCGAGAAGGGAGCAGATATCAAACAATGAAAAGTCAAACATCGCAAATGATCTATATTTATCGAGTGCATTTTCTACCCATGTGTCAAAAGGCATGACTGGGCTTTAGATATGTGCAGTCTTATTGAATGCGAAGCCTGTTTTCTTGAATTCTTCCGCTGCTTTAAGTGGCACCTGCGGGCAAGGGCAAGGGTGGGCAGTGGGCCCAAAAATATAAAATTATTATCGGAAATGTCTGTTTTTCCTCATCAGATATATAGAGCGAGGAGTTACATGATCGCTTCTGATTCCCACTTTTTGGTCGATTAGTGGCGATTTTTAATTAATGTCTGCTGTCTGCTGGTCTTCCTTCATAGCTTGGTGCATGGCGCACAACGGCTCAAACATATGGGAGCAAGTATTGGGTTGCACTTTTGTTCTTCCAGGCTTGTGACCGATTGCCCTGTGAGCATTTCACCCCGGATTATGCAGCTTCCGGAGTATTAGATATGTTAGCGCAACATGTCCACCACTTTATTTAAGAGCGTATATTCCCAGAAATTACCGTGCGATTGGGGACTGTTGTTGGCAAATCTTGTCCCTGTCTTTGGTTAGAAGTGCTTAAAACGTAGCTCTAAAAAGCTACCCAGCTCTTTAAAAGCTCTAAAAGTAGCTATACTTTTTCTGAAATCCAAGTATTTCGCAATTTTAGTTCACTAGGGTCTTGTGCTATGCTTTTGTTTTTGGTAGTTGGTTGGAATTGAATACACGCGTCAAGAAGTCGATGCATAAGTCCTTATTGCACACCTTTTATTTTGTTTTTTTCTTTAAAATGACAATGTCACTCGTGCAAGGTCAACCACCCGCCACTGGTGGATCCAGGGGAGGGGTAAAAACACATTTCCCTAAAGTCCGGGGTATCGCCGATTTTCTAAAACCATGTTTTTCACGATTTTGGGCGTCTTTACCCCCCTTCAAAACCATTGGCTTATCCAAAGTGGGAGTGAAAGGGGTAGTTGCCCCCCTCCCTCAGGTTCTTGGGGCCCCACCGTAGTCTTGGACAGTGAAGGTGCCATGCATTGGTTCAACTCCGATGACTGTGCAGTGCAGGCACCGTGAAATTGGCGTTAGAAAGTGGCCGTGGCTGAGGCGCCTGTTTTCCGGCGTCCTCCGTTGTTTTCAGCCCGTCCACCTCGCACTGCGGATCTCCGTCCAGTGCATGGTCCACCCTCTTCAGGCTGCGGGGCGCCTTTGGCTAAATTTTCCCCGCTGCTTCTCGGCAAAACTTTTGAAATGCGTACCCAATAAAAAAACGCAAAAAGGGTGTCGGGATGACCCCCTGTAAATGCACAAATGGTACCCTCCATGTGGTGTATACCGCCCCCTGAGGTCACCTCCCCTCCTCTTCACCGAAATCCCAGATCTGCCAACGTGGCCGGGCAGGCTGCAACTACGTATGTATGCTCGTTTGTTGGTGCCGCTGACTTTTCCTTGAAGCACCCGGCGCGGTAACGTGACCGAGCACCCATCAGCTGGCCGCGGGAGAGAGCGGCGGAGCGGCGCCGCATCGACCGGCCGCTCCGCCGCTCTGCGTGCAGTCTCGGTGCACGTGTACCGGCGGCGCCCGCGGCCTCCCGCAGAGGTCGCCGCCGGCGCCGGTGCTGCCACACTGCACGCGAAGCCGTTGCCAAGTAGGAGGTGTAAGGGGCTGTTTCAGAAATGGCGTCACTTTTTTGGAAGGGTTTCGAAACCCCCCCCTCCCACGTTATTGCGTCACTTGAGTGGACCCCCAGTCATGACGTTACTTTTGGGCCGACCTCCCATGTTTCATCAGTCAACGTGATTGAATATATGGTATTGTAGACGCTAAAAAGGTTGAACTATTGAACAAACTAGGTGTTACAGTCATACGACATGCTATGACTAGGCTTTAACCCTGACATTCCATGCCACTGCCTCCCTACAGGAGAATTCATGCCTTCAGGTATCAGTCCTACTTCTAGGCAGCTCCACCTTTCCCGAAAAAAACTCGATAAGAACCAGTTAGTAAAAAAATCGCCGCCGGAAAAGTCCACCCCGTGTCGCGATACGTCACTTTTCGCCCCCCCTCTCCCTCCATGACCACGTAATGGCTCGTCACTTTCGGGCCAACATCCTCCCTCAGTGATTGACGTCATTTATGAACGGCCGTTGATTATGACCGTTGCAACTCTTAACATCGATGTAGGGATTGCAAACGTGATGTCTTAGTTGACTCCTGTCGGCTTGGCGTGGGTATTGCAAGACTCCGGGATGGAAGTTGCGATATTGGTGGTGTTCGCGGAAGCCTTAGTTGGCGAACAGTTACCAGTGGGTGACGAAATCGTGACTAGCCTCACGAGCGTCGAAGGTGGGGTCGGTGGGAGGGGACGTGTCCCCCAACTGATGAACGAGGGGGACGCCCCCATCAGCTTATCATTTTGTCCCCCTCCGCGGTCATCACAAGGTCGGAATCCGTCCTCCCATCCATTAAAAGTTCCGTGGTGACGCCCCTGCCTGACTCCTCAGTTATTCATGCGGGTGGGGGTGCAACGAAGTTCAAAGTGATCCTGGCCTTGAAGGCTTGGGGCTTTAAAACGCACTAGCAGTTGAGGCCATACGACGTTGCCAACTTTTAAACTGTTATCCTGTTGGAAGGGTATGTTGAGATCGGAAAGACCTGTTCCCGCCCGGGATTCGAAACCGGGTCAGCGGCGTGGAACACAAGCGCATGAATACTGCCACTGTATTCCCTTGGAGTGATTTGGTCGTAGGGTTTCCGCCAGGGGTGTGGATCAGGGCATTTTTAAGGAAATGTCAGTGGGGGCATTTCTTGTGCTGGCCATGATGTGTCTTCAGGGGATCAACATCTCATTTGTGGGGCGGGGGGGGCGTTAATAAGACTTAGAAGCGCTAGTGTTAAAAATTGTCCAATGTTTTGTGTCTTTCCATGTTCTAGAGATAATAGATGCTGCCAGGGCTGCCAAGTTTTTTCAGCAGAAAAGGGCCAAACCGAGTGTTAGAAGCAGGGCCAAAAAGGGACCAAGTTTTATTTTCACTAAATCAGCAAAATAAATATCACAGAAGTCAGATTTGAGACTAAAACGACCCCTCACAGTAATCATAAACTCACTGAAGTACAACTTGTATCACTGTTTAAAACTAATGTTTGGCAGTTTGATCTCGACTCGACGCAATATTCTTTTAGTGCACTGCCCATTTAACCTTTGTCCAACCGGGGAACAACGATAGTCCCCTAAGGTTTTTTTCAGAATAACAGAAATACGACGAGGTACAGCACTGTGGTTGAAGGGTTCTACTTCTCAGCCCATCGTTTTCCCACCATCGCTAAAAATTGTTTACCCTGGGCCACAATAGATCAGGTCACCAGGCAAGGTCAACTAAGGTAACCTCACTTCAAATTTTGAGCTCTACAGTAGCTACATTTCTAATCTGATCGATTTGAAACTATTTAAACTTGATGACCCTTCCAGGTTCTACAAATTGTATATCTGGATTTCTTATATTTTGTGATCTCCCATAAAAAAGCAAGGAGAAAGCTGTCTTATGATCTTAAAGTCGCAAAAATGGTTGCAAATTCTCAGATTTCTCAGAAAAAGCATTCTTGGCTACCCTTTCACGGATTCCAGGGGCGATATTTTCCCTTTGATCTATCTGGGATCATCACGGGTCACCAGGGGTAAAAACAGTATTCTAACAATAATTTTTAGCCTCATCGAGCTAGAGCGCTGAATTAAACGTCATCGTGTATGTCTCATCAATGGCTTCCTTTTGATATACAGCAAGGTCACTTTCTGATCTTTCATGCCCTCGGGTCATGTTAGGTCAAGAGGTGCCCTCTAGAGGTCAAACCATGGGCGGGAGGTCATTATGTTCCGCAGAGCAGAAAAAGCCCGGGCACTTTCCTAACAAGCGTACAATAGCAAATTTCAATAACTCTAATGGCCTGAGAGCCATGCTCAGGTTTCTTAAGCATTGCATATTTTAGTAGAAATAGCCTGTCGTGACTAGGATTTTGGTAAGTGGGAGGGGAGGGTGGAGCCTCAAAGCATACTTTGCCATCGACTTTCCCCCAAAGGGCACCTATAGTATCACATCCTTCGCTTCCGGTCTCCGGTGGCTGTCATTTTTGGATCGTGTTTTTTCACAGAGTTCTCCTCCCACTGGCATAGCAGTTTTTCTGCAGCTCTGGTCCTTTATTGGCATCAGACAATCTTATTCAAGCCTGGAAAAGGCCAAGAGAAACCATATTTTTACAGGGAAAAAACAAAAAGAGCTTAGGTGGCAGCTGCTAGAAAAGGGGCCAAAGAAGGCCAGATTCCAAGAGAGGGCCAACCGAAAAAATTGCGCGGCTAAACACGACAAAAAAGTCCAAATTCGAAACATTTGACCACAAAATTGCCAGCCTGGCAACCCTGATTCTGCCGCAATGTATTCGAAATGAATAACCTATTTTCTTCGTTTTCATTATGAGTATAGCGAGATAAAAAAGTATCGATCACATGTGGTTTATAGGCTAAATCGAGTCAGGTTTTTATGTACAAACATACTATGATGTGTGACTGTTGCTGTCAAAACCATCTAGGGAATGTAGTGCAAAAACCAGTTAATAATTTTTGGGGATTATCGACGCATCAACTGTCAGAGTCATAAGGCGTCGCCAACTCTTTCCCTGTTTGAAGTGTTTCTGGGGAGACAGTTTTGATTCTGACGAAAGGCTGGCCGAACATGGTAATCTCTCCCCATTTACAACATCAAGGAATCGATGAGAAGGGCCCACTAACAAATTATCAACTTACAGAAAAAATATGCCGCGATCTCGCTATAACTTTTACCAATGCTACCACCACAATAATGAATAAATAGGCTAAGCACTTCGCAACGCCACATCAGCAACCAGTCTGACGCGCTGTGACTACATGGGGTCCTGCCTAATCCACGAACGAACTCTGAGCGTTGACAACGCGTGTGAGATGAGATCATCTTGCAATCCTCCTCTACTGGCTGGGCTTCCGGCCGGATAAAACACGATGTTTGATTGGTTGTAGGCTATTTCCAGCGTTGTGATTAGTTGGTGCTGAGGCTGCTTTGCCGGGATTTCCCGTAACTACTCGCTTTGTTTCATTTGAGCACGATGGAAAAGACAGCCACTGATGGAAATTTTTAACACAATTTTTGTGGATTGCTAACGTGGGATGAGCAATATAGCAAAATTGTTATTATCGGGTGGTGTTATGTCTTCTTTTCGTCAGGTGAGGTTGCGTTTGTTCAGTTTTAGGTCATCTGGCTATTTCACTGGGGGACCAATTTCCGGGCACTGGGGGGGCATTTCGACCGACTGGGGGTTCAAATGGCCCACCAGGTAACATGTTAAAAATGGCCTGGTGTGGATTTATATATCTGGGGGTGCCCCGGGGACCCTAAACGAAACATTTGGTTTCAGAGGGAGTTCAACATGCCTGTGGGGGGGGTTAATTCATACTTAATATTGTAATATGCCGTTTGGTATCATGGTTGATCACATTGTTTGAAGTTTGGGCACTTCCAGGGGTGCCGATCTCCGAAAATCAATGGGGTACCCAAATTTAAAAGAATACCAATAACCGACGAGCAAAAACAAATAACATTATATTATCTTTGTTTTGGCCCTCATACAGACTTGCTGAAGCAGATAAAACCAGTATAAGCTCATGAAAATGATACATTAAAAGAACTCTTAACACTAATTTAATGTTACATTGGGGGTGCCTGCGCACCCCCTAAAGAGATATAAATCCACGCCCCTGGGCACCCCGAATCATTTTAGAAACTCCCGTCCATGGGTCTTGCTGTAATTGAACATTGTGTGAATTTGTTGGGTATTTTCATGACTGTCCAATGTTAGCTCTGATACTACCAAGTGTCGAATATATTTGGGACTCGGTTTGAGTTGTCTTTAGCCTTTTAGAGAAGGAACTTCGGAAAATATTATGGAATGAAATATGTTTGACATGAGTCGAGCGAAAGAAAACTTTCCCTCGTAATTCAAAAGCAAAATAAAATCACCAAAAAGTGAAAAAAATGAAAATGCACTGTGACCTAGCTTTGTTTTTATGGGAACATGAATACTTTCTTAACTCTCCTTCACGAAACACCATTCTCAGAAATGTTTTGTTGCTTTCGAAGATTACTCGGAATTGTTGGTCTGAGTGCTGCTATGCCTTCCTGCGTCAATTCGTAATTGGCTCTGGGTCCAGACTGGTTCCAAGGCGTAAGGTTACTCCGGGGAGATGTAATGACGTGAGAACGAGATGGCTAAGAGAGTATAACTTTACAAGGTGTATAACTTTAATTTAAACTTTTTAACGCCCATGGCTTTAGAAATGTGCCCGCAGGTTCTTCGACCCAGCCGGCCATTCCTCTCATAGAAACGGTGCATTGTCAGCTTTTTTGGTTCTTGATACTGTCTGGCCTCGATTTCTCCGAGCGCCTATCTGTGTTTGTCCATTGTCCTCGAGTCTGCGTAAAAAGTATTTCACATTGCTTATAAAGCCAAACCTGACCGCAAGTATGGCCCCACCCGAACTTGACAGTTCTCCTTTGCTCTTCAGCGTGATCATAGTTCCCCCTTCACCCTTGGGGAATTACGTCATATGACTATATTTTGTTTTACCTAAATCAGTCTTATTTTTGTAGGCTACCAATTTTGTGTGGGGTGAACTGCCTCGACTCTTGCAAACCCTGAACTCTGCCGAACGCATAGTATTTGTGGATGATCAGAATGCTGGTTGGCTAAGTTACAATCAATACTAGACCTAAATCAACGTTTGGCTCATTGCTGAAATCAAAGCTTCAACGCCTTTTCGAGCTCTGAACAGTGAACTATGAGCATATTTGCCACTTGTCATGTCAATGGTGCCGGGGTTTTATTTTGCAACATCGCTGTCCTACTTTATATATCTCTGTCCTTTTTTAACTGCTGTTATTCACAAGAACATACAACGATTCCGTCCCTATTTCCTAACCAGCCACCTGTTTCGGTTTCAGATTCAGTTCGAGGGCGTCCGTTGCGACTCGCCGAACCTGCCGTACTACATCTCGTTCGCCGGCTTCTTCTTCCTGGTGGGCGCCGTGTGCCTGGCGCAGCTGGTGCTGTGCGTGCGCGCCGAGTTCGCGCGCATGAAGCAGCGCTCCCTGCTGCGCGCCTGCCGGCTCACCACGCAGAAGGCGCTGTACCTGCTCATCTTCGCGGCGGCCGTGCTGCGCGGCATGTACTTTGCCGCCCCGGTGAGCGCATCAGTCCGTCTGCGCGTGGTGGGTTCGGCAATCAGTTTGGGGCGTAATCTGTACACAGTAGTAAGATTCAGCGTAAGATTCAGAGAGTTTAATTTCTGTTTTATGGCCGAATCAGGCCAAAATGCATGTTTTTACGTCATTGCTGGGTTAGCTTTACCTCAGGGACAGTATCAAAAACGAATACTCACGTCCTCAAATGCTCCGACCGGTCTTGCTGTAGCCGAACGTACCGTACGTCCCCTTGACATGTCGCATGACTTATCATCAAACAAAGGCCGGCGCTGTGCTGATCGGATAGCTCGTGTTCCCCGATAAAAATAGAGACGCCAAGTCAGCGCACCTGCTATCTAGGCCGCGGCATGTGCTTAGGACAGCCACACTGAGCTGCAGCCTCATCACTAACGGTCTTTCCGTGTAGTCTGACTCAGCGCCATCAGTGCCCTCTGCCGGCGATGGCCAATTACATGCTGCGTCTGCATGCTGCACGGGGGCCCGCCCACGTCTTAGGTTTCAGTCGAGTGACCGCTCTGCTTTGTCATGGTGTAGTTCGTTTTGACCACACTCGTAAGGGGAGTCGTGTCTTTATGCTGTCTGTGGGACTTAAAAACCGCAAGAGTTCATTGAAACACGAGAGCTCGTTCAGAACTGTATTAACATTTGCAGGTATTGCAGGTTTAGAATATCGAAACGGCCAGAACTTAAACCGACTCCTAAAACAGTACAGGCAGGTTTTAAATTCAATATATATATTACAGGGGGAGTATGGCGGGTTTTGGGGAGGTTCTATCCACAAACCAAGTATTATCGTATGCGATGGGTTCTTGTAAAGGAAGCCGTCTCGCGATCCGATACCAGTTATATGGTTTATTATATCATTTTTATGTGAGATGATAGTGCATCACAATTGTCACTATTGTATTCACAGGGGCGGTTAAGCAGTTCAAAATGGGGAATGTTATCAAGAGGACTAAACGTTAGTAAGGAGAAGACTGCTAAGCCGTGCAGAATACAATGGGTATATGAAAATTCAAAATAGTTATAACCAAATTAGATTACCAGAGGCGTGTCCAGTCACTACACATTTCAAAATGCATATTCCCAGCCAGTATCACCGCCCGACTCAATATCGTTGTACATTAAAATGTGTTCCAATCACCCCACCCGCCCCCACGACGAGAGTCCTGATCCGCCTATGTCACCCCCTCCCAGAGCGCCATGGAGGTAAAATTACAGAAATAAATTTCAACTAGTCGAGGGACTAATATACCACACCACTCATATTGTGGGATGTATTTACCCCACTGTTTACCTACGCATCCGCCCGATGAGTTTCACTTTTTCTCATTTATTTATGTGCAAAGATGCCACAGTATAACGGCTTCAATCCGCGTAAAAAACTAGGTGTAATATTATAGTCCTGGTCCTGGAACTGCCATTGAATTTCGAATTTTGCGTAACTCGAGTATATGACAATTTTGGGTCAATTATTTGTAAATCGAACTAGTTTTGTGAAAATAAACAGAGACAAGGGTTATGGAAAATCTAAAAATACACAAAAATTGTATATTTGCACGACTTCTCTTAAAAATCAAAATTTAAATTTCTTTTTCAAATAAAGTTTAGCATCAGGGAATCTATAGCACTAATTTCAAAATCGGCCGTTAGATTACGAGATCTAGGGGCCGATATGCCCCCGCCGGAAATAGGGGGTAGCCGGGAGCCTGACGGAAATAGGGTTAATTATAGCTACCTGTGATAGGGTTTTAGGCTACTATATCCTTTGATAGGGCTTTGCTGTGAAGGCTATTTAAACTTTTGCGGTACGGTAGAGTGGGAGACAGTTTTGAGCTGTATGCCTAAATTGTTTTTTAGGTGGTTTGTGCAAATACGGTGTTATTTGACGATGTCAATGGGAGCTATTGTCGGATTGTCTGAACACTGCGGAGCCCGGGGATTCTCCCGCGCTCTGCATTGACCTCTATAGCGCCTGAATGCCAGGAGTCCTCCCCGATATGAAGTGACTCCTGTAGGAGGGGTGACCGATGACCAGTGACCTGTGTGGGGCGTGATCCCAACAATCCCTCCCGATGACCTGTACACAGTGACCTGTGGGGCGTGATCCCGAGAATCCCTCCCGATGACCTGAGCACAGTGACCTGTGGGGGTGTGATCCCGAGAAGCCCTCCCAATGACCAGTGACCTGTGGGGATGTGGCCCCGAGAAGTCCTTCCCGTTGTGCAGTGACCTGTGTGGTGTGTGCCCCCGAGAATCCCTCCCGATGACCTGTGTGGGTTGTAACCGGTGGACTGACACCGCCGCGCCGCCTCCCCGGCAGGAGCACATGGGTGAGGAGTGGACGGCCGGCCTCCTCAGCGCCTACTACGCCGTGCTGCTCACCGGCTCATCGCTCATCGTCTGCTTCTGGGCCGAGGTAAGTGCTAGCCGGCCGGCCCATCAGATCGGTGTTTCAGGGTGTGATGAGATCGTTGGTCACTTTGCGCTGATACGCACAGTTCGGCGATAAGTGGGGCTCAACTGTGGAGTCGTCTGTTCACCGGAGCCTAAAAACATGCTTCTGAACCAGTCTCTATTTATTTCAAAGTCTGGTCTCTGTCAGTACGGAGGAGGCTCTTCTCTCGAGCGCAATGAATGCCGAGTGTAAGAGAGCATCGGTTTTCTTCCCTTAACCTATCCGAAAATTATGCTGATATAAAAAAGTCAGCTTCCTGTGGCATTAGATCACCGCCTTGCCCTCTCCATAATTGGGGATGGTAAAAAGGATCCGGCTGTTGGAAATACTGTCTCAATAATGAAGAGTAGCCCGGTATCCTGGGTTCAACCTCCTGGCAGGCATACTTTATGGGTTGCCGACCATAGCGTTGGTGCAGCCATGGCATCCAAGGGTCGCTGCTAAAACCAGCTTATCTTGCCTGGGATCGTGTTGTCTCCGACCGTTGCTGGCATCCATCAGATGTGACAGCTTCCCGGTTCCTGGGCGGGACAGGATGGGGCCGTGTTGACCTGGTTATTAGCAGTCAGGAACTCAGTGGTCGCGAAGGCCAACCGGTGTCGGCCCAGCAGCCACACTCGTCTGTGCGACGGGAGGTGACTCGTGAGGGATTATATATCTAAATATAAACGCTATGGCTATACATATGACTTTGGTTGTTGTTTCACTTTGATATTTCCACTGTAGGGGTTTCCTCAAAATTGATCCCATCAGTTCTTATATTCCATTTAATTCACCGCATTGGAGGCGTATTTGTGCGTTTCATTGCGCCGAATGCACCTCGTATAGCTGAGTAGCATGTCTCTGGCACGAAAGGCCCACGGTCACACCACGCAATTTTCCCCATTTTTCTCACACTATCGTCTTTGTCTCGTCATGTAACCCGTATTCGTCATTGTTCCTTTTTTGCAGGAACAATTGTTCCCGTTTTTTTCGTCATGCACTCGTCTCATTAGCATCTCTGGAATGTGCAGTGCCCAGTTCTTTCCTGCTCCCACAGTTAAAAAGTAGTCGAATAAACACAGCGTTACAAATAGAATAGACCAGGAAATGGTCGGATAGAGACGTGTGTGTTGGGTATAACATTACATTCACCCTGCGTCTGTTTGTGTCCGCCCTCTGTATCAAGCGTAGGACGTGACCTACCTGCTGTAATGTGTCGGGCTCCCTTCGATGTTCGGCTGTATAAACAGCACGGGAGCGACAACAAAACCTTTAGCCAACGCTGATTGTGAAAGGGAGTTTGCTTTTCTCTCGCTAGAGGGAATGCTTGCTTTTTGGTGGAAGCGTGGACAGCAATGGATCTTGAGCCATCCTCCTTCCTCCAGGCTTACCCTTGGTGTTAATATGATCTTAATTGTAGTTGGATTATTGGAAATATTTTGCTCAAGTGCATTTTTTGGTGATGAGTATATATATGAGGGCATCGTAAAATGTCCCTGAATTCACGAGGTCGACTCCCATTTCTTCTTGTATGAATTCAGTTTTCTACTTTGCCAGTCCACCCCAGCCGGTGTTATCTCCTCCAATACCTAATGCCAATGCGTGGCCGGGTGATTGCTATTGACTCTGTGCCACTGCTATTAGGATGATACCAGCCATGGCTGAATATCGGCAGGACACCAGAGGGTGTCTGGTCAGGAACTTGCGGACCAACAATCCGATTTTAGGATATTCTGCCAAGTGTGCCGTAATAAACGCTATCGATTTAAGTAGCGTGGACAGTTCCACTTCCTTAGAAAAGAAATATTTGTGCTTGTGTTGTTCGGAAACCGAGTAGGACCTCATGCTCTACTTCGTGTAGTGACCTGGTACACCGATCTCACAATAAGTGTTAGTCATGTGTTTATTATATTTTGTCACACTTCCACACAGCTACAATGTCAGTTGCAGCACGGCCTTTTAAACGTGACGTGAATGCCGACCAATGTCCGATACAACCATAGATATAGTCATGTGAAGTCTGCGGAGGACTTCCCCGGCATCACAATGAGGCGGCACTGTAATTGCGCACCGGCCTTGGTATTGGTGCGGAACGTGCAGCACGCCCCCTTTGTAGAGCCGCTGCAGCTGCTGCTGTTTCCCGCCGGGCGTTCCATTGTGTGACCACGAACCTGAGGCCGCCAGCCTTGTGTTTTAGCCTGCCTTGTTTTGTTGGTTAGACACTCGGGTATTGTTGAGGTTGGGAAACTCACTCTGCGACGGAAATTCAGGAGTAGTGGTGTCGATTTGCTTGAGTTTGGATAGACCAAGGCTGGTGAAAATATCGAACGAGTGGGTGCAATCCCCGGTTATAAGTTATTTCAGTAGCCTCGGACGTTTTCTACGCATTAAGTGCTTGGAGGCATTGCATGCGTGGAAGTATACTGTGTCGTCACTGCTTTATTCTCCGCTCATCCAGCATTATCACTTCCAGACCTTAGGATGCGGTGACGTCTAGTGGAAATGTACAGACTGGACCACAGGTTGCCATATTTTGGGCTGCATGGTTCGAGCGCTAAGCACTACCGATTTAGAGTATTGTGACCTTGAACTCACATGACACAGGGCATTGCTTCCTGGCTCATCTGCGCGAATCCCTGCAAATATTTGGTCATCTGCTTTGAATCCGCCTGCAAGTCACGCGCGAAGGTAACTTGTCCAGGCGGTGTTATTTAGCAGAGCCCGGAAGACGAAACGCAAAAATAGCCGTTCACGATCTCACACGGCTACGATACGTCTTCAAGACATGGAGTGCTATTGAATCACTCAGCTTACGAGCTGTGTTCACTTTGATTCTATGGGCAAACTGCAAATATGCTCAGGCAATGTTTTTCTGTCATTGGCACGTGACGTCATCGTGTTCTTTGTTATTTTTTATTTCAGTACCAGAAAGATCTTAGAAATGAAAATTAGAGTGTTTTGTAGCAATTTTGCATCAATATCTGTTGCTCATTTGTGGTATTTCCTTAAGCATAACCCCAAAGTTACGCGTGCGCCCGCTTTTCTGTCACTAACACACACGTTCTCATTTCTCTCTGGCTCCAGTCCAACGGTGTATGCACTTGGCTCGCGTCCAGACCTCGCGGCTCACGCAAACTGCTGCGCTCATGGCTGGATCTGGTCCAGCATGCGTTGGCTTCCAGCAACTGGCGGGCCTGAACCCCAACTGAATTTCACTGTTGATGTTTCAGAGCTTGTGCGGAAAAGCTTGAGCACTGTGCCCTCAATACATCGGGCTCGTGGTTGGCGTACTTTTTGCTGTAGCAACAAATGCTCGATTTTAAATTTGGGTCAGACAAATTCGTGATTCTTGGCTCAGCTTCTCCCCGGCAAATTAACGGAAAAGTAAAATAGTGTAGTAAACAGCTAGTAATCATTAGTAAATAAGTTACACAATAGCTGGTGAGAATCCAGGTCCATGCATTGCTGGCCTTGGCGCTTGTTTTTAAACATTTCGTAAACTTTGTTCGCTTCTTTAACGTATACATGATAATTCCAAACGGTGGAGGTGCATTCTGATCGTAATTTGTAAAGTTGCTCACCTAGTACCTGTATACATGTTCGCTGAGTGTTTGTGGTAGATAATATTCGTGGTGCATTATTTACGAATGGGTACTTGCTTTTGACCTTCTTTTAGAATCGATGTATGGTTCTTGGCTATGAAATGGTAAATTTTTATGTATGATTGATGTGATGTTTTCATTTAATCGGATATGATAGATATATACATCATATATGATGATGATCATATATGCTATTTCAATGAAATAAGAACTAACCAACAGTACCAACAGTTCCTTGGCCAGCCCCGGTAGCGCAGGGGAGAATTTGCCCATCACTCATTTTTGTGGAGGCACTTTGGTTAGGGTAGGGTTCAGTGATGTTTCATTGTAATTATTCGCATAAGGATTCTGTTTGGATAGTGTCTGGTCGTTTATACGTATTTTGCTTGCAGCACTGCACAGTGCAGTTTTTCCACGGCCTGGTGTGTCAGATGCCCTTAGTTATTGTTTTGGATATGCTATTGCTCTGTATTCGAAAATAACACTTCCCCTCAAGTAATCACACATATGTAGGACTTTGTCTATAGAAAGACACCTTGTGACGAAAAGACTGCTACGGAGAAATGCTGATGTAACGAAATGACGTCGACGCGAACCGTCGCGAACCGCATTTTCACGGGAAGTGCTCTAGATAGATAGTACAGATTGAAACATTCCTTTGCTTTCAGGGGTGTCAAGGCCTGTCTTACGGGGAAGGTTGCAAGGAAACGGTATAGTTTGATATGACTGTTATTGTTTCTATTTCGTTTTTTTATGCCAGAGGGTCATCCATGTCAGATATGTGATGGAACTGTTAGCAAATGTATGAATTAGCTACAATAATCCATTGTCTCCCGCCCTCCCAGCAGTGTGGATCTCACGTGCCTGGCCTCCCTGCAGGTTTTCCATCTGACAGTGGATCTCACGTGCCCTACCTGACAGTGGATCTCACGTGCCTGACCTTCCTGCAGGTATTCCATCTGACAGTGGGTCTCACGTGCCCTACGAGTGGGTCTCACGTGCCTGTCCTCCGGCAGGTATTCCATCTGACAGACATCCGATGGGACCGACCGCGGTTCCTTAGCAAGTCGCTGATGGGCTTCCTGGCCTTCAACATCGTCACCTACAGTCTACTGGTGGCCGAGATCATACTGACCGTCAGCGATCGCGGCTCTGAGGGACCCGACGCTCAGAAGGTGACCAGTGGCGGCCTGGAAATGCTGCGGGAGCTGGGGACGTAAAGAAGGGTTATACACGCAGCTTCGGCTCTCGTGCTATTGCGAGCTGTTTCATTTCACCCATGGCTCGTCAAGTTCGCACGGTTTAGTGCGATATTCCAACATCTTCATATAACTTCTTGGGATATTCGTTATTATCATAATACTGAATTGGCAGATATATCGAATCCAGGCAGGTATTTCAGATCCATTTTCATTAAAGCTTCAACAATTATGGAATCATAACATTGATTGAATACTGAGGAACAACATGAAATGAGAGTGCGAAAGCTCGCGCCGGAAAAAGAGTGAGTGGTTATTCGGCTGTTCATATTCCGCGTTGATTTTCGTTCACGCCGAGATCACACTTGGGTACAGGCTTCATCGTCGTTTCACATTTCATGAATTTCGAGTGCATATCACTCAGCATCAGCACCATGTTTAGCCAGAGACGCGGGCGCAGGCCCGCCCCGGGCAGCGGGTTCGAGTGACCGTTACTGCCCGGGCTGGCCGGAGCCGACAGCGGCCGCCTCATGACCAGCCCCGTCGCTGTCTCTGTGCCGGACTCTGCATAAACGGCCGCCTGTCATGCACCGCCCTCGTGATGGCACTCCCCATACGGACAGTGGCGCCGCGCCGCTCCCGTGCAGGTCGCCAGCCCTGCTTGCAGCGTTGAGTCGCGGGCCTTTGGCACTGCGTAGGGCTGCACGACGCTGAGCCACGAGCAGGCCTGAGGCTTCTGACGTGTTTAATCTGGCGCTGACGCTGTCGCTTGATGTAGGTTTGATTGTATCAGTACCGTCATTAAATGACGGTACTTATTTTGAAATGTTCCACAGAAAATGCAGCTTATATTCGTGTAAGCGGCATTTTAAAAGTTTTGACACGGGAATAACTGTTAGGCAACTGCAGTCATCCCTTCATCACCAACCCGCCATATCATCCACCAATCGTCCCAGAGCCCCAGAAATCGGTCAGACGTTTATAAACTATCCACACAGTTTGCCAAGCTTGTCAGGCTAGTCGGGGTGTGCACAGCAGCTAGATGGGCTGTTCCGTTTCTTGGCCGAAAATCAAGCTCTGTCAAACCACTTAAAAACCAAATCAGGTCCAAGCTTGTTTTTAAATATGTTCATTTCACAGTGCGCAGGATTGCACTAGTCGTGGCATTGATGCCCCCTGCCTGTGACTTAGTTTTGCTGCGTGGTCTGCGTCCTTGCCTTTTCGTAGGTGCTGATGAGGGTGTCTAAAAAACGCTTCACTGGACAAGCTTCTCAACTGACACGGTATTATACGTGATACACGTCGGAAAGTGGGGCAGGGGGCCGGCTCCCATTTTTCTGGAAAAAAGTCCCGACTTCGGCCAAATTAGAAAGTAATTGACAAGTTGTGTAGCCAGTGTGCGGGGAGGTGGCAAGGAGCCAGAATCCGGCGAGTTTGTGTACAGAGGGAGAGAAGTTTTCAGCCGGAAGGTTGAAAATTTTCTGCCACCCTCGTGTTGGTCTGTGGCGACGCGTATGCTTGACGTTATCCAAGAAGTAAGTGTGCCATGTTTGGTTTCCATCCGTTGCGCCTCAGTCGTCTCCGTAAATGATGGACGCCCCCATAATGAGCCAATGATTCAGAATTATCGGTCTGCTGAGTAATGTAGGAGTTCGGTACCAGAACTTGCATCTTCTGCTGGGCTTGGCTCCGTTGTTCGTTCGTTCCCGCTGCACAAAGGCTAGCTGAAGTTAGCCAAAGCTGAGCTCAAATTGATCATCCTAATAAGCAAACATCATAAAATTTATTCTGCAATAATTGTGTCATGACTGCACCTACATTGACTAATCGCATGTTTCCTACATCAGATGAATTATGTTAAGATTGGTGTCACAAAAATGCTCCGCCAGAGACGATGCGGACAGTATCTTCAAACGTTGGATTCTGTCCGTGACAGCGTCGAATGGACCGAGGTTAAGGGAGCTGATAGCTGGTGGGTGCAAACACTCTGAGCTGGGTGCACTCAGCGGAGCCGATATGGTACTCGTGCACCGTATGCCAGGACTGAGTGAGTGCGGCTGGATGGCCGTCCGGCGCGGTGCGGCCTGCGTTAGGCGGGGAAGTGGGACTGTTGCGCGACTGCCACCGTTCGCCGCGCGCGGGGATTCCCCCTGAACCGCGGCTGACACCTAGCCTGTCGTCAAATTACAGCCGCCGGCACTTTCCTGGCTCTTGGTGCATGCTGGGATAGCGTCCGGGGCAGCTTTCAGTTATTGGTTCCCGACCTGAGATTTATTGTTGATAGTGTTTTTAATTGTGAGTGGCAGCAGAGTTGTAAGACAATCTGGATTAGAAAGTGTACTTAACAGCTCATTGTATAATTGATGTAACACAATCAGGCCGCGGTTAATGCTTTTCCCATACCCGGAGTGTTAGCAAAGGTATAGCGGTCATTCTGTCTGTCTGTCTGTCTGTCTGGCATATCGATGTATTTCATGTGAAAATATGTATTTCATGGCTGACGATAAGAATATTTGGACGCAACCATTGCGCCATCTTTTCTTGCGACGTAAAAGATAAGACTGTGCTGCTTTTTTACTAATGATGACCGATTTATTGTTTCGTTTCTATTTATGAATCAGTGTCGAAGTCATAAGTACGTAATCGTATTCGTTGTAAATTTTTCCGGACTTATCAGACATTCATAGAACTGTTTATACGATGCGTACACCGTGTGAAGACCGTGTGTTAAAAGCGAGCATGCGTGACATAGTCCTTCTCTTAAAACCAAGCGGCAAAACTGAAGGTATATGTCTGCTGCTGCGTTATTCAGTACCGGGGAAAACTTTCCACCGGTTGTTCTAACGATTCTGCTGAAGTGGATTGACCTTGTATTTTGATCAGAAACTTCGAAGACAATGGAATTCTGGTTCATTCAGTGAGCTATTAAAAGTTGTGTAACTTTACCCTCCACCTGCGGTAATGTCTCTGTCACTCAGGACGTGACGTGGTTAGGTTTTCTAAGCTAGAGAACGTGAATCATGGCACCGGGGACCGCTTTTCCCATGCGTGAGCTTTGACCCGCGCTCTCTGAGAATGATTCAGCCTTGCTGATAACTCCTATCGGCTAGCGTTCGAGAGTGGTACGGGCACTTGCACCCGCGTTCGACCCTCGATGTGGATGTTTTTTGTCTGTGGTGGGTCAAAGTCAGTTTTAACCAGATCCGTTGCGATAGTTTTCCTTTGTAAATGCTTGGCCCGCCTCTCACTTTCGCATGCAGCTTCTGAACGCTGAGGGATGTGGGACTTGACGTTAAAATCAGGTCGCACTTGTGGGGTGTGGCGGCGACTTAGTCCATTGTTCGTACCATATCGATTTAATTATACTCCCAAGACAAATGTGTACAGCTTGTCCAAATGAGAACACTTTAAAACTCTTCTGAGTGGATTCTCGGGGCCGTTCACATAATTTCTGACGTAGTTCCGCCGCGTGGTTTGGCTGCCCGTGGCTTGGCGACACGGCGCGGCGGCGCGCGGAGACGGAGGGCAGAGTGAGTTGCGTTTACTGATGGCCTCAATCGGGCCGTGTCGAAACGAGCATAGATCATGTGGCGGCTGACGCCGCGCACAATGGGTGGGTCGGCATTAATGCAGCGGCGTACAACCACCCGGGCCACAGATCTGGGTCAGGCGGAGTGTGGAGACCGTGTGGAAGACGGCGGCCCGAGCTTCACACCGTTTCCAGTCGCACACTGTACTTGTTGCTGCTTACCGGCACTCAGATACCGGTTTTAAGTCACGGGACTTTGCTTGTCTGTCCCTGACTACTGTTGACGGATTTTCAATACTGAAATATCTACCTGCAATTGAGATCAGCTGTAAGATTGAATAGTACGCATGTTCTATTTTGGGGCCCACTTTAGGTACTCTGTCTTTCATTTCATCTTCGTTCAAGACATGTTGATGTATATTTTATCGGGAGTTCTCCTGGTACCAGAGTTGACATTTCAGATGTTTTTCTCCTCCATCTTATTTGAAGAATTGCTTAGTCTGATATTATTTTATTTCATTTCCATGTCGTTCTATCTTTCTCTTTCTCTTTAAATGCCAAATAGACGTGATTATCGTCCAAGTCCTCATTGTTCACACTTCTATTCTCTTGAATTACCTTGCCCCTACGGCTTGTTTTCATCCAGTCTATACTTACTTCAAATACTCAGTCCTCCATTTCCTCTTTGTTCAAAACTTGTCGACGCCGAATTTTTTTCATGATACAAGGGTTCTCCAAGTACAAGAAAAGTCTGATGTTGTTCCTTTCTGTCTTATTCTGAGTTCTTTCCATCTTTCTTTCTGCAGAATTTCTAATTTTGATCTCATTTTCTTTCATTTTATTTCCAGAGTGTTCTATCTTTCTCTTCCCTTTGCCTATAAAATTCTGAATAATCGTTTGTATGGTTCCTGTCCTCATTGTTCACACCTGTCTTGAATAACCTTGCCTCTAAAGCCTGTTTTTTCAGTCCTGTGCTTACCTTCTGGAGACGTCTTAGCAAATCATAGTTTTTGAATCTGTTTTGCAAATGGTACCGCGTGCGTGTTGGTTGTGTTTCTACTTCTCACCGTGTATGTCTGTCTTGATTTCAGGGCTTTTTCGTCCACGTCTTTAACGGCTGCTATGCAGTGCTGCTTTTCATCGTAATCATTTTCTTCCTCATTTACGGCGTCGAAGTATATTTCAAGGTGAGCCTTTAAAATACCAAAAAACTGTGGTTGTAAGATACTGCTGATCGATGTCAGTTTGCGGCAGTTTTGTGAGCTGCCTATTGAGCACGTGCATGCGTTCGCGGTGACATTTGTGTACGGCTTCAAGCATCAGTTTTGTATGTATGAATCTTCCATGTTGCACGGGTCATGGGCTGCCCTCGTGTGTGTGTGGGGTGTGTGTTGTGTGTGTGTGTGTGTGGAATGCGCCGGTACGGAGGTGGAAACACCCTTACGGGTGTTCCCAACTCCTACTCAGAGTGTAGATCCTGGCCGCGAGGGTGTTGTGGTAACCGTATGAAGCCTCGCATGCACTAGCTGCTGCGGGCCGCTGGTTGCGGAAATGATTACTGGTTAGTGTCACGTTTTGGTTTTCAGCACTAGGTTAAACTGTGATTGACATAGTTGATAAAAATACTGATTATGTTCATTAGTTTTGAATTGATCAGTTTTGCTGATGCATGTGTCACACATACAGATACACGGATAAAGGCAATATTCGAGATCCACCGTAACTATATCGGGTCACGGGGTTAAACATGACTCCCTTGGATCTATTTTATATAGGAATATGCTTTCTTGAGCCCAGTTGATCGAAATTTCTCTAGTGGAATCAAGGGTGGCTATCTACGATGTGAATCAGTTGCCGTGTCTGCTAGCCGGCTAGCACAGCATAATGTTCTCAGTCTTTCCATTATTCGTGAATTTGAATTTGAGTTTACTTCTTTTGAGAAATGGCGGAGTGGAAGTTTTGCAGTCTCTATTACGGATGGTGCCTGAAACAATTCCATAATCATACTGATGGGTGTCCAAAGACTTGATCGTCAGTTTTCTGTGATGATCTTAACATCTGTCTCTTATACGGTAGCATGTTTGCATTGTCTTGCAATTTATAATGTCCAGCTAGAAGACAACTATGCAAATGAGACTGGCATGAAACTAAATAAAAGCACAGAGCTAACAGTTAGTTCGTTCACTGTTGTAAGCCTGCCCAACTCCACCACAGTACCCAAACTGCATGTGCTGTATGTGCTTCACTCCTCTTCTGTAGTCCCCTGAGAGTGATGCGCGCACCGCTTGCTAGCATGTTGTTCACGAACACAGGTGCGCGGGGGTTCATGGGCCAGAGGGTGCGTCTTACCAGCTGTGGACAAGAGGAGACGACCAGCGAGCGGCGCCCCCTGAGGTGTCCACCTCCGCCACCTGGCGGGACGAGGTTTGTCGACGCGGCCGCCAGGGGCGCTAGTAGCGCCCGGCTTGTGCATCAGCCGGGCGTGGTGATGTGGGCCTACTGTTTGGGGTGATTTTGGTGGCGGTATATTGATGTGCTATGAAAATAATCATTTTCTGCTCCGCCCGAAGTGATGCCTTTCACACCGTCGTATAGTTTCCGTCAATACTTGTGCAATCGTCTATGACTTCATCTATCCCGACTGTGGGTCTTCCATTGGTCGGGGTGTCTAAAAACTATTTCATGACAGAATCTCGGTACAAATGTCACTAAATTGTAGCCTGGTATTTATATGATATGGCTAGTTGGTGCACAGAATGGGCGCGATTCGAACTGATTTCCTCAGACAGGGAAGGGTGGTTCGATGTGTGCGTCGAGACAGTGTGTAGCATTTTGAGCACCTGCTGTTACTGATGCAGGAACAGGAATAACTTGTGGATGGTGTGTTTAACCGCAGACAATTGTCATAGGACTCAGTTTAACGGTATCGATCGTACAAGTAGCTTGAGCCCCCTCCTCCAAAAAGAAACACGAGACTTCTCTCAGATCCAAAAGGTTAAATGGAATGGTTTCAAATATAAAAAGCTGCGTTATAGCTCATTTTGTCACCCGAATATCACTGTTCTTATCTAAATTCCGATACGTGTTTGTGAATTGACTTTTCATCAAGAGAAGTTGTAAGGAATTGTGAAACCTGTTTTTGGCTAATTAAAAGTGTTATGGGATTTTTTAGAGTTGCTCTATGATCCCCTCTTTTAAAAAGTATACCGCATGATTGCTGCTATGCTCGGGACTCCTGGTACCGTAATTATGTATTGAATTATTGATATAACCTTGTGGTCGAGTTCTCCTAAAATTTGGTTAATAACCCTGTCCTAGATGATGAAGTTAATGGCTAACGTTTATACAGATCTCGTTTAATAATGGAATTTATCATCCAACAATGAGAACATGAATGGGCGAACCATAGCCGTGAACTAAATGATCTCGTGTCTATCGCTTTAAGCTGCACAGTTCATAGGCCCGCCATCGACTCGGCCGTAAACGGAATCATAAAGAGCTCAGCCATAAAGTAGTATTTATGTTTGTGAAGCCGATTTTCAGCCTCCAAACCGACGACCTGATTCTAGATTGGATGGGGGGCTGGACTGTCTTTAAAGCGAGACGTATCGCTCGGAAGATTGGGAGCCTGTCGGGGAGCAGTACAATGTTATCATTGTTGTGGCCACACAATGCTTTGGTGCGGTGATTGGCGGGGCCCGTCCGATGTGACTGAAGTGAGAACCGTCGCCCATTCTCTGCACCCGCAATCGATGTTAGAACCGTGGTCTACACAGCTCGGTCTGAGGCCTAAAGTCGATCTCAAATCAACGTAGAACAAATGCAAACGGCACAAGTGAAAAGTGAGCTGTAAACATAAAGTGCGCGGCTTCGTTGGTTTGAATATTTGTTATCGTTTATGCGAAGAGTAGGCTGAAAAAGTTGGTGTGTCTTCACTTTCACCCAAACCAGTACTGACCTTGCAATTTAGCGTCTGCGCTCTAACATCCAAGGCCAGCAATGGAAGCATGACCGTGAATGAGCCCTCTGGGCCTGGTGTGCGTTATCGAGCACGCTCTCCCCTCCCACAGGTGCGTGGCAAGTTCGTCACCAACATCGACCACAGCGTGAACCCGTCCCAGCTACACCAGTCGAGGGTGGGGCTGATCTCGCAGGCCATCATGCTCATGATCACCGTCTGCTTCCTCTTCAGCGACATCCTCGGAGAGTTCTGGAGATACAAGTAAGCGTGCGGGACCGGCCCCACATGTTTTGTTTGTGGTGTGGCCGTAGCTTCACAACCGGCAACAAGTGAGGAGGAAAGTCAGTCCTCAGCATGCTGCTGACAACGAGCTGTTTCCTCTAGAACCAAAAGCTCGCGGTTTTGGACTCAGTTTTGCCTTTCGTACTGGCTTCAGAATGCAAGGATTCTCAATTTTTATGAAAAGTGAGCAGGGGAGGGGCGGCCTTCCTCTAGACTTTTTCCGACACGTTTAGGTGTGACAATAGTCATTCGCTGCCAGATACGAGTTTGTTCGATATAAATATTTTACTTTGCCACGAACATCCAGACTCTGAGTCAGTCATATCGGAAATAATGATAAATGTGATTTGTGAAAAATATTGGGACCCAAGCCCTTCTCGCCCATAAGCCGCGATTATGTGTTGGCATGTGAAGGAATGGGGCGCGATTTTGCCTTTCAAACTGTGGTACAGCGTGGAACAAATTCAGGGTGTTAAGCTTTGTTCGGAATCGAATCAAATCGCTTAACAAAACCAAGAATGTATTCGGGCCTAGGTCCCTGCCTTAGATATTCGTAAACTGCTCATCTAACTTGGGAAAATGGAGTCGGCCTTTGGTTGACTGAACCGTTAGGAAACAACTTTCTGTTGTGCACGATCTCGCGCAATCAGCGAAGGCCATTTGAGTGGCCTGCATTCTGGTCCCGGATTAATGATACCTACGGGAAGCTTTCAATCAAGTACCAATCCAATTAATCTGAATCATTGCGTATCTCTCCTCGATAGACTTCTGTGTATTCCTTATGTTTTCTGTCTACATCTCAGTAAAATTTGTGTTATATAGTATGTAGTAAAATGGTGAAAGTAGTATTATCAATTAGTAAATAGATCGTTCAAGAGAACTGGTAGAACTTGAGAGCTGGTCATGTCACCGTAAAACCAACGCCTTTGGTGTTGCGAGACTTTCTTATGCATCACTTATGTTTTCACGGGAGTCGCGCTCAGTTTGGTTTGCAAACGTGGCAGAGACCTAGGACATGCTCGTTATATATGTAATCTGTCTTATATTTTGTGTTTGCAAATGCTGGTAGGCTCGATTTGTAGAAGTGTTCTTTGGTTCACCGTCATATTGTTTTTGTTGAGTGGGGTGGCGTGCTTTGATAGCATAGGTTTCATTTCTCTCCGCTAGATGTCGTGAAAACCGCTACCCTGAATGGGAGGCCAGGCTGGCAGAGAGGGAGCGAGCGGCAGGGAATGCAGCCGCGCGCCTTTTGCGTCCTTAGTCACGTGCAGAGCTTAAATTGGTTGTACGTGGTAAAGTTTTACCAAGTATTTTGTATGAGCAGATTGTGTGGCTCGTCTTGAATCCAAGCAAGCCGAGGTTGAATCTTATTTAAGAGGAAACGCCATTAACTCCTTTTTCTGGTTAGAGCGAATATTTGTGTGCCGGGTCAGGAGAGCATATGAAAGAGACAGAACCGTGTCAGTGGTGCGGACCTCGTCACAGACTGCTTGCACTGACTTCGCAACAGGTCGACTGAGCTTGCGCTTGAATTACAGTTGCATTTGTGGCTTTTGAACATCTTGTCGTAAATGAGAGGGCGCAAGAAGCAGAGCAGTGTTTTTTTCAGTCAGGATAGAGCTCTCACTTATGGTCGGGTATAGCTTACATCACGGCTATGCCTTTTGTTGCGTTATTCCCGATTTTGTAAATGACTCGTTCGAACCCCCGGTCTCGTAAGATATCTTTCAAAGCATTTTCCGCGATTTTGGTCCTTTGTTCCTCCCATCCTCTTACCCACAGGTTACAACACGATTGACTGTATCTGGAACCGCTGCGGGCTGCAAGCGTTGATGTTCGTGCCACAGTTAAAGGGAAATCAACGTTCGTAATTATTCTAGCAGAGACAGTCGGTCTTGCACCCAAACATATCAGATATGATCGCTGCCACAGGTTTTCCTCCTGTGTTCTGAAATCGATACAATGAGCAATACAATACCATGCAAATGATATGGTCAACTTAAATGTAGAGTTTTTTGTTGCTTTTCTGATTTGTTTGTTCTTGAATGCTGGGACTAATAAATGTGCTCCGACTGAGCTAAGGGCATGTTCATAGCGCGGGCTGCGAGCCTGATTTTGACTGTAATACTATAGGGTCTGATGCCATTTTGCGGAAAGTTTTACGGCGAAATTCATTCAAACCCAAAACAGAAATGCAGAAGACTGAACACCACTCAAATTCAAGGCACAGACTCCGCACCAGCCTTCGTTCCCGTCCATCCTGTGAAGCTCGCACGTGCTCCCAGTGCTCGGGATGCTTCCACTTCCACCGGCACCGTGGGCACACACCTAGCGTGCCTGAAATTACGCTGTTAGCGTAACCTTTATGCCATTCTTGCAAGCTCCCAGCTAATAAAGATAATGCTAAGCGCCCCGATGGGACACGTGGTGCCGCGGCTCATGACAGGGAGGCCGCCGTCTGGAAACTTAACCGGAAGGTGATTGGGCAGATGAGTAAAGTTCCTCAGCCACATGTCGTCCTGAGAGCCCGCTGTAACAAAGTGCAGCCTGTTCAGCGGTCGTTTCCACAGGCTCAGCTTCCGGCTTAGTGGCCTTCATCTAGCCGCTCATTTTTTACCGAGGCCGCGCTCAAAGTTCGCCGATTAGGACTGCCCGCTAGACACGCCGTTTGACCTTCTGCCGAGCACATAAAGCTGGTAGTAAAATGGTCAAGTATCGAAAAGTTTCTGTGTCTAGTTGTCACATGCTTTTAGTGGGGAACGATTCTCTAGTGCCGACTGGCTGTGTCCGCGGAGAGCTGTTGTCTTCGTAGAATATTTTGGCCAGGTATTTTAGCGGCCGTGCCAGTCGGACACGGCTCCTACAGCCGCGCTGTCTTCTCTTTCCCAGAAGCTGAAGGGCTTGGCCAGCGGAGAATTGTTGGCTCGCGTGTACCGCCACCGTGTTTGTGTCGTGGTGGTGAGGGTGGTGGTGCGACGCGCACCTCCGCGAACCCGTTAGGTTTTGGCCAAGTGAGCCTGAGCACCCGGATAAGTAGCGGGGAAATCGGTGTTGTGCCTCCACGAACCTGTAAGATGTTGGCCATGTGAGCTTGAGCACCCGGATAAGTAGCGAAATCGGTGTTGTGCCTCCACGAACCTGTAAGATGTTGGCCAAGTGAGCCTGAGGACCCGGATATGACGTAGCGGGGAGTCGGTGGTTTAGTCCATAAGGAAAGGAGGGAAGGAAAGCCATTGAGCTGTGTCCCGTATGGGCCAAGATTCCATGCGTATAGCTATGGAAGTCCTAAACCAGCTATCTTGGTTTCCGTACCATGGCCGCCCGTGAAGAACATCTGAGTATGGCTCTGCTTGAAGTTAGCCCGGCATCGTAATAGAAGCTTTACCAATGGATTGTGTGGAAAATCATGGAAAGCTAGGCCAGGATTTGTGGAAAACGTAGCAACGTCCGCGCAATTCAATACGGCTCTGACTGAAGTGCATGGAACTAGGAAGTGCGTCGACTTCTCACTGAAAATTACAACTTTGACAGTTTTGACAGTTGTGACAGGTTTGTTCTGAAGCTGTCCGAGGTAGACAACGCTGATAAGAGTTTTGGTATTCATCGCCACGCGTCGTATCTCGGCATATAGCATTTGTTGGAGTAAATCCACCATATAGAGCAGATTGAAACAGCAGCTGTGTTTGGGAGATCCTCCACTCTCCTTTAATCACCCTGTGCATCCGCTTGCTGTTGCTCTCCATGCACACCAAAACCCCTCAGTAATGCCAGAAGTCCAGTGGTTGGGTAACAGCTGTCAGTATGCGACTCTCACTCCCGTGACCTCAGAGTGACCTTTGGACAGCGCCAGCAGGCTCCCGGGTTTGGAGCCAATGATTCCTATTGGCCAGCTGGCCCTCACCGTGGAGTGATTTGTTTTAAGGATCAGTGTTTGGCTAGACAAGTTTACACGAGAGAGGTGAAGCTCTGTTTCATAACTGGTTGACCAGTGTGTGCCAGAACCATGTGAAGCTCTCCAAAGCTCACCTGGTCGTCCCTCTGTAGAACGTCTCCTGTTGCCTAGCCATCGGTGCCATCACCACCGTGACCTGTGTGCGTGTGTGCCGACAGAGTGACCCTGGCCAGCCGGAATGTTCACGACCTGGTGTTCCGCATCGTGGAGCTGGGCGTTGCCCTGTGGTTCCCGTGCGTGCTGTGGAACTCAATACGGTACGTTGTGTGACCCGGCCCCGGCGACATCAGTTTCTGCTGTTATTACCCCCAACAGCACCGCGTTTGGTACACTAAGTGGCTGGATGGCTCTTGGTTGCGACTGGCTCTCTACACTAAACATACTCTGCGACTGTTCGAGGCTGCTTGAAGGCTTTTATGTTTCTTTGCCTCGTTGTTGGACTGCTTGGGTTAGTGCAGCCAATTTTGTCGGGTTACGAAGTCAAGAAGGAAATGTATGGGGACAGCAGTTATGCAACGCTTAAAAGAGCTTCTGTAAAGAAATGGTCCTGTGAATGTTTAAATGTTTTGGTACAGGCGCAGTGAGCTTGCAAGCGATAGCGAGCAAGCCAGTGCAATCCTGCAGGCGAAAAATGCATCAAACATCATGTGGTAAATTTGTTTGCATGTCACGAATAATTATCAGGGATTTGATCGAATCTGTTTAACCAATTGCGACCAAAAGCATTTTAACAGTCTCATCACTTTCGACATTATCGTATAGGCACACAAATGCTGTTCACGTAATTGATCTGGAACTTTGTGTGTTAGCAGTAGAATAAAGATGGTGAGCACACACGTACATGTTCGATGTTTTGCCAAAAATTCCCCGTTGCCGGCGCAGACAAGGAGCGCCATTTTTATGTTGCCTGTCTCTTTCTTCAGTCTTACATTGGATTACCACCATCATCAAAAGGAAGCTTCGCCTGAGCACGTTGTCGGGAATTTCCCGAATAATTGTAATGGCAAATTTCGGACATGGCTCGCCAGGCAAAAACATCGGCCTTTTATTTAGAAAATGTGTTCCGAGCATCACGCCACTAAGATTAAGAATGCTGCCTGTGTTAGATTGTATTCATTATTGAATATGTACTCAGATTTCAGGAAGCATGTTGAAGGGAGAGTGCAGTGAAGCTTTCAGCCTTAAATGCATTGGGACCGTATCAAAGCCGCCATAGCTGAACGGTTATGGCTCGAGTTCACAGGCTTTCGCTACCCCCGCATAATGACTCATTGATCCTAAATGGGGTCATGATCCACGATTTGGAAATAGCGACTCTAATTAATATCCCATTTCACGTTGCCGGATGTTCTGACCCCGGTACTGTGGTACGGTCGCGTGAACCAACGATGTTTTTGTTGGTCTCAGGGTTTTGTGCCTCATTGATATGTCACGTTGGACCAGCTTTTGTGTAATCTCGCACGCCACGTGCTCCATACCGGATTAGGTCTCAGAATCAAGGTTGACGCTATTTCTGCCACATTTTTCTCCAGAGGGAGATCCTCGAAGTCGTTACGTCCGGGAGCAGTATGGCTTAATGTTTGCTGATGGTGTAGAATGTTTCCTTTGGAATATTTAGTTACATTTCGCTTATGTAGCGCTGTATACTAGTGCTGCACCTTTTACTTTAGCTTGTTTTTATTTTCCCGCGGGCGACACCGTAGGACCTTGGCAACTGGTGCGTCAATAAGCTCTAACATTTTTTTATAGAGTATCATTATTATTTTCTCCGCTTTACTGGGAACACCGCTGTAAGTTTCGTGTACCATTTCTTGCTCTGTCATGGTCGCTGAGGCCATCCTCCAATTATGTGATTTCGAAGTTCGGTACTTTTAAACATTGAATATAGGCTTTCTCGTGTAGTTTTCGAGACTAAAGCGAAGCCAAGCCAGACAGAAATAATAACAACAATATCAAAACAAAACAGTGGAATCGATCGTATTTCTACGTTTGGTAGGAGTGCATGCTGGGTCCTGGAGAAGAGTATAACAGTAAGCGACCGTTAATATTTACCGTGGTCGATTTCGCAGGCCGGAGCAGTTGTGGATTTTAAATCCCAAACAGATCCTGCGCAAGTTGGAACTGGAGCCGACCGGGTCCCCTGTGGATCGAGACGAGGAGCGCAAACTTAACGAAGCACGTGAGTCCATGAATATTCAGCCCACCAGTGGCTGGAGGGGAGGGCAGGTAATCAGCCTGATTTATGTCGTCGGCTTCACGCTGTAAGTCTCAGAAACTCACCGGTGCCCTTCACTATATCAGTGGCCGGGCTGTGTGGGGGTGTTTTGTGTGATTAAAAAAAGCAACTTGGTATACTTTATACTTTGGATAAGGGGTTTGATAAGGTTTTAATTCTCTACAGCAACATTGTAATTTTTTATTTTCCACACATCTACTCTATTTTCCGATACGGATTCTATACGCACTGGTCCTTGTGCAAAGCCAGTTTTGGGACAGTGGTCTTTTCGGCGCGGACGGTGGTTGATCATCCCATCGCCTTACCAACTTAAAGTCATTTCACCAATATTATAAAACCTTGTCCTTGATGAAATTAAATGTTTGTGACGTATTTTCACAATATTAGAAGCAAAAGTAATAAAAAAGTGCAAAAATAAGTAAACTAAACTAGTTTGATAAACTTTACGTGGATATGTTATGCTGGAGGGAGAATATCTCGCAGTGGAACTATATCTGCTTTCTGAAGTAGGTAGTTGAAGTATATCGAGTCCCATTCCGGAAATAATCCATCCATAATTATCTCTTACCTGGTGGGAGCTGGTGATGCCGAGTGGCCATAGCTGCAGTTGGCGCCTCGTTAAACGCCAGCAGTTATCATTGTCTTGCTCACATATGCTCGTAAAATGTGCAGTTATGACTGCGAGTGCAAACCGTTCTCGCTTGATTGTTGTCCAGTTCAATGGCTGATGTCACCCACTTGTCAATTATTGTCAGCCGAAATGCAGTTAATAGTTGCGTAGCCTCCTCTGTTGGTGCTGCGAATTTTCCTCGGATAAGTTCCTTGTTGCCTCTTACATACGCTTCGTTAGCGACCGATTTTGGAAGTGATAGTGGCCCGAGGAGGAAAAGTGAGCAAAGTAGCTGCTTCTAAATTTATTCAAAGTTTCGATGAAACTAGCATTGTCAAACAAGAAGACATGCCATAAAGGCAAGCGATGAACGCATCCAGCGTTTTGCGTTTTCATCAGGTGGCCGGACCTTGTGAACCACCGTTTGTTGGCTGCGCGCTGAGACCGAACGGGGCTGAGAGTCAGCTGAGCGATACCAGATGGCTGGCGTTCAGTGCATATGCGCCTGGGTTAGCAGGGAGAACAACCGACTGTGAAGGCGAGGACTTGATCAGCGCCGATGCAATCCGCGAGTTTACGGCCCTGAGCCCCGCGACGCGCCTAACTTGGGCAGATCGGAACTGATGCCGGGCCAAAGTGGCAAAGTTGAGGGGAAATAGATCAGCGCCGCGTAGAATCTTTGGCCGCAACGACAAACATTCGACGCGGTGTGTTCTCATGTCCGACGTGGGCTGTTCTATTAGGTTTGGAAGAGAGAGAGAGAGAGAGAGAGAGAGAGAGAGAGAGAGAGAGAGAGAGAGAGAGAGAGAGAGCAGAGAGCAGAGAGCAGAGAGCAGAGAGCAGAGAGCAGAGAGCAGAGAGAGAGAGAGAGAGAGAGAGAGAGAGAGAGAGAGAGAGAGAGAGAGAGAGAGAGAGAGAGAGAGAGAGAGAGAGAGAGAGAGAGAGAGAGAGAGAGAGAGAGAGAGAGAGAGAGAGAGAGAGAGAGAGACTGCCGCAACTGCTGACTTTAATATTGATGAATTGCTGTCGCATGCTTCGCTTATCGTGAGGCCCAGTGTGCACAAAGATTAGCGTCGCCGTCTATTGCCGACTGATATTGAAATTCACAAAGGATAACTGAGAGACTGGCGTAATTATGCAGAGCTATCCCTCCCTTCGGATCCAAAGCTGCGGAGCCAGGACAAATGTCCCTGCTGTTTGTGCTTTTTCAATCTCGGCTCCATGGGACCAACACGAATATCTTTTCTCCCGATGTACTGCAGAATTGGCATGATCCCATGCAATTTCGGAGAGTAAGGGACAGAAGACTGAACCGGGTACATATAGCCTTAGCAGCTGGCATGCCCTGTAACTTCAGTCATCACGAACAGGAGGCTGCTGCTGCAGTGAGCCCTTCATCTAAGAATTGAGCGCTAATCAGCAGTTTCGGTGCAGAGCACGGGACAGCTGCTCCCACTGTTGGAATAGCGTCCTAGTCAGCGTCACCAGCCCCCCAGCACCTCGTGTCTAACCAGAGCCGTGGTGTCCTCGGCAGAGGGGAGTTCAGAGTCACTGCTGGAGTGCTGGATCTGCTACGACAACGACACCGAGTACAGCGGGCCGCTCATCCAGCCGTGCGAGTGTAAAGGCAGCACCAGCGTGGTGCACCACGACTGCCTAAAAAAATGGCTGATGGAGGTGAGCCGGCACTGCAGTGGTGCACCCAGTTCTGTGCCCTGAATGTGTCCCAGTCTATAACCCGAGTCATACCCAGTTGGCTCTGCTACGCAGCAGTGTGTGGAAGAGAAGCTGATCTTCTGGATTTGGCAGCTGTTTGCACTCTGTGTTGGATTGCCTGTGACGGGCGTGAAAATGATTGCTCAGCTTCACTCACTGGATTATCGGTGAGCTTGGAGTAGATTATGGGGTGTATCCTGGCATTAAATGTGATAGGCTTACTGAATCTATCATTGGGTGTATCGAGAAAACATTTGCTTAAACACGAGGCAAGAGGTTTTATGTGGCAAACACGCTACCATGGTTTCTTATGTATGTGTTTCATTTGTTCGTGTATTTCGCATTTACGATCGCATTTCCCCTGATGAAATAATTGCGGTGGACAAGAAACCGCGTGGTGCGTTTATAACATAGACCCTTGTGTCTCGCGTGCAAACGACTTTCTTCATATAATCATTCCGAAGCTATCAATCCTAGTAGTGATACTATTATAGTATAGTATAGTATAGTAATAGTAATAAATACTATATAGTTATAGTATAATACTATTAAGTTCCTGCCACTCTGGTATTTGCTTTGCAGTGCGCCAGTTATGTACGTAATTTCCGAATAACCTCGTGCATAGATTATATTTCTTACCTTATGGGTGGACCTACGCAATACACAAGCTCAGTCTTCATCGGCGGAAGCACGGACTTGTGGGTATACTGAGATTACAAATTGCCCCACTATCACATTCAACGTATTCAACTTCAATTCAAATAACAACAATTTTAGTGCCGGGAATTGTGTCGTGTTAAGGGAAAATAACGTGGCGTAAAAGCGTGCCATTTATATGCGACATTCTTGCTAGTGTCCCGGTAGCGTTTGTGTCGCGTAGTCTTTTTTCTGTTATTCGGAGAATGCCTAATTGTATTGCTTGAACGTGGCACGGCAACAATGGGGAGCGGTGTCGGAAGCTGTAATTCTCCCGCGCCAAGACGAAACGGAAAACTGAAATGAGTGGCCCTAAATTGTGGTGGAGGAATTCGCTATAAAGCCTGGGCGTCCGCGGCGGTGAGGAATGTAAAGGCTGCGGGGAGCTGTCGTAGTCAGCGGCGTGCTCAGACGTTGACGGTAGCTGGCACGCCGCTGATGGCGCCAATGGTGGGAGGCGGGGCAGCCTCGGGGGTGGTGCGTTTCTGTAGATGGAGAGAAGTGAAATATCGGAGGCTGCTTCAGAACCCGGCAGGTTATCCAGAGTACAGCGAGTCATGTATAGACTGGGGGGAGTGGGGTTTTATAGAGGGCCACACTGCCCGGTGGAGCATCATCGGTGGGATGGATGGCTCAGTGGCTAGCATCCATGTCTCCTGAGCCACAGGTCCCAGGTTCAACTCCCAGCAGAGCCTCAACATGTTTATGTGATCCCCAAATCTGTCCCGGAAGGGTGAGACTTGGCGACGTCGTATAAACTTGGCGGTTAGTGCGTCGATAAGTCAGGAAAATTAATACTGTTTAGAGCGTTATCGGTGCCCGGTCTCCCCTCCCTGATTGTGCCACTGGGGTGGTCTGTGGACTGAGATCAGGGTAGTCCCTGCTTGAAAATGTTTATAAGCATTGAATAGTGTTTAACTGTCGCGAACGGAGAAAGCTGCTAGGTATGATCTCACATCGGTGTCATTTTAGTAGTATTATTATTGTTTTGATAGTGTTTTCTGGCTAGCGATTATATGTATTGCGGATCTGTGAAGAAATTGACGATGATGCCGTGGAGGAGAGTGGAGGTAGGCGTGGCACCGTAGCTAGACTCCCGCAAATCAGTGTGAAATTGCTTTGCCCAATGAAAACCCGCGTGGCACTGTTTTTTTTTTTACTGGGGAACGCGTTTAGCTAATTTTTATGTAGGTGGGTGGAATAGGCAAAATGGGGACCTCGTGATGTTCCAGGTATAATTGTTTGCGCTCTGTAATGTGGATTCTTGTAAGGATGTTGGGCGGAATTATCACATGGGTGACTGTGGTTGACGCTGTGCCTGAGGCGGACACTGGCCTTTTGGGCTGGGATATTAGACGGCTGTCAAATATGCTTCAGACTACTGAGGTACGTGAGAAGGCTGTATTATTAATGCTTGTGCGTAGTCTTCTGTGGTTATCATCCTGGAGTTATCACTGCATTGCTAGCGGACCACGGGTGGACTCACACACAGCAGCGTTTCATGAGCTGACGGGCGGGTGAGGGAGGCGACTGGCGGGGCAGCTGTGTGCGGGGCGATGACACACGACCTGCTGCACCCAGCTACCAGACAAACCCGCACCGCAGACGCGACTGCACGGTGTTTTCCTGATAAAACGACCCGCGTGGGCGCCTTTGTGAGTGGGACTGGCCAAAATAGCTATGATGCGTCTGCACTGGGGTCGTGAGTCAGTCAACAGAACGACAACTTCTTATCGAGCTCCCTCAGTTTCTGTTCTCATTTGAATATGTGTGGCTGTCAGACGGGAATGACGATGATATTCGGGCTAGTCTAAAATTCTTAGGTATTTGTTGTGGAGCAGTCTGACACGGGGACGGAGCTGAGGTGAGGGATTGCACCTCGCCGCCATATATTTCAGAAATCTGATCCACGTTGTTCTTCTCGTGGAGAGGTGCTCCTTCAAGCTAATTCTCCTATTCTAGGTTCCGCGGACGAATTAATGGACTCCAACAACTCCCGGGGTTTGTGTCCTTCAGTCCTGAACAGCTGAGATACAGGCCCACCCCCTCGCTCACCCCTTTATTGTGCACCAGCCGAATTTTCATGTCTGAACTCTGCTGAAACATTGACACCTTTGCGTCTGTGTAGGCATCTCCAGCACGGGGTGCGTTAGCTCGTACCATATGATGTCCCGTAAGGACGTCAATTTGGTGCGGTGCACTGCTTGGCAACCGGGGCGTCATCGGCTTCCGGGCAGGGGAGAGAGAGAGAGAGAGAGAGAGAGAGAGAGAGAGAGAGAGAGAGAGAGAGAGAGAGAGAGAGAGAGAGAGAGAGAGAGAGGCGCGGGGGGATCGGCGCCGTGTCGGACGGAATGGTTATTACTCAGCACGTGTCGGCGCGTGGCGTGGTATCTGGTCGGCGTCGCTGACCGCTGAGGCGATGGCCGCTGCGTCGGCAGCGATGGAGCGGGCCATCGCCGCCGGCGACGAGCGGCAGACGTCTCAGGGCCGGCTGAGAGTGACGGCTCATTGGCGGCGCGTGATCCTGCGCAGCGCTGCAGAGGCGAAAATACACCCAGAAGACCGAGATTTGGAGAATGTTAAGTTTTGCATTTTTATTTAAGATTTTTGTCTTTTTCAGCAATGTTTAGTCCGAAAAAAGATTTGATAAATTGGAGGGAAATTTGGTAAGCGTGATATGAGCTGCCTCCCAATCAGGGGGAATATCATACGTGTACGTTTGGTGCAGCAGATGGTATTATTTTTGGCGCTGGACGACACCGGCTTTCATCTATGATATTTGTTTGGTTAGAATTGTGCGTAGAATTATGGACTGCAAGCTTCATACGTTTTGCGGTGAGATTGGAGCTTTTTCACTGGGATCATAAAAATGAGACCTTCGATATTTGGATATTTGATGTTTGATACGACAGTCCAAGCTTTCCACCCCTCGCCGTATCCGGTCTCACCCTGCCCAGAAAGAGTCGGCAGCGTTCGGAGGATGCGCTGGGCCATAGTATCCGTAGAAATTCTGCGGGATCGGAGGTACCGGATGATCACAAAAAACGGCGTACAGGGACGAAGATAGAAATGATTGGTGCACATTGCCGCCGGGATGAGGTTGGGGACATGATGCAGCGCGCGGTAAACGCCCCCTGGGAGGGAAGCTGACGTAGTGACGTCAGCGAGCACAAAGGAAGATTGCGGACTTTTCTTCCCGTTATAGTGACCATGTAACGTGACCTTGTGTCACTGCTAGGACCAGGCGAGCCATTTTTAGTTTGCCCAATTTGATTGCGCCTAAAGTACCATTTCTAGTTTGTAATGTTGTTTATAATTGCCGGTCTCGTTAAACACATTCAGCTCTGGTCTTTTATGTTCTGGCCTTTTAGCATGCATGGTGCAATATTCTTGCATCTTCATTGAAGCTGTCTTTGCCGAAAAAATTCGAGAGAATTGTGCCTAGATTATTTCGTACATGCCTTGCACATATTGGTACGCTAATGGGAATGAACCAAGTAATTTACATGTTTAGGCCCGGCAGTCAATTTTCATCATAACACCCCCGAAGTTTCGGATGAGGAGCTGGTGGGTGTGAATAATGTTGGTGTTTTTATGTTTTCAGGAGTCCTTACGATTATTTTGATTTGATTTTGATTATTATTCAATTACGTTATTCAGCGATTCAGTCATGTTTAATCTCCTCGCTACATTTTTCTAGATACCTTGGCAGTCCTTGATTGCCTAAATTAGTTTCACACTAAATGGTGAACAAACGCGTGTGCTTCTTTCTCAACTCAGGCCCACCCAGAAATCTGGGTGGACAAAAACTTTCTGGAAGGGGGAGGAGCGTCGCCCTAGCCCTTTGAGGTCAAGGATGAAGAAATTGCTTGGCCTCGCAGGCCTAAATAGAAAATAGTTTTCAGTGTTAATGGGCAAGTGTTATGACCACCCCTACGGGTCTCGCGTTTTCAGGTTAGATCCATTACCAAAAGTTTAACCAGTACCAGAGTTACAAAATACGAAACACCCATTGTCCAGCAATGACTGTTACTATGCGGCTTCATCATGCGACACGTGCGGGGCATGCCTCGACTCGATATCACAGCGAGGCTTTTTGCTGAAATTGCCTGGCTGCCGCCGTCGCCGGCGCCGGCGACGTCGCTCCTTAATCATCACTTCTGCCGCTCAAGCGGCGCATATTACGCTGTAATCTGCTGTTGATCTGTTTAATATGCGCGCGGCAGCGTGCCGGGTGGGGCGCGGACGTCCCGACACTGCCGCCTGAAGCGGCCTGCATATGTCGCAGCGGCTCCGCTGGCCCCGACGCTCAAAGGCGCCATCATTACCAAAAGTGTCTCGGCAACGACGCAGGGCCGCGCGATGTTGAGCTTATTCGAATTGGGTGGTGGTTGATGTGAGATTTGATGTCCAGCCGGGGCGGCGCGGTCCTCCTGGTGACACCGGGGTGCAGCGGACTACAGCAGGCCTGGATTGGAGGCGGCCGTGAAGTATAGGCCTCTTACGGAGCGACGTCGAAGCACCGCCGCCCGTAATGACTTGGCCTGGTGGAGTCCGAAATAGGGCGCTCCGGCGGGGAGGAGAGTTATAGTGTCGGACGCCACATCAGACGCAGCTGGGGCTGCAGCGCCCGGCCGGACGGCCGGCGCGTGACCGCGCTCATGTCCAGACACCGGAGACGGAGCCCGACTGGGCACGAGCTCTGTGAGGATCCAAATCTGAGTCGGCGCGCCGGGTGTCGCAGACGTTTTGTTCGGTTCTGGCCTTGAACTGCCGCCGACAAACAGTCTGATCGTCGCCGTCTGAAAGTAAACAAGCGCGGAGATTATTTGCCGCTACTCGTCGCCGATTTCGCTCGCTTGGATGGGCGGCAAATGTTTTCGGTGATGATCAATACCCTGCGGCAAGTAGGATTTTTGTATTTTAAAGAGCAGGCAATAGGGCGGTGGGAGTGATTTATTGAGCAATATCTTTTGTCCGAATATGGGTCGCCGTGATGGATCAAGTGATGGATGCATTTATTGCACAAAATATGGATTCGGCAAATGGTTAGTTAAAAACGAAATCGGAAGCAAAGATCCGTAATGAAATTTCAAGGAGAAAATAAATTACCAAGTGTAAATACTTCGCCTACCTTGTTGCGATACTACAATTCGGTTAGTTGGCTGTTAGTCGCTCTAGGAGAGTTTCCGAGGTGCTGTTTAAAGTGGGCTTACCCCACATGCCGAGATCACTTGTGTCGCTCTTCAGAGTGGATTTTCATCGCTCTGCTGACGATCCTTCGCTCTTGAACCGGCGATGCGCGTGTCAGTAGTATCCGGTAGATCGTCACCTGGCCCGTTTTATGAACGCATTTATTCGTATATATATATATTGTTATTTCAGAGTATTGCGTACATGGAGTAGCCAGACTGGTGCATTACCCAGGCCTAAGTGGATGAGTGCGGGTGTGGTCATGATAACGTCGTTTACCAGCGGGGCTCTCTGGCTGATGAATATTTTATCGCTTAGAGATTTGGGAGGCGTGCCGCAGGCAGCGGAGATTACATTCATCAGATGTCGGTGAGTTTGATTTGATCTGGATATTGGGCATGACCCGAGGGCTGCTGCTCACCATTTATATTAACTGCACGTGTTTCGCGGACGCGAACGCTATTGGGTGAAATAAAAATTGTTCTGGAGCAAACGCATTTCACATGCTGGTTTGTACAGCAATTCTGGGTCAGCCACACTTCAAGTGTTCATAATGTCAGCCGCTGCGATACAATACCAATGCACTCGTTAGTCTATCGCGGTTTTCAGCTGCCTTCATGCTGAAACCATTGCTCTGAAAGACAGGGAGGTGGAGGAGATGATTCGCGTATTTGTTGCTGATATTGGTATCCTATGGAGTTCATATTGCGCCGCAGGAGAGCTGGTGTTGTCTGTGATCAAATAGCACTTGAGCACACGATGCGAGCGGTGTGGCTTTGATACTCCGACGCAGGATCTGGGGAGCCCGGGCGTCGTGTGGGAGGACAGGGCTAGAAATGGGCCCCGCGCCAGAGCCATCTGTACACGATCCAGTGTATGTGTGTGGTGTCGAAAACGCCTCAAATGTTTTGTTACTGCATCTTGCAGCGATACATTTTGCTTTTTTCGGGTTGTCACGTGAGGTTTGAAACTGTCACGTGATTAAAAGCCCACTGATTCTAACGGTTTGGCTCGATTTAATCGCATCGCACCAAGTTCGTGGAAACATAAATACGCGCTGTACGCACAGCATGCTTGTAACGAACTTGCGTTGGATGTGTCGTAGTGTTGTTGATATCTGAGTATCTGCATGGAAAACGGTGGTGGTGGGAAATGGGATGAGTGGTGTCTTCTCCCGCTTTCGGGCAGTTTCGCCCCGGCGTTAGGCTGCTTCTGGCTGTGGTCCTAACCCGAAGTGGAGCGTGTTTCCTGTGTGAATCATTTCATTCTGCCTTCGTTCAGAAGGTGAACAAACATTGTTGGAATCCTCGAGGGAACGATCTTAGTGTTGACTCTCACCCATGAGCTACCACGTGATCATTCATCGTTAATCATCTTACTTATTGTACTGGCGGGCGCATTACTTTTTTGTGCTGGATGCGAAAGGTAATGCCTTTTTCCCTGGTACGATCAATTAAGAGCATTAAGGTCTAGAGAATGTACCGTTAGCTGCCTTAGTACTGAAACCAGATGTGGTCGTAATTGATGTATGGGAAGGTTGGAAGGTAATACAGATACCACCCCAAAAAGTGCATGTATGTTTATGTACCACGGTTTGGTGTTCGATATGAAACGTCACTGATAGAGCTACCGTCAGATGTATCGCTCGGTTCTGATAGCTGCGCCCACGCAGCAGTCCCATCGGTAAAGTACCGAGTCCCGGTGCTACAGTACTGAGTCCCGCTGTTACAATGCCGAGTCCTGCTGCTACAGTACCGAGTCCCGGTGTTACAGTACTGAGTCCCGTTGTTACAGTGCCGAGTCCCGCTGACGCCGCCGTCCCGGCCGTTACAGTGCAGTGAGACGCAGCTGGGGCAGCTGCGGTGTAAGGTGTGCGGCTCGGCCTACCGGATGGAGCCCAGCGGGCGGGCCTGGCTGGGCCGCGGCTTCACCCTCAGCCACTGGCTGCAGACGGCCGTGCTGGTGACGGTGATGTGCGGCTCGGCCGCCGGCTGCTGGGCCGTGATGCGGCTGTACCAGGACGCCTGGATCCGCACCGCTGCCGTCGGCTGCGTAGTCATCGTCTACTACGTCTGCCTCAGGTGAGGGCCCGGTCGACGGAGCGGGTGATACTGTTTGTGTGTGTGTGGTCTAGTTCTAGTGTCGTGGACTCGGCGGTTAGCTTGCCTCAGGACGGATGTCTATGATGAGTGCGTTGAGAGTGGTCATGTTGGGACCGCTCTCAGAACGAGTGGGAGTGATTACATCCAACGTGACAAGGTTTCTGCCTGTAAAGGCGCCCGAACTTCAATGGAGGCTCACAAAGTCCTCTGGATTGGCGCGCCGCGCTGTTGTTAACAAGTTGGCCGGTGTCTGGGAATCAGCCCGCCTCTGAAGTCAGAAGCCTCGAGTTGTTCGGGGCATGCAAACCAGCTGCTGAGGCAGGGTTCTGGCAATGCTCCGGAACTGGCTTCCCGAATCTCGCAGGCTAGACTGCGTGAAAGGTTATTCCCGACATGATTCCTATGAATTTGAAGGCGGCAAATGTAGTAGTAAAACGGCGTCATTGGAAGCGCTGTGTTTTCTTTTGAATCCGATAATGGCGGTGACCTTTCTGCTGGGCGCCAGCTCAAGTGCAGAAAATCCTATTTGACTAAGGACGTCACCTGGAACAGTGCACCGCAGTGTCCGTGACAACCACTTACAGAGCTCTCAGAAAGGTAGGCTCAAGAATGGCATTTCGGGGGACGCGACCGTTATAGATTTGGTATGGAGGCGTACGCACTCCTCGGCTCGTTGTGTCGACGCCACCGCTTGCGTCTGCCCCGGCTCGGACGGTGTCAACAGCAGCTGTGGAGCGGACGCCTGATTCGACGTCTGCTTCCGCGAAAGCGCCGCGATTCCGGTTGGATGCATCGTCTGGGAGCGGGGATTGCACGGCCATCCATCTGCCGAGCTGATTGCCGGGAAGGCGGCCGCCGGCGGCGGTTGGCCGTGCTGCATCTGTCATCCCGTGTGAGGGCCCGTCGATCCGTCATACGGCGTGCCATCTATTGACACGGACCCGCTGCAGCCCCGGCGGCGGCCTGCTCACCGCCGGGTTGTCACCGGACGGCCCCCTCTCTCTCTCTCTCTCTCCTCTCTCCTCTCTCCTCTCTCCTCTCTCCTCTCTCCTCTCTCCTCTCTCTCCTCTCTTCTCTCTTCTCTCTCTCTCTCTCTCTCTCTCTCTCTCTCTCTCTCTCTCTCTCTCTCTCTCTCTCTCTCTCTCTCTCTCTCTCTCTCTCTCTCTCTCTCTCTCTCTCTCTCTCTCTCTCTCTCTCTCTCTCTCTCTCTCTCTCTCTCTCTCTCTCTCTCTCTCTCTCTCTCTCTCTCTCTCTCTCTCTCTCTCTCTCTCTCTCTCTCTCTCTCTCTCTCTCTCTCTCTCTCTCTCTCTCTCTCTCTCTCTCTCTCTCTCTCTCTCTCTCTCTCTCTCTCTCTCTCTCTCTCTCTCTCTCTCTCTCTCTCTCTCTCTCTCTCTCTCTCTCTCTCTCTCTCTCTCTCTCTCTCTCTCTCTCTCTCTCTCTCTCTCTCTCTCTCTCTCTCTCTCTCTCTCTCTCTCTCTCTCTCTCTCTCTCTCTCTCTCTCTCTCTCTCTCTCTCTCTCTCTCTCTCTCTCTCTCTCTCTCTCTCTCTCTCTCTCTCTCTCTCTCTCTCTCTCTCTCTCTCTCTCTCTCTCTCTCTCTCTCTCTCTCTCTCTCTCTCTCTCTCTCTCTCTCTCTCTCTCTCTCTCTCTCTCTCTCTCTCTCTCTCTCTCTCTCTCTCTCTCTCTCTCTCTCTCTCTCTCTCTCTCTCTCTCTCTCTCTCTCTCTCTCTCTCTCTCTCTCTCTCTCTCTCTCTCTCTCTCTCTCTCTCTCTCTCTCTCTCTCTCTCTCTCTCTCTCTCTCTCTCTCTCTCTCTCTCTCTCTCTCTCTCTCTCTCTCTCTCTCAAGGATAGTCGGCAAATACGGCCCTAAATCCTGAGTCAACGCGCCCTGTGTTGACCAGAATTCGAGCGATCGCGAGCAGGACCGTCGCCGCCCGTCCGAATACACGGATTGACCGTGCCAAATATTCTTGTCTCCTTGGGGATTGATTCAACGACCGAATTCAAAGCGCTACTTCAGATAAGCTATGGTCGCCAGCTCCCTGCGAGTGCAAAATGTCGCAGTCACATGAAAAACACGGGCGCTGTTTCTTTTTAGTAGAATTGTTACTTGTGGCTCTTTGTGGTAGAATTCTTCGGTTATTTGTGGTAAAAGTTGAGCTTGTTTTTGGCATATATCTCTCTTTTTGATGCTGGGAAAAAATTTGGACGGTAAGTATCAAACACTGGCTTTCTTGGTATGGGTCTGGGCTGACGGCGAGGCCTTGAAAAAACGGGACTGTATCTTGGGAGTGTTCTATTTAAAAAGTGTGATGAAATCTAACGCGTGAGAACAATAAGGCAGGCGAAACATACTCCCTGTAAAAAGGCACTTACTTTGCTATAATACATTATACATTATAATGTGGTGGGAAAACGAAACGTGCATTGCCACTGGATTTCCCTTGTTTGTGTTCTGGCCAGCTCCTGTTAACTAAGCTGATCACGTCGTGACTCCCCTGGCAGCGCGGGCTCCTGTACGATCCTCTATGCCGCGGCAGTGACTGCCGGCGGCGGTTTGCAGCACGTTCAGAGCGGGTCAGCCGTGCGGGTGGGTGCCAATGGCGGCGGCGGCGGCGCTGGTAACGGCCGTGAGCGATCTGTGACGCCGCCACGCTCCATCGGCCCGGGCCACGCTTACGGCGATGGGCGGCAGATTAGGGCGGGCACCGCGCCCAGAGCCGGTGTCACCGTGTGTGCGCTATTGATCTGGCTGGGGCCGGGCCGGTGCCAGGCGTGACGGCCATGGCTGGCCAGGCCGGCTCGGCGCTCAATCCGGCAGCTTGTGCGTGGATGATTTTGAGTGCTATTGGTCGGATGATTTTAAAAGCGGTTTGAGCTGCTTGTTTCCAGGGTTTCGGACGAAATTTGCCACCCAAACTCTCCGATTCTCGTCGATTCTGTTAAAAAAACTTCGTTCTTGTTTTGTAATTTGGGCCCCCTTTGCCCTCCAAACCACCTACTTAGATCGGGCACTGCTTGCTTTGGTTGTAAAACTGGACGTTTCTCACAAATTGCGCTTAGAGCTGGTGTGCGTAATTGCGATGGATTGAGCAGGGTAAAATCCCTCGGTCGAGTGTAGGAGTTGACTCGATTTCGGCTCCTCTCAAAAGGCCTGCGTAGTGCCGTTTCGGCTGGCACCCTGTGGTGGTCTTAACACATCATGTCTCGGCTGCAGAGAGGAGCTGTCTACGGAGAGTCACTCAGTGCGCTTCATTTGATCCTGGCTGACTGGTGTTTTTCACAACAGTACACATTCTGTAGTCAGTTGGCCTAGAAGGTCTATTTTTATTCGATATTTTATTTTTATTCTAGATTGATATTTATATACTGGCGTCCTCTGGTCTGATTTGTGTTGCGATGTATGAATAAGCCGCTTTATCCGTTCACTTTCCTTCGCTTGTCCTCTGTAGGTATGCAAATTGAGGAATCCAATCCGAATGATTGTATAGATTAAACCAGAGTCGAAGTGCGGGTGAAATTAAATTTCAGACGACACGAGGCCTGGTCAGCTGCTTAGACAATAAACCGAGACGTTAGGCGAGAAAACTAGTCTTGTTATTTTTCTGTGATCTCAACGTAGGCTGCTGCTTTCTTCTCTGTTGCTTTCAGCCCAAGCTTGCAAATGCTTCGACGCCGTTAAAACACGACCTCTGTCTGCACAGTGGTGACTAGTTGCGATGGGATCAGCTCTTTATCTTTCCGAGAATGTAGCACTGCTATAATGGATTTTGGAAGCAAAACACCGTCTGCATAAACTGCTGAGATGTACTCTAAAAGACCTTGCTGAAAGCTGAAACCCTGGTATGATGTTTTCGTCGCCAAACTCTTCGCTTCCCGATAAATACGCGTTTCAAGGAGGCGTCCTGGCTCTTTTCTACCCGTTCAGTGTTCAGCCGAAATATGCAGTAGGCAAGGGGTGGGGAACGTGGGAAAGCTGTTTCCCGCTCCCTGCTAAATGACTGTTGGGACAGATTTAACTAGATGTCTGTTGATATGGTGTAAAAGGTACCTAACGGATCAAGGAGTCATGAGCCCTCTCTCCCCAAGGGCTTAAAAAGGGCATAACCCCGTAGTGGTTTACCCGCAACTCAAATATAAACTTAAAATTTAGAAAATATGGAATGGAACATGCAGGGTTTCTTGAAGGGTCAGTAAAATAAATATCCGAAAGGAAGGAAAACATGACTTAGCATTAGAGTACCTGTATCCACCTTTGTATTCCCTGCTGAGGGCCTACCCCTCCCTCTCCCCGGTCGACAGTTTTCCACCCCCAGGGAAGTCGTGGCGGGCTCTACCCCTCCCCCTCCACCGTTCTCGTCCCTTGCTCACCAAATCTAATCACCTCCCAACCTCGAGCCCTGGTTCCGCCAGTCTATAAGACTGACATCTGAGGAAAATCCAACAAAGGTGCTGCATTGCCTTAAGAGTCCATTCACAGCGTTTCTGCAATCAGTTGCCACTTTTAGAATATATCATGATCAGCTGACAAATAAATCGTAACCCGCAATGTGTAGTTTTGTGCCCAATAGTAATCATTTGAAATAAAAAGAAATCGCCGCATTATCAAGGTACAGCCTTGTGCAGTCCAGCCACTTCTTGCTACCTCAAACTAAAGTGATGCTACTGGCCAGTTTATTTTGCAAGCAGCACGTGCTTGATAATATTCAGACTGCCCAATGTGGACAGCTGGATTGCTCTCAGTTTAAAGGGAGTGTTGCACTTTTATAATGGGTTTTGAACTGAAATAACACTTTTGTAGAACGTGTCAAGAAACCTCTATTGGCATATTTAGCTTCACTCAAAGCGCTTTGTATACAATTTCCGCAGGGTTTAAAGTTCAAAATAAAGGCTGACTACCTTATTTCAAACCATGAAAGAGTCTCTTTCCATCTGCCATCGCATGTCACATGATAAACGTTAACAAATGGCATTGCTTGGAAACCTGGCATGCCGCAAGTCGCCGCAAGCTGCCAGATCCGTGAGAACACGCGATGCTTTAGTCAACCCAGCGTAGAAAGACAAGAGGCGATATCTTTGTTTGGAGCAATTTGATGTGAAAACAAAATCTGGTTTTCTGATTTTCAGGCCTATCTTGTCCAAAAGTTGCTCCTTTCCAAATTTCGACAAAGCGGTACACTCCCTTTCAGGTGGTTTAGATGTGTTTTGGAGTATCCGACTGGAAGTGTTGAGCGGAAAATCAGTGCGAGTGAAATGATTAGTTCATTTGTCTTAAGATGGCCTTCGCATGTGAAAACACTGAAACGCTAAGGCAGGGATTGGCTTCTGGTGGGCTGCGTTTCTCTCTGCTGCGGCCTGCGTGAACTCGTATACAAAAACCGTCACATTAAAGAAAATGAATCACTTTGTCAAAATGATAAAAGGGATTGCATATTTCCGAAAATCTGGAGACCACGTACTGTCTCCGCCTTCAATCGCCCCAAATGAGAATATCAACTCTTTTGTTACTACCCTGAGTTGACATCAACATATGTGACTGCAAAGCTCAGCTGAGCTGGCTGCTTTGGATATGTAGCATTGCAATAGCAATGCCATTTGTTAGCATTTATCACGTGACATGCGTTGCGAGATGGAAAGGGACTCCTTCATGGTTTGAAATCAGTGGTCGGAAATTTAATTCAGAGAGCTTTTGGTGAAATGTAATATGCCAATAGTGGCTTCTCAGCGCACTACAAATTTGCTATCTCGGCTCAAAACCCATTATAAAAATGGGACACTCCCATTGTTTGTGTCAGAAGCTTTTCCCATTCTTCCGAGCACAACCATCAGACATCGCGCTCGGAGCCTAGAGCAGGAGTGAATATATTAGGTAAAAACAACTGTCACACCTCGCTCTCTGAGCCGCGAGCAGGAGTGAAATATATTTGATACAAATGTAAAGACAAGTATGAATAGGTAAAAGTCAGATTCACGTCAACGACCCGTGTGGAACATATCTGACACATATGAGATGGCCTGCTGGGCGGGAGAAGCGCCCTTCCGCTGGGGAAGGGGTGGGGGTGGGGGTGCGCGCCTGGGATCGCACCCCGGTTATGCACGCTTGAACAGATCTGGGACAGATCGGGTATTTGGGATCCCTGGGCCGTAAACAGCGACCACGGCCACAGTTTTCGCGGATGTGCTACGGACTTGCTCCATTACTTGCTGGCGATGCTTTTCTGGGTCACCAGAGCGCTACGTGCGGCAGTCCGTGACGAGAACGCATGGCCTGATTGGCCGGTTTTAGTGCTGTTGTAGTACCGTTGTCAATTGAGTCGGGGTCCCGTGAGAGTAGCTCATGCCATCAAAGTATTCGAGTGCGCTTATTTCATTTCATGTATTTGTTCTTTCGTCTACAGGCTGTGATTCACATGCACATACCACGTCAGACGAAAACAATCCACGGTGGAAGTTGTGGTTTTCACTAGTCACCAATAGTCAGTAGTGATTGCCAAGGGGCTGTGAAATCGTTTATTCCTAATTAATGCAATTTACTTTCGACCTAGCGCGGTAACCGTGGCAATAAAATGTAATAAAGGAGTCCACGTACAGAGTATGGCTCATAAAGATCTGCTAAAAACAAACCAAAGTTCAGAATGTGACTTTCATAAATTCGGCGTGTGTTCAGTGTGTAACACCAACGTTATGTACGATGTGTGTGAAATGAGATTTACTGTTTTAGCGGCTGCGGTGTATTGTGTGGCGTCGGTACTATTTCTGTGGCAGGTTTGGAACGCAATTACGCCTCGTAAGTTCATGTTCTAGTTTGCTCGTGTTCACTAAGTTGGAAACTTGGGTGTGACGGGGGACCATGGCCTCGTTACCGAGATTAACTTTGTCGTTAGTTTACAGAGTTGAGCTCTCGAAGGCCCACGGGCATACGAAACCAGCGGTGCAGCACAAACGCTGTTCTGCCTGCTGTTGCATAAGCCCCGTCTCTATGATACAACTATTGGCAAACTGAGCGAAACTAGCTAGCATAACAAGCCGGCCGTTTTGTTCTCGTCTCGGCAACTGCCATCCATAACGCCGCCCCCATCCCTGGGCAGGTTTCTGGGGCTGAACTGCCTGACCGCGTCACAGCGAGCCCAGGTGTCAGCCGTGAAGATCCTGGGGCGTCGCCTGTCGTCGCTCAGTCCCAACTCGTCGCCGCTGCGTCGCCAGCCCAAGCCGAGCGTGGCCGTCGTGGCCGACGACCGGCGGGTGGACGTGCTGCTCACGCCGGTCAGCGCCGACGACGTCCTGCGGCTGGAGGAGACGCGCATCTGACACATCAGCTGAAGACCAAGCTGAAGCTGTGGCGAACGCGCGTGTGGCCGGGACTGAGAACAGTGGTGACTCGAGATTTGTCCAGTGTGGATCCACCGAGGGCTGTGACGTCTGAATAATACGCGACGTCGGTGTCAGTGTTGTTTCGACGCTGTTTTTTTTTGTCGCTGTGGAAATGTGATTAGTGTATGGCGGAGATGAGGGTATTTAACTTACTGATTGAGCCGGCGGCGGTTGGTGCTGAGACGCGCTGGTGCGTGTCTGCCTGTCGAGCTCGGTGAGCCGAGGTCGGTGGTTGCTCAGCTGAAGGTCGGCAGTGATCTCTGGCCCACCCTCCGGCCACCGCCTTCACCCGCTTCCCCCGACGCTGCTGTCACATCCGTTTGGGTTAAAGTCGCCGACGCAGACAGCCGTGAGACGAAATTGTTCCGGCCGGAGTGATTCCACTGCATATTCTTTTCTACGTTTTGAAACAAGTCGGCAAACCGTCGAAAGTTGGATTTAGGTTGTCTCACGATGTGGGGTGAATGCTGCGTGCATGTCCTTGCATCGAAATTTCAGGTTGGAGCGTATACCCGCCCGTGAGGGGGTTTACCAGTCCGGCGTGTGTTCCAGTGGTTTGGTTCAGATGTTGTGGCGGGCCGCATCAAAATAAACCAGGCGCCGAGATGGGCTGGTGTTCAAATTTGTGATAATAGCACGCTGGAATGATTCTTGTCGTACGCTGCATTTAGCGTGAAGAGTAAGGATGCCAAATGTTGTATTTTATTGATGTCTTTGGAAAGCACGGTGTTGAACGAAAATGGGCAGTATGATGGCACTTAAGGCTAGAATTTTCTTTTTTGCGAAACATTTCCTGCTGATCGAAGTCGTTTTGTGATATCACCGTCAAAATATTCCCGCGATGCTAAACCTGGCGAGAACAACGTTAAATTCTTACAACTACAATTAACACGCGCACTGGAGGGGGCCTCGGAGGCCCCCCACCTGTTTTTCTGAGGTGACCGGAGAACCGCTGGTAGCCGAAGTACGATACTTCGTCAAATTTGAGAAAATGTAATGGTACATCGAGCGGTGAAATACTTTTAAAATCGGCCAAAATTTTTGACTTATAGGCTTTCAAAGTCAGACCTGCATTTTGAGATCGCCGTAAACGCGCGGTCGGACCAGTTAGCTTGCATTGAAGACCGACTGGTGACGTCATAACGTCATATAAGCGGGACTATATGTCAAGGTCACTTCACATGAAAGTCAAGGTCAAGGTCAAAGGTCGCAGGTCAAGGTCATATCTGCACTTTCAAGGTCACTGACCACTGTGCGTTAGGCCAAATGACGTTACCCCGTCTGACATATATTATGCTATGACGTCATCGGTAGGGTACCCCAATACAAAGGTCTAGGTCAAAGGTCATTGGGAAAGGTCAATCCTCATTTCCCGCCAAACAGTGGTTACAGTGTTAGTCAAAGTGTAATAAGTAGTATACCATATGGTGACCTTAAAGGTCAATGACCTTGAATGACCTTGACGCAAAAGTTGTGGGGAAGCCTCTTTGAGACCCCTTCTTTATGAACCTTGTCCGCCTTTAGCTTATTCCCCGCCATTTTCCTGCATAATCACAGCATTTATCAATCGATACCAGCATGGCCAATATTTGACCTTTATGACCTCGTTTGACCTTGAAGATAATGACCTAGGTCAATGAAAATTGTTCATCACGTAGATCACCATAGCCCCCACCCACCTACCAAGTGGCGTTTTTCTAACCCTCTTAGTATCCGAGATCTTAGGGGGGGCTACCAGGCCCCCCTCCAGTGCGCGTTAGTGCCAGACACCCCTCCAGTGCGGGTGTTAAACCAGATGATGTCGAACCAGTCCTAGTTACGCTGCGGTAGTTAAGTTGGTGGCTTTCTTGGGCCTGGAGAGCTTACATACAGCTGACTGGAGCCTTCGGATTTCCGGAAGTACCCGACAGCTCTGCTGGGGGGCATGAATGATCAAAGCGGGCCGCTAAGGCAATGTACCGGCCCATTTCTGATGAATGTTTTCCGATGCTGACGTGAATCTTACCATGCAGTCAGCCCCAGGTGGCGTAAGGCTGTTTGATCCCCCTTCCACTCTGCCGAGTTATAGCATAGTGCTGACTCCACTTAATCTGGTTCTGATGTAGGACGGTCCGGAGTCTGACGTAGAGGGGCTGTGGAGGAAGAGTGGGTTGCGTCGTGGGCCAAGCTGTTGTCATAAATCAACATTTTGTTTCTCGTTTTAGAGAAGCCCTCGCCGTTGGTAGGCCCGCGCTAACGCGTCATCGCAATATGCATACTGCAGGCGTCCTGTGTTATGCTTTAACCTGCCCGCGTCAGCTAATCCAGTGTCTCCAGAATATGCTGTGATCAAAGGAAACGAAACCGGCTGCCTCCTGTCGTTTGGTTAGCTCATCCACGCTGTAAATTGGGTCGCGTCGTCTCCTGTCAAGGCAATACGGGCGCGCTTTGAAGACATATGTGATTGCCGGTTTTCTGCGATCCAGCAAATAGTGTGTTTGTTTAATGCGTTTGGTACGTTTATTTTTGTTTTTTCTGCCGAAATTTTCGCAACATCGGCTTGCCCAGAATGGACAACTTTATCATTGATCCTTGTCGGGTTTAAGGACCTGCAAATATACATCACTTGAACGCACCTCCGCTTCGTCTTTATTGCTTTTCCTTAGTTAGCAAGAAAGTATGAAGTGAAACTTTTGTTTGATCTCAGGAGTATATTTTAAGCCACTTTTCCATCTATTTTAAATCAAAATTGTTGAGTTTAGTACAGTAGATGATCGACAGCAAACGCACGGGAGCGCCGGTCTTTGGTGATCCGCGTTGGTGTTTACGTGACAAGACCGCAACACATGCATGTTCGGCGGATTCGGCGAGGGCGAAAGGTCAGAACGAGTTGGTGACCAATTGACCATAAACTGGGGCACGATCGGCCGGCAGTCGCTTCGACCAAGATGTTCATCATTGATCTGGAGGACGCGAATGTTCGCCATCAGCTTCAAAGTCCAGAGGGAACGACGAATTCTTCAAGTTAATCTGCAGTCAGTGATGGCTAATGGACCTTCCCGGAGATGCGGTGGGCTGTTAAGCTGAATTCGGTCCACAGGCTCGGGAGCGCTAGCAGGACGTATTCCAGCTTGATGAAGTTCTTGCGCAACTCATTTGCCGTTTTTTGGCTCCAAGCGGATATGAAAAAATCGCGCACAGTGCCTTTGAACAAAGCACAAGCATCCTGTGTAAGTGTTTGACAGAACAATAAAGATTTTCTGTCAGCCTGCAGATCATGGGAGGATGCCGTACGAATGTCAATAACGCCCTCTGGAGACGTGCATCCTCGACAGAACCCCCTCTCCAGCAAGACTCCGGTAACCCGGAGGGCAGCCTCCACGAGGAATGTTTTCCTCAGCTACCCCAGAAGACAATTTGTGAATGCAGTCCACCATCGCCCCCCTCTACCAGCAGTGAGGCTGCGATCTCCTCTGCTGGACACGGCTGCCCGCCGCAGCAATGCTATCCATTCTGCCGCGCCCTCGCTCTGGACGCCGGAGCGGCCGTCGCGTCGTGGTGCGTGGCGCGGAGACGCACACGGCTCGTAACTCGTGCCTTTTGTCGTTCCGAGTCCATAGCGCGCAGCTCAAGGCGGCGCTATCGCCGGCCAAACAAGTCGTTGGATGCAGGCGACACGCTGTAAACCAGCTGGCGAGGAGGCACCCCGGCACACGGTGGTGGCGCGCCAAAGTCGCCAAACCAGCTGCCTCCAAATGTGACCGGCGCTGCGAAAAATGTATATTGCATGAGGTATAATGCCGGCGCCGGTGTGCCTACTGGAGGGTAAGTAGGGGAAAGTGGGGGCAGGACACCCGGGTAAGACGGACACCCCGTTTGGGACGAACCGACACGTCACGACCGGAAAAGCGTAATACGCTTCCTTTTAGCGCGTCGGTCGCATAGCAACGTTGGGTCCGGTGAGCTCTCAGGTTTTATACAATTTTATAACAGTAAAAACTGCAACTCATGTGTTTTTTCACAATGGAATCGTAAGGTCATTGCACGGATGTTTCTATAGTTACTTTATTGGTACTACGTAATAATAGTTCTTCAAGATGTTAAATTTGTTCACCGCAGTCGCGACTGTGTAATCGCAATAACGTCCGATTCATGTCCAAGTTTGTTTAGAAGACAAAGTGGGTAAGACGGACATCACGTGTGGCAATATGGACATGGTGTCCATGTTATACGCACGAGAGTATATTGATTTCATATAATATAAGCCTAAATAAGTAAAGGCGATGGCTGGGGCGGACACATGGCCCAAAATGCTGGAGAACATATAATTAAATTTGGGAGTCATCCAGGGCAGGGTACCCGTCGACCATCATTGCCCCTGAAATGGTCATGGTGCCCCCGAAAATGATGGGCCCTCTAAAGCGTCACTCCAACCCCTCCCTCAGGAGCGTGATGACGTTCTTCATTTTGGCAGTGTACATGCAAAGTAACATCGCGACTTATGAATTATTTGGTTGCCGCCACCGAATGGAGCAGGAAGCACACAGGAAAACTCTAAATGGTGTTTTTGTATTACAACAATTTTTCTGAACCTCCTCACAGGTGAGGTGCCCTGAGACGGCAAAACATTTTATTGCAATCCCAAACTGCGCTGACATTTCATCCTCCCCTACCCGTCCCGGCTGTCGGGCCGGTCGGTCACCAGGCATCGCAGCTTACAGCCGTCGGGCACGCCCGCGGTGCCTGCATTGTGGGCAGGGGCTTGTTACATTGGAGTGAGTCTAGCTACTGTATAGTAGGCTTATATCTACGTTTGTCAGAACCGTACTTCACGGACCTGATGGGACCCCACGTAACGAGCACAGCCGGAGACCGAACGCTCTTAATCTCGCGAGGGAATTCGCACTAGGATTTTGGGGGCGGGGAAGGGGCGGGGGTTGGGGCGGCTGACGAGAGGGGCAGCAGGCCGGTAGAGGGAGTGGTATTTGCCTCAGGGGACGCACTTGTTCGCCCAAATCGCGGCCAATTTTCGCATCCTGGGGGGAGAGCGGTGAATTGTTTGCTCCACCGACCTAGTGTAATTTTTAGGGGCGGCTTGTTGGGTGCAGGGGCAGCAAAGTCGGTGTAGGGGGCGGCATGTTGGGTAGAGGGGCGGCAGTCAGTGTGCACTGCCTCTAAAAGTCAAGTGAAGGCTCATCCTTCCTCGATGGGCGCCTCGGCGCTCCACATGGATGGAGCGGCACCTGGAGCCAAAGCGTTTGGGGGACCGGCCCGCTGCCTCCCCGGGTGCGCGCCCGCCCCCGATCCGGATGGCGCCCCCCAAGATACCCCACCCCGATCGGCGATCCTGGATCAACCTATGCACAGTTCCACGACAGCCCTGATACTTTTATCCACCGTCATTAAAAAATTAATAAAAGGCATACCCCTTGACCCTTTGACGAAAAACTAAAAAATACCCCCTTCCCGCGGCGGACGACAGTCGCCCAGTGGGTGGATGCAGATAAATATTCAAGGCCTGGTTCGATCACTTTGTTCATCTTGTCCATCTTTCCCCATGGGGTGACCATGTTACCCCATTAAATGGGCGAAATGGACTTTGCTACTTTTTCTAAACTTTGCGCAAATTTTGATATGATAATTACAGACACATGGCTGCTTGCACAGTGGTAGATAAATGTCTGAAGTATCTCTACAGCCAAAATAGGAACGAAACAAGCTCATTAAGTCATCGAAAACTCACACCATCGTTACGGTGTCCGTGACCCCCACTTTCCCCTATAGGAGGTAAATACTGAGCCAGGATTCTTTAGCTGCTGTATACGTTTTACGGCAGCAGTCAGAGTGTGAACATTCAAATTGGCTGGAGATAGGAGGAGAGAAGGATTCATACGGATTATAACTGGAAATGAACCCTGCTTATGAGAAGATAGTGGAATAAGATGATTAGGGCTTAGCGAGAGGTCCATTTTTCGTGCCGCAACAGAGAACAGATTAATTCGCCCTGCGCGGCATGGGTGGGATGGGCCCGTTATTTCCACTCGATATACTTGATTTTAGTCGCTTTTAGAAAAGAAAAGCTGGTTATGATGAATTTCCCAGTCTAAGCTAGCATTAACCCCAAGAGCTTTTTTAATAAAGGGGAAATACTACGATGTATTCTTCATCTGATGTTGGCATTAAACTCTGGAGAGTTTTGAGAAGAAAGGAAAAAACATGTTATGGTGAATTTTCCATCCCGCGCTGGCATTAAACTCTCAGGACTACCATCCACACTAAAGTGATAGTTTTAATGTGACCCCAAGCAGCTTGATGGCCTGTGGATTTAAAGCCGTAGCATGAAAACTAATTTTGGCGTCAACGGGCTCCGAAAAGAAACTCCTTTCAAGTAATGTGTGTAGGTCCATTGCTTGCAAACGTTCACAATATTTATCTAACTCCTGAAAACGTTTCACCCTATGTGAATCAAGTTAATATTTTCCACCTTTGTTTTTCTTTGGGCATGGCTTAGTTGGATCGTACGCAATGAAAAAAATGTCTTGGACGTGACCTAATTAATCCAGCATCCTACGCCCCGGTGGCTTCGCAGTTGACTGCTTCAATTCTTTCCCCAGTCCCGTTCCGGTACTTTGCGTGAAAGGCTTTCCGAATGGCAGTCGGCAGCCTTAGAGAGCTTATCTGCTCGACTGCTGTACTAATGCAGCCCTGACTTAATGACGTCTCCTCAGCTGCTGCCCTCACAGAGGAGGAGCAGCGGCGATGGCCTAATTTAACTGTTCAGGAGGATCTGCCGTCTGTTGACACTCGCTCTCCCCTGCGCTGCTGTCGGCCTCAGTCACAGATGCCTCGCATTCACTAAATTATATGCGTGTAGGCGTATGAGATTTCGTAGATATGTTAGGACTTCTCCATTAGAAAATAGAACGTAAAGGACTCGGATTAAAGGCGTAACTATACTTCACTACTACTCCTTTGCGTTTGTATTCTAGTGGAGTGGAGAGGCCGTAAGATATCTCCGGAATGTGTCACATGGCACTGAACGCAACCCCAAGTAGTAGTTAACTTCATATAGTTGTCATGAAAGTTTCAATACCATTGCGTCAGAGATCGACTATTTTGCAGATACCAGGCACGGGTTCTAAGGAAGTTTTGCGATAGAGTTTTAAAACATACTAGGAATGAGCTGGAGAAGAATGAGTTTGGCCTTGGGAGGCTATAGTCTTCAAAATTCGGCGGCCAAATTAATATTGATCTTAGTAGATTAATTTATTCGCTACATTTTGGCACCAATCACACCATCGTACCTTGATTAGAAACGGACCTGTTTCCGTTTTACTATTAACACGCGTATTGACGGGGGTCTGAGCCACCTTCGCTTTGACGAGGGGGCGGGTACCCGCCCCCTAAGATCTCGAGAACCACGCTAGGTAGCGAAAAACGGTAAATGGCGTTGGGTAGCCCATCCACTTCTCCATCGAAAATATTTGAACCCTTTTTTTGTCAGGTCACATTTAAGGTCACGAGAGGTCAAAACATGCAGTCATAGGGATAACATGTAAATTAAGTTTTTCGGCCATTACATCGAAACAAGTAAAGATAGAGCAAAACGACTTAAAATATATGAATCCTCGCAGCAAACCGAATCGAATGATATATAATTTGACCTTGCCAGGTCAAATCAAGGATTTGACCTGACCTGAGGTCAGGTGAGGGTCAAATTATATAAAATGCATATCATTAGAACTGCAAAGCCAAGGCGAGTCTCGTGCAGCTAAAATAAACACTCTGTCACCATCCGTTACGGAGTTATTAAGTAAAAACCATTTTTCCCATGTATTTCCAATGGAGAGGTCATGCCTCGTACCTGACCTTAAGTCATTGATATCAAAAATACCGGAACACATTTTAGAGAACTCGGTAGGCCCATTATGTGATATGAGTTTCAATCAGATAAGTTCCCCCTGCTCCGACTTATGCTGTCTTAAAATTTTTTGAGGTCAGGTTACTTGACCTGTACTGGTGACCTGACCTGAGATGACATAGCCTTAAAATTTTCACAAAAGTTGAAAAAATGATGAGGGAAAAGGTATGCCAAGCACGGCGGCGCGTAGCGCTGCCGTTTTTTGCCATCTCCGAAAAACCCGAGGGGGGTGGGTACCCGCCCCCGTCAATGCGCGTGTTAAGGTGTCGCCTAAGTAAGATGGCTTACCTATAAGAGGTGACAAATTTGGAAACGTGTTTGTGATGGTTCTATGCGCGTTATTACCTCATGAAATTTGGTCAAAATTGGAAACTATCAATGTGTGTGTGTGAGGAGGGAGGGCTGCTTGGGAAGTTTCAATTTGGTAAGAAATGAGTCGCAATAGTTCCAGCATTCATGCATTCACTCATTCCTCTATTACTCCCACTTCCACGCTATTGAGGATGCTTGTAAAGCGTTGTTGTAAAGGCATGGAAGGAGACGGTAAGGATGAGGAAAGGTGAGGATAAAGAATATGCATCCATGCTATGATTATGGCCGTTTGAACACTTAGGACAACTTCGATCCTGATAATATGTAGCCGTTGTCATAAAAATGTGACCTACCATAACACGCGCCCCGCGGGGGCAAAATTCGCCCCCTCCAGGTTTTCCCCAGATAACGCTAAAACGAAGAGACGCAGAACAAGGACACGTACAGCACCTTACCCCTAATCAATTTTGCATATCTGACCAAATTTTTTAAGTCAGGGCATGTCAGGTCAAGGAGCTATTCAAGGTCAAGTGACTCTACCTCAAAACCTAAAATCAAGAGTTTGAAGCGGCTCCTAGGGAACATCAGCGAACCGATCAGTTTGAAACTTTCACAATATGCTAAAATCATAAGGGTCTACACATCTGCTGTTCCGGAATTTCGATATTGTTGACCTAAGGTGGGGTCAATTTTTGGTCACTCCATTATACATAAGTCTATGGTGAAAAATAGAATGGGCTCGTTTTCGGTAAATATTAGATAGATAAAATTGAACATCCTCAAACCGTCTATTCTTACCACGATCTTAACCATTAAGTTGAGTTTTTGACTATCTGACTTCTCAAAGGTCATATCAGGTCACAGGAGCATAGAGTGACTCCTTTGCCAATAACTTCTCCCTGAATTGAGATAAAGCTCCCAATTTGCTTGCATTGTGCTTATATTGCCACGGGGAGTCGATTGATATGCAACATGACTATACCAGGTCACTCCGTGACCCTGACCTAGTTCGAGGTCAGGTCATTTTTATCATTTGACGTAGCAAGGTCATATTAGACATCATTTGGTTTGCTGCAATGAGAGGAGGAATCAAATGATGCATAAACATTTGCTCTAGATCCCCTGAGTACAGATCTAGAGAGGGAAACACACACTGGACTGTTGTAAGCCTAGGGAACCTTCTTTGACCTATGCTGACCTAAATATTGAACTGAAATAAAATTATTCGTATAAAATATCTTTGTCTTGTCAAGAGCTTTCGAATGCCCCCTGTAATTTTTATTTAGCTTCCCTGGGTAATGAGATACGGAGGGGGCGAAAGACGCCCACCAGCGGGGCGCGTCATGTCAGGGACCCTAGCGGAGCGTGTGTTAACAGAAATCTTAGTACATATTCGTTGACCCAGGGGCAGATCCAGGGGAGGGGGCGCAATCAAACTATACCTCCCCCAAAGCGGTCAAATTTTACCTAATTTTAGCCGTTTTTGACCGTATTACTTGAGAAACACTATGCTATTGCGATTTTACCCATTTTCCCCCAAACGTTTCCCCTAGATCCGTATGTAACCTGAAACTTCTGTTTTTAAAAGTTGTATTCTGGCCCACACTGCTGTATGTATGTGCGCACCGACAAGTCTATGATAATGAGGTTCAGCATCATTTGTAGTAAATGGTGTCAAACTGGTAAATGGGTCAGAGTAAACATGTCTGCGTTGGAAATTCCAGCCTCCACAGACGAAGCGAGAAAAGCTGCGGGTTCATGTATAACACCTGAGCTTGGCTGAAGTGTTTTGGCTCTCTGGGCAGCTGACAGATGAATAAGCACACGAAAAAACTGTTCCTTTCACTGTAGTGTGAAAAGAGCTAAAGACTGCAGCGTCGCACGTTATTGGATTCCTACCCAAACATCCCAATGGAGATTTATTCTACTCGGCGGAGGTTTAACTTGATCAGCCTTTCGCGTCTCTTTCGCAGTTTGTACACAGCACGCAATTAGCATAGTTTAATCAGTAGCGGGATTCACCTCTGAAAATCGCGGGAACTCTGTTCGGGCCCGCCTGCCGGTGGCAGCCGCGGCCGTGCCTTATTGCAGAGGCCGAGCGGAGGGCCGATGAGCACGTATCAGTACAAAAACTCACAAACACATCACCCAGGCGTCAGTTTCAGACAGTCCCGACGGAAATTGACTGGCCCCAGCTCTGACTGGAATCCGGCACACTGGAAAATCATTTTTTAAGATTTTCACGATCATAATAAAAAGGTCAGTTCATTAAACAGCCAGGCTTGAGGAATTGCCACGACGTTATCGTTTCCTCGGCCACTGACTGGACGCATGTGGGCAGGGACGCATTCACCACTGCTGTTAGGGCAGCTGTCTTCTTAGGCAGACGTCTGGTGCTGAAAACTTAATATCATTCAATGTATGTACATACATCAGTATCTGTTTTTACGGTGATTTTACGCGCGAACTGCAATCAGCTGGCCGATCAGGAGTGGGGATTTATATACCTTTTGATGTGCCCGGGCACCCGCGATAAAACAATAAAGTAGCGTAAGGATATCCTTTAACATAGATTTTTATATTAAGGACCTTAAATTGGTTTTCTGTAGTAAAACAGACCTGTGGGAAGGTTAAAACACGCCTTACATTATATAATATCGCCATTGAACCTGGAAACATTGCCTCAAATTCGAGCACCTTCATAATTTTCAAAAGTTGGAAGAACAGAGAAGGATCAACCTCCAAAACGTGACTCGGACAAACGTAGGTACAGTTGCACCCGACTCAGTGTGATCCTCACTCTTTGACACAGTTTCGTCGCCCTGCAGACAGTTCTAAATAGTTCGCTTTGCAGTCCAGGCAAGAGCGACGCACTGGGAAACAACCTGCGCGTGGTCGTCTGGGCTTTCCTCAGGCACCCGGCTCTAGTGCGCTGAGTTGATGCATGGCTATTCTTCGTTCCAAAGCACAAACAAGGGTTTGGTCCGTCGCGGCGCCGTACCGGGAGTTTCAAAATAAAATTCCACAAACATGACCGGGGCTTAGTGTTATGAACGCTATCTAGTTTTCCGTTCTCTGTTTACTAAAATACAATTTCGTCCAGTTACTATGATGGCATGCTCCGTATGCCGGTAACTAGAGCTTAACACGCGCACTGGAGGGGGGCCTCGGAGGCCCCCCCACCTGTTTTTCCGAGGTGGCCGGAGAACCGCTTGTAGCCGAAAAACGAAACGTGGCCACATTTAACAGAATTCAATAGCGCGTCGATTGGTGAAGATTTTTTGAAAATCGGCCAAAAATTTTTTGACTTATAGGCTTTCAAAGTCAGACCTACCTTTTGAGATCGCCGTAAACGCGCGGTCGGACCCGTTAGCTTGCATTGAAGACCGAGTGGTAACGTCATAACGTCATATAAGCGGGACTATATGTCAAGGTCACTTCACATGAAAGTCAAGGTCAAGGTCAAAGGTCACAGGTCAAGGTCATATCTGCACTTTCAAGGTCACTGACCACTGTGCGTCCGGCCAAATGACATTACCCCGTCTGACATATACTATGCTATGACGTCATCGGTAGGGTACCCCAATACAAAGGTCAAGGTCAAAGGTCAAGGTCAAAGGTCATTGTGAAAGGTCAATCCTCATTTCCCGCCAAACAGTGGCTACAGTGTTAGTCAAAGTGTAAATAATAAGTAGTATACCATATGGTGACCTTAAAGGTCAATGACCTTGAATGACCTTGACCCAAAAGTTGTGGGGAAGCCTCTTTGAGACCTCTTCTCTATGAACCTTGTCCGCCTTTAGCTTATTCCCGCCATTTTCCTGCATAATCACAGCATTTACCAATCGATCCCAGCATGGCCAATATTTGACCTTTACGACCTTGTTTGACCTTGAAGATATTGACCTAGGTCAATGAAAATTGGTCATCATGTAGATCACCACAGCCCCCACCCACCTACCAAGTGGCGTTTTTCTAACCCTCTTAGTTTCCGAGATCTTAGGGGGGCCTACCAGGCCCCACTCCAGTGCGCGTTAGTGCCAGACCCCCCTCCAGTGCGGGTGTTAACAAACGCAGCGATTAGATATAACCCGATTATATGACGGTATTATGCCGCCACTCCGTCTACAGTGCAGGCGAACTTGTGCAGCCGCGCGATTGAGACAGTCTAAAGTGCCCCCCTGAGATCTCAAGAACAAAACAGATACGAAAAAGGCCCTTTTTGGGGTGTGTGAGGGCGATGGTGATCTACATTATAGCCATGTCTCATTGACCTAGGTGAATATCTTCAAGGTCAAAACAGGTTATAAAGGTCAAATCTTGACCGAGCTGGAGGCCTATGGGAAAATGCCGTGATAATGCAAAAAATCCGGGAATACACCAAAAGCGAACTAGGGTCAATAGAGGGGAAGGTCCCACACAATGTTCTCTCAAAGTTTGAGGTCACGGTCATTAAAGGTCACTAACCTCTGACGTAACAATATGACATGGTCACTGGCAATAGAGCAGCCTTTCGGCCGCAAACAAGGGAACTTGACCTTAAAAAAGACCTTTGACCTTGAGGTGTGACCTTGAAATTGGCATTGAGCAGCCATAACTATGAGGTCATAGCTTAACATACTGCATACTGAATAATGACATCTAACCGGAATACTGGGGTCAATGACCCTGACCTTAGTCCTTTGACCTTGACCTTTATGTGAGCTGGTCCTGACATATAACCCGATTATATGACGGTATTCTGCCACCACTCGGCCTACAGTGCAGACGAACTGGTGCAGCCACGCGATAGCGACGGTCTCAAGAAAGAGGTCTGATTTTTGAAAGCCGATAAATATTTTTAAAAATGCGAACCGATTTTCGAAATTCCCTCACCCATCAACGCGCTCGTGAATTCTCTCAAAGTTAGACAAGTAGCGTTCTCCGGCGGCAAACGATTCTCCGGCCACCTCGGAAAAATAGCTGAAGGGCACTTTAAGACCACCCACTGCGCGTGTTAAAGAGAATATCGCACCTTTCTGCCTCCTTGCCTGGAGCACAATCCTAGCTCAGCCTTCTTACTGATGACACACCGTAATACAATACTTTTGATAATATAAGCATGGTCTACAAGTTTACCTAACTAAGGTGCCCAGAAACTTATTTTGCTCTGTACTCCCGCGGAAAGAACAGGAGTACGTATAATTCTTGTGTGCAACCTAGGCACTGACCTTACTTTTTTATACCAGGGTATTCATCACCTCAGTGGTTGCTAAGTAACCAAAACAGCTGCTGTGTACTGTTCTCCTGCGTACTCTTACCCACCCTTACACTACGCTCGTGAAGTGCTGTTGCCTTGTAAAAGGTGAGCTCTAAGAGAAATGAAATATGAAATTAGGGTTGTTGTGGTATCCGTGGTATCTACGTGACTATCGGATCTGAACTGAGCTATCAGTCACGTAGATACCACGGATACCACAACAACCCTAATTTCATATTTCATTTCTCTTAGAGCTCACCTTTTACAAGGCAACAGCGCTTCACGAGCGTAGTGTAAGGGTGGGTAAGAGTACGCAGGAGAACAGTACACAGCAGCTGTTTTGGTTACTTAGCAACCACTGAGGTGATGAATACCCTGGTATAAAAAGTAAGGTCAGTGCCTAGGCTGCACACAAGAATTATACGTACTCCTGTTCTTTCCGCGGGAGTACAGAGCAAAATAAGTTTCTGGGCACCTTAGTTAGGTAAACTTGTAGACCATGCTTATATTATCAAAAGTATTGTATTACGGTGTGTCATCAGTAAGAAGGCTGAGCTAGGACTGTGCTCCAGGACCGGAGCTCACGCTAAAACGCCTGCCAACATGTTTATGAAACTTTCTTCCCAAAGGAGCATGTCCGGCAAGAGTAAGCAGTAGGCCATTGTGCAAGAGTGCGCATGCTTAACCCTCGCCCCACCGGGGGCCATCGATGGCCCCCCTAAGGTTTTTCCGGGATAGCAGAAAAACGACGAGGCGCAGCACCGCGGTAGAGGGCTCTACCTCTCACTGCATCATTTTCCCATCATCCCTGAAATTTTTTACCCCGGGTCACCCAAGGTCAGGTCACCAGACGAGGTCAACCAAGGTCACCTCACTTCACCTTTAGAGCTCTGTAAGAGCTACATTTCAAAGTCGATCGATTTGAAACTTCCTACACTTCATGACCCCTCCAGGGTCTACAAGGTGTATATCCGGGATTTTTCGATTTCGTGCCCTGAGGTCAGGTCACCAAGCGACCTCTCCCATTGGAAAAGCATGGGGAAAAGCTATTTCATGATATAAAAGCCACAAAAATGATTGCAAATACTCAGACTGCTCAGAAAAACGTTTTTGGACACCCTTTCACGGATCCCAGGGGTCATATTTGCCCTTTGACTTTTCCAAGGTCATCCAAGGTCACCAGAGGTCAAAAACAGTATTTTGACAATAACTTTTGACCTGTATAAGCTAGAGCAATGAAACAAACACCATCGTGTTTGTCTTGTCACTGGCTTTCATTTGATATAGGACAAGGTCACTTTTGACCTTTCGTGACCTCATGTCATATTAGGTCACGAGGTGACCTCTGGAGGTCAAACCACTGGCGGGAGGTCTTTACATTCCACATAGCGGAAAAGTACTGGCAATTTGCTATCAAATGTACTTTACCAGGCCTCAATAACTCTAATGACATAAGAGTTATGCACAGTTTGCTTAATCATTGCATATTTGAGTGAAAATAGCCGATCTTGACCTAATTTGACCTCTGGAGGTCAAACCATTGACCTGAGCACTAAAACATGCAAAGTAATTTCTTACTGAATTCACGCGAGCTTTCTATTGCACTTTGCAGATTTGCGCTAACGCCCATATTTTCGGAGTTAGAGGGGGCCATCGATGGCCCCCGGTGGGGCGAAGGTGGCGCCGGACCCCCAGTGGGGCGCGGGTTAAGAGATATGACAATTTTATTTTCGCTCGGGACAGAGTCCGATAATCCATATTTGGAAATCCACACGTTGCAATATACTCAGATACGATATACTCAGATATATGTACGTCTTGTATACTCAGAACGATATAAAATCATACAGTCGCCTAGTTTGCCGACAAAGAACTTCACGACATGGCCTATGCACCTAAAGCACAGCGGGGCATCAATGCGTACTCCAGCCCCCTCTTTTGAGTACTCTTACCGACCCACTCCGGCAAGAATACGCACGTGACTCCTTATTTTTGATGGCTCGTGGCGAGTTCCTTTCAGAGACATCGTGCTGAAACATGGACCATACATAGACAATTCGTCACGCTAAACAAACATATAAGAATTTTAGCTGCTAGACATATAGGAGAAAAATGAAAGCCTTTAGAAAGTTAGGTGCGTACTCTTGCACGGACTTCCCCTACTACTCTAAAGCGCACGGATATACGCGCTACAGGCCTAATGGCTGGCGGCGGCCGTTCGGCGGTCGTTAGGACGCGCGGGGCTGGTGCGTGGCCGCTGTCACGTTCTCAACACTCGGCATTGACTTGCAAGCGGAGAGTTCTGGGAAAAATGAAATATTAAACCTGGGGGGTTTCCAGCATGCTCTATCGTATGGATATCTGAGCTCAAGCTCTATCGTAAACGTGCGCACGTTAACTTTAACGTGCGCACTGGAGGGGAGCCTCGGAGGCCCCCCACCTGTTTTTCCGAGGTGGCCGAAAACCGCTGGTAGCCGAAAAATGAAACTCAGTGAAATTTAAGAGAATTTAATGGCGCGTTGATTGGTGAAAAATTTTGAACATCAGTCGAGCATTTTTTTCTTATTGGTAGACTTCCAAAGTCACACCTGCATATTGAGATCGCTACAATCGCGCGGCCGGACCAGTTCGCTTGCATTGGAGACCGAGTGGTGACGTCATAACGTTATATAACCGGGATGATATGTCGAGGTCACCTCACATGAAAGTCAAGACCAAGGTCAAGGGTCACAGGTCAAGATCATATCAGCACTTTCAAGGTCATTTACTCCAGTGCTTCCGGTCAAATGGCGTTACCCGGTCTGAGGAATATTAAGATTTGATGTCATAGTTAAGGTAACGCAATGTGATGGTCAAGGACAAACGTCAAGGTCAAAGATCATGGGTAAAGGTCAATCCTCATATAAGCCTAACAGTTGCTATAGTGTTAGTTATATTGTATATTATAGGTAGTATATCATATTGTGACCTCATAGGTCAATTGGCCTTGAATGACCTTAATCCCAAATTGTAGAAAATATTGTTTGCGACCTTCGATTTATGATCCTGGCTCACCTTTACCTTATTCCCATCATTTTCCCCATAATCACGGTATTTCCCAATAGGTTCCCAGCACGGTCAATATTTGACCTTTATGACCTCGTTTGACCTTGAGGATATCGACCTAGATCAATAAAAATTGGCTATGACGTAGACCACTATAGCCTCCAACTACCCACTACCCGGCGTTTTTCTTCACTTGTTAGTTTCCGAGATCTTAGGGGGCCTACCAGACCCCCTCCAGTGCACGTTAGTGCCTGACCTCTCTCCGGTGCGGGTGCTAAAGGAGACACGTACACTATTACGAAAGAGGTCACTGCTCCAAGAAAACTGGGAAGGCCCCTTGCTGGGTAAAGGGAAAACAACATAGAGAGCATTAAAAGCATATATAAGCATAGGCGGATCCAGGATTGCCAATCGGGGGGACGCAATCCGGACCAGGGGGACGCCACTTTAGACCGGAAAATACCTTATCAGATGGGCGCAAAATCCTATCGGTGGGCGCCGATTTTCGCATCCTGGAGGGAGTGACATTTCAGGGTGGGGGCGACATCGACCTTTCAGGGGGCGCCTTGACCATTTCAGGGGGCGCCGAGAGTCCATCGAGGGGAGGCACCTGCCCCTTTCTCCCCTTCCTGGATATATATGGAAGCACAACAGAGCCACAAACTGGTGAATGTTTTAATAAACAACGGCTAGTATTTCGTTCAAGAAGGGGTCAACTGATTATGAATGATGGCTAAATGCGGCGCAGATACTTTTCGATGGACACCAGGACAAATCGATGGAAGAGAACCTAGGGTTTATGACAGAAAGTTCCGCACTATGACATTTAGGAGCATCGAGCAGGAAGAGCTAGCCATTGGGCATCAGGGCGAGCCAATCGTTAGGTTATATAGCATCCAATTAAGTGCTGGCAATACACACGGCTTAGAGGATGTCTGTATGTTACGCGATAGATACAACAGTCAAATCAGTGAGCTTGCCGGGAGAGCTCAAAGCATCAGATCCTCCCATGCACGGAACGTCCATCCTGGGTCAAATATTGCCGTTAAAGTGATAGCCGTGAGGAGGTTGAGCACTGATCTGATCATATCAGAGTCCCGGCTGATCAATTCCGTCCGCGTCAGTTCCCGTTGCGGCGCGCCGAGCCACCTGGCTTTATCACAAGCAGACCATGAAGCCAGCACGTGGCGGGCCGAGCGGTTCTTCACAGCACCGGCAGAGTTGTCTTGCTTCCCTGCCAAAAGTGGCGATGTGTGGCCAAGTTGAAGCAGGTAGATTTTATCCCATCAGAATAATGTCTGTAAGTCAAATTGTTCACTCGGGAGGGCATCTTCAGGAGGCGTGACACGGTGGAAAAGGGAGAGAGAGAGAAGCGTGAACATTTTATACACTTCGCACAATCGATTTTTCTACTCCGTCTTTTGGAAGGGGCCCAAAATATGCGTTGATAGTAAGCATGCTCTAAAGTCTAGCCCCATCAGAGGAGGGAGCCTCTGATGCTCCCGTTGCGGCGGCGACTCCGCAGCTGGATACTGTTTGCACAGACGGAGCGAGCACATGAGCAGACATTTCTCGTCATTCTATTGCAATATGGCCCGGACAAGGACGCAATATGGCTGTTACTATGTTCGTGACTCACGGCAAATGCTATCTATAGTGCTTTTAGTAGGCACCATTACAGTATATAACACTTTCCGTTTAATTTGAGGTCATGAATCGGCAAGGCGCTGCTTTGGATATGGGAGGGGTGCCATTTCTGGCCTGAAGATGACGACACTGGTGGCAAAACTGGATATCTGGAAGCTACGATTCGCCTGGACTCTGCTTACGAAGACGCAAAGTTCACGTTTTCACTTACATCTCGAAAATTTACAACATCAAGATGTGCCCATCGACTAAAAAATAGAGGTCTTCTTGATTTACCTTATTGTAACTTCTGCGAGTTTGGTAACCTCACACCATAGACGGATCTAGGGGGCAAGGGGAGCAGTTTCCATTCCCCCATTGACCCTTGGTGCTCCTTAAACACCGTTTGAGCATCTGAATATATACCTATTGAAACACCTGAATATACCAATACCTGAAATAAAACCTCGTTTTCCCACCACAGCGGATAAAACCACAAGTATTCCGAAAATAAACAATTAATATGAAGTTATCGGTAAAATATTAGTAAAATCTGCTGATTCTTGGCCGGGAATGATCCAGGACCTCGTTGAGGGTGAGAAGGGGGGGGCAAGCATCGGGTGAAGCCTTTCGTATCGCAGTTCCCACTCCCCCAGGGCTGAAAAGGGTGAGCAATCGTGAAATAGGGGTTCTCCAACACAAAGGCGAGGGCGGCTGGAGGTCAGTGAGGACGGCCCACGTTAAAGTGGGGCGCCCTAACGCTGCGAAAGAGCGGTCAATGACGGAGAAGTGGCGACCAACCATCCAAGAAAGGACAGTCAAAAATGGACGAGGACGGTCTATGTCGCAGTGGGGCGCCATTAGGATGACAAAAGGACACCAATCGTGAAATAGGCGCGCCCAGCCAAAAAAGAGGGTGACCAAAAATTGACGGGGTGGTCCGCGTGGAAGTGGGGCGCCCAATAGTATAATGCCCGGGGCAACTGAATCAAAACCAAGGGCGGCTCACGGTGGAACGAGCCAGCTCCAAGTGACTTTCTTTGCGTTTGGGTCCAATATGCACTATTTGTACCCGAGATACCGCCAATTTCGGGCCGCCCGAAATCAGAACGGAGTCGCCCCTGGGTCCTAAGGGATATGGAGTCGCCCTCCCTTGGATCTGTCCCTGATGCTCAGTCAGAGGTCCCCTCCCCTTCCCCGTGGCACCAGCAGCGGCACAGATGGCATCCCAGGCCTGTTGACGGGTGACCTTTAAGGGTGCGTTACCCTCGACACATGCGCCACAGGACATGACCCATCAGAACTAATACCCTGTTTCTCAAACAACAGATGTCAGGCCATTCGTTCATTTATCCTGATACACAGATCGCCCACGTGACACGTTGGTTGTAAACTGTAGTACGCTGCGCATTCCACGCATTACGACCCTTCAGGTGACCAAGAACCGCTGCGGGCAAGGTCAGACGCGTCACAGTAACAGGTGCTCTCGCAGAGGCGGGCCCAGTATTTTTCCGAGGGCAGACTGCTATTGGGCAAATGTCTTGATTTCTCTAAATGAGAAAGCGGTTGCAGCTCGCACCATTGTCACCTGGGATGGACCGAAGCTAGCCAAATGGCAGTTCAAGCATGGCTGTGGATTGGCTACATATTTTTGGGCTAGTTAGCAGCTAGTCAGCGGTAGGATCCGCGCCCATTTCCTTCTTCCCACTTCGGCCACTTTCGTGACCAAATTTTATGTTCTTGGCCCGCTTTTCGTCGGTGGGTCGTCATTCTCCGCGCGTACAAACACATGCACATAAACATGACACATGGACCGGGTGTCCGCATTTGTGACCGCCTTGGCGTAGCTTAGGGATCCCCCGCCTCGTAGCGGTCATGGAAAGGGGTTCACTGACTCACTCACCCACCGAACCCTGAGGCACGCAGCTCCATGTGTTTACCCAAGTATTTATTGTGGAACATTTTTCTGGTGCTCGGAGAAGGGGTAGCGTTCTACCCCTGATCATGTGCGGAGTTATCCTCACTGTGATCGAGAGGTGTTTCTGATTATAGGATAGTTTGTGTTGCAATCGACAATACACGTGTACGATCTCAATCCCGTTCAGACCCTTCCTGACCACATCAGTTCGACATAAACCGAAGCTTTTGTAATGTATTGGAAGCAGTTTCCCAAGTTATAGGCCCTGACCTACAGGGTGTTTCATAAAGAATGATATTTTTGAATTGATCATAATGCGGTTATAAATTGGTTGCTGTGGTATGATTTACATATCAATCGAAAGATGATTTTGGGACATTTACGATTATTTGTATTTTGATAGCTGTTTTGATATTTTTGCTAGTAAAAAGTAGTCTTAAAATGACTTGAAAAATACTGTCTATCTTGCCTTCATCGAAAATGATCGTAGAAATCACGTGCGTATCACGTGACAAGTATCACGCCAATGGCACTTCAAACATGATTTCGTCACAATGATACGTCTCAGTCCACATGCAAATTGCCTCTGGAAATTAATTCTAAAAACATCTCTCAAGCTTAGGAAAGCTCGGGTCCAAGCAAGCAATCCCCAATTGGTCCATATCCCTTGTTCTGCGGTGAACAGTGGGGCCTTTTGCGCTGTGTCCGCCGCATCCAGTCATTCATATGGAAGGTAAGCAAATGAGCCATACGGAGCTTGAGCCAAAAACTTTTAACTTGTAATTTTACTGAGACTTTTGCTTTTGATGTGAATGCTCACGTGGCATTTGTGTGTGCTGAAGCCTTTTAGAGTGCTGCAAGTTCCGTTTTCTCAAATATAAGCGGGCATATATTATGTTTCTTGCACCATTTTCCGAGTACATTTAAGACGAGAGAAAACATGTGATGCAAATGAAACATATTTATATAAAAATGTCCTACAATTTACCATTAAAATGAGTGTTTTGTGGACGGATTTGAAGGATTTTTAGTACTTTACTGACCATTTAAAAAACATCATTCTTTCTGAAACACCCTGTAGGACAGGATCAAAGATGATCTAAACAAGAGACCGTCCATAAAGTACCTAAGGAAAACAGGGGGTGGGAAGGCAGCAACTGTTTTGTTAGACATTACAACAGGGCGTAAGGAAGTATTACCATGAGGGAGGGGGTTAAAATTATAAGAACACATGTTACGTATTTTATGGATAGGCCCTCAGCTCTGACTTATAATTAACACTGATATGATACAATGGAGTCCGCACATCACTATCATTGGATTTTGGAATTTTTTATGTGACCGATTTTGGAATTTTTTATGTGACCGATTTTGGAATTTTTTGTGTGACCTTTTTATGAGGAGAGGAGCCGTGATAGGTTCGTGTGAAAATGTGTCCTGATGTCCAAATAGCCCTCATATACCTCCAGTCACGAGGCCATAGTTCCCTGATGTTAAGAGCTAAAGGCATGTTCTTGCAAAACACGCACAATAAAAGTTGTATAGTCCGTACCGATTTTCAAGAACTGAACAACGTTCCTGCAATATTCGGAAGCATTAGGGGTGATGCAACACGACTTCCCCGCAAAATTTCAGTGGGGTGTTATCGGCCTTTCAAGTAGTATTGTGATCATTTCAGGGAAGGCACTAGTTCAATTGGACGAGAAAATATTATCTTGCTGGAAATTTATAGATTCAAGAATGACTTTTATGGAGTTTAAAGAACACAGAAAATACCGTAATATGTCAGAGAAGCAAAAATGTGTATAAATTACAGCAAAAAGAGGAATACATGGTTATTTTGCTAAAGAAATTCCAAAGTGGCAACATCAGCAGCAAAAATATTGCATCGGGCTTGAGCTTCAAGCACCGAGGGGGAAGACAGTTTACCGTTTGAAAATTCGGAACATTGAATGCGATAAAGCTGATGGACTAAGGAACGGGACACGCAATTCCTCACATGGCCACCCCAAAGTGGGAGAATCAATCGCGGATCCAGGGGTGCAAAGGGGGCACGTGCCTCCTTCGTTCGACCCTCGGTGCCCCCTGAAATGGTCGCGGCGCCCCTCTGAAAGATCGATGGCTCCCCCTGAAAGGTCGCTAGTCAGCAGCCTCGGCGATAACAGGTGCTGGCAGAATATGACACAGAAATCTGACTCACACAATTGTTTGCCTTTTCTTATGAGGAGTGTGCTATGGGGACACACTAATTGAGTGAATTTCTGCCCTGTGGTCGTCGTCGTCATTTTTCCATCCTGCTCCCGGGACATCGCCGCTTTCTTTTCCCCTGAAAGTTCTTGTCATTCCAGTTCATGGCGGCCAGAAATTGGTCTTACTGATATTGGTAGAGCGTAGTGTTCTGCCGTTTGTATTCCTCTGACACGAGAGTGTCATCCTTGACCATGGCGATGGAGGCACAATGATCAAAATCCTAGAATGCTTAGTAGAGAATGACACCCAGGCGCTCTGAATTTCCCATTCACTTTTTTTCTTTCTCACTTTTGGACCCACTTTTCTAGTGGATTTATTTTGGCATAATTCAATAATCCTAGTGTATAAAAATCATCCAGTGGGGGCGCGGTAGTGGAGTGGTCAGCGTAGCTGTCTGCCACGCAGCCGACCCCGGTTCAAGGCCCGGCGGCTTCCCTGAACAAGGAGCAAGCTGGCTCCCGTGAAACCCTTCCAACAGGGAAAGAGTTGGCGACGCCATATGACCCTGACAGTTGGTGCGTCGATAAGCCCAAAAAAATTATTATAAAAATCATCTAGTGTAGAAGGAAGGAAAATTTTGATGAAAAATTAGCAAACTTTAAGTAAGGGATGCAATTGAGTTTAAATTAACTCCTGCCATATTACACCGTTTGGATTTGCCTCTCGCCTACCATATTTTCAAACGTGAATTTTACACTCAGTATCCCAGTGCAAAACCATTTTTGAGACACTGCGGAGTGGGGCGCTGCGGCATCCCAAGGATTAGCCAGCATACTAAACGCGTCTTTCATGTTTTACCGTCACCCTCTCACTCTGTTCTTTGTCAGAAAAATCTTCCATCCAGCAGCCGTCGTAAATTCCCCTTGCAGTTATATTCCGTGAACGCCATGGCTCAAAACATATTCACATTTACACTTGCACTGGTAGCAGTGGCATCTCCACAAAGGCGAGGATGTTCCTGCTGCTGGTAAGGTCGTATTTTAGCACCTCTCGCTTTGTTGGAAGTTTTGCTCTGCTGAGGGAGGATGATGGGCAACAAATGAAGACGGCTTCTACAGATCCTAGCTGACCCTGGGGGATAATGTTTTGGGTTTTCACTCGTTGGAACAGCTCTCTCGCGGCGGCTTTTGCTTCTAGTGATCATAGGCCAATCAATTTCTAGATGTCCCCAAAAATCCATTACTTGGGTACATAAAAATACGAACAGGATTCGGGCGGGCTAATTCGGCTTAAACCTCCCTCAAGATCGTTCCCTGTCACCCGCCCGTCCTTGCTATTGCACTCAGCTCACGTCGGTAAAAACACCGTCTTGAGTCAGCTAGGCTATTTGACGCAAATCAGATACAATTTAATAACGTATTCTTCCTTTGCACTTTAACCCGCGTCCCACCGGGGGTCTGGCGCCACCTTCGCCCCACCGGGGGCCATCGATGCCCCCATCTAACTCCAAAAATATGGGGGTTAGCGCAAATCTGCAAAGTGCATTAGAAGGCTGGCGTGAATTCAGTAAGAAATTACTTCACATGTTTTAGCACTCAGGTCAATGGCTTGACCTCCAGAGGTCAAAGTAGGTCAAAATCGGCTATTTTCACCCAAATATGCAATGTTTAAGCAAACTGGGCATAACTCTTATGCCTTTAGAGCTATTGAGATGTGATAAAGTCCATTCGATAGGAAAATGCCAGACCTTTATCCGCTATGCGGAACATAATGACCTCCCGCCCCTGGTTTGACCTCTAGAGGGCACCTCTTGACCTAACATGACCTGAGGTCATGAAAGATCAGAAAGTGACCTTGCTGTATATCAAAAGGAAGCCATTGACGAAACATACACGATGGTGTTTGATTCAGCGCTCAAGCTTATATAGGTCAAACGTTATTGTCAAAATACTGTTTTGACCCCTGGTGACCTTGGATGACCTTGGAGAGGTCAAAGGGCAAATATGGCCCCTGGAATCCGTGAAAGGGTGTCCAAGAACGCTTCTCTGATGAAGCTGAGCATTTTAAATCGTTTTTGTGACTTTTAGATCATAAGACAGCTTTCCCCATGCTTTTCCAATAGGAGAGGGTCACCTCGTGACCTGACCTCAGGTCACGAAATCGAAAAATCCCGGATATACAGCTTGTAGACCCTGGAGGGGTCATGAAGTGTAGGAAGTTTCAAATCGATCGACTTCGAAATGTAGCTCTTACAGAGCTCTAAAGTTGAAGTGAGGTGACCTTGGTTGACCTCGTCTGGTGACCTGAACTTGGGTGACCCGGGGTAAAAAATTTCAGGGATGGTGGGGAAAATGATGCAGTGAGAGGTAGAGCTCTCAACCGCGGTGCTGCGCTTCGTCGTTTTTCTGCTATCCCGGAAAAACCTTAGGAGGGCCATCGATGCCCCCGGTGGGGCGAGGGTTAATTATATTTGGAACGCTCTATTCTGTCAATATTATTTGGAAAATACACCCACGTAGCTTTCCGGTAAGATTTTTGATAAGCTGCGAATATGAAACATTTACTTCAGGCTGATTTTGGACCGCAGACGGTGACCTGATTGCGACGAAATTTTGAACGGATGTCCAAAATGATCCAAATAATGAAAAATTTTCGGGGACATTTTTAAACAAAAGTGTGCAAACTATAAAGTCATATTGCTTATCAAAACACCAACTCAGAAACATTTCATATGTTAGTAGATTCATGAAGGCTCACATTGTCCAGTTGCAGAACGGTGTGCGCCATCCAGCGTCGGCCAGGCAGGTCGCAACTGGCCAGAAAGTAAGAAGGACCATACAACTTTAGCTTCCAACTCTGACACTACATTTTCCACAGCAAAACGGAAAGCTAACCAGATTCTGACCCATTTTTGCTACCAGTTAAGTACATTAGAACATTCCCTGTGCCGCCAAATCCGTTAAAAACGAAATATAAATTTTTGCTGGAAGTGAAGTGGCCTAGCCTCAGGAGAGGCTCTGTTTGTGATTTCAGCCTTTTAGTTACCTTCACTGGTCCACAAGAGAACGTAAGACTTGAAAGAAAGGACGTGATTGAAATGTGGTCACCAGACGGAATGAGCTTCCGAGCGAAAGCAAGGAATTGAACGCAGGAATGCATTTTACAAATTACTACTTTGTGCTGAATCTATTTTGGATGCCATGAAGAATAAACTTCACCCGTCGGATCTATGGGATCAATTGGAACAAGAATCACATCGAGAGATTCATGATTTCCGGCATTGTTGCATAGGCATAAAACCACATCCATGACGGTGACGGAGTAGGGTCTTCACATAAATGACTGTTTTGGGGTTCAAAACATAACACCATGTGGTAGCCGCCGGCTCAGTATGATCCTCAGTCCCTCTGATTATGCTATGATTTATTAGTCAGTCACATAATTAGATAATTACAGCAGTCGTAAAGTAAAAATCCAGGTAGAATTCGCAAAGCTCCATTCATGTTTTTAATGAGACTCTTAGCATGGGTGCCGAAAGCGGGGGGACGCGTCTCCCCTGTAGGTAGTTTAATCATTCTAAAATTCCCACATATTTATTCTGGGGAACATTTGTAAGCCCGAATCAGCTGTTTTCGTCTCATTACCACAATATTATTTTATAAAACAGGTTGTTATTTCTCTGGGTAATGGAATACAGAAGTTACCGAAATATCATCAATCATGATTGGTTAATTGGTCGGGTCAAGTCTGATGCTTTCGAGCTCAGTTTGGTGATTGTAAAAGCACTGATCATGGTTTTTGAGGGACAGCAAATTGTTAGACTGACTTAAAATGATGGAACATCAGCTGCTAGATTTCACTTCTGGGTACGAGGAGGTACGAGGCACCCTTATAGATTGCTGGCAGTTTTTCAAAGACAAAAACTCATTGAAACATCATTGTAGCTGACCTCTCGCTTGCTTAGAATATCGATCCAATAAGAGAACACGTTGCTGAGATTACTGAATGTGGGGGGGGTAAAAACCGAACCAGTTTTGATGCCCGGGATCATGTAATATTAGTAAGGGTTATTCCCATTATTTTTCTTTACAATGCCTTCATATTTCCCCATTTCAAATACTTGATTTGAAAACACGTTATTCAAAGTTCATGAAAACTCTATGGCTGTGGCGGATCCAGAAAGGAGGGACAAAAAGGCATTTAACCCCCCCCAACGGAAAAGCTTGGAGTATCGGAGTAAACTACGCTTTTGCCCCCCCTCCCCCCACACACACACAGCGATCGACCTCCTTTTTGCCCCGACTCCTCTTGAGTTCATAAGCAAGATTTTTGTTCCTTTAACTCTAAACTCCAAACGGAACCAGTCAACTTTGGTGTAAACATTGGGCTATGGATAACAAAAACCAACCATCTTGTGCGTATATTTTTCACCCCGTCACGGTTTTGTTTGCCTTTCGCCTTGGATATCCCCAAAAGTCACCGTCAAGTTATATTGCAGCAACATTTTCACAGCGTGACGTTTTTTTGTTGCGACTTTGGCTTGCCCCCAAAACCGACCGGCTAGATCCGACACTGCTCAATGAGACGTCCTTGTCCACTCAGCAGGGCCTGAGCAGCTGGATCATGTCCCCAGTCGGCTGCCACGTGACCGGCGCGCGCCCGGGGCGCAGAGGCACCTGTCACGCCGGTAAACAGGTGTCCGTGTGCCAGTGGCGTGGCCAGGGATGACCAGGCTATAGGCTCTCCTTTTGTTCAATATTTCCTATCCACGTTCGTGAATGTTTTCACTTTGACTTCAAACTGCAGATTCTCTGCTATCAACTACCTCGATGAATTTCTGGCTATGCCACTGCTCCCGTCCCATTCACCAAAGCATGAATGAACAGACCTACCACAGCGGTCACTCATGCGAATCTGGTACTGCCAGTGCCATCTATTGGGAAAGTTTTATTAAACTTGAAATAACTTTTTCGCCGAGCCTTTTTTGGTTTTGATTCTGTATGGAAATTGTATAGGGGAGATAGCCGCAAAACTCTGTTGTTTCCGTTTTTTTCGATTTTTACCCTGAATTTTTGGAAAACACTTTCAAATTTCAGCTTCTCATATCTTTCTTATAAGACAAAAATTCAAAGAAGTACAACAACAGAGTTGTGGAGACTGGCTCCTAGAACATAGGCCCACCCACACTTTTTCAATGATTATATCGTGTAAAAAGTTGTTCAAACATTAAGTTTGAAAAATTTGAAAAAGAAAGTCAAATTGTACAAAAACTAGAAATGCATCAGGCCTGAAAAGCAACTGCCGTAAGGATACACTTGTTATCTACATCTGGTGAAAAAATCACGACGATAGCCACGTTACTTTACGAGATATTTCACAAAATATGCTCCCATAGGGTTAACATTGATAACGCACCCTTAAAGGCTCCACGTGACCCCGCGCGTACGCCTCGAGAAAATGAGCTCTCCTGAGCACTACTTTGCTGGAGAGCTGGATGAACAGTATTTGCAGTCCTTCGGTGAGAAAACCACACAGAGACGGCCAAATGTGTTTAGCCTGGTACTCGATGGCCCCAAAAGCTCACTTCTTGAAGGAGCATGCTAAAGGGAATATTCAATTAAGTGCTGTTAATAATGATTCAGCATGTGGTGTAGATATCAAAATCTGACATTTCAGAGTTATTGGCCACCCCCGGTAGCTCAGTTGGTAGAGCGTTGGGCTCCGGCCCGCTGCTAGGAACATGCAGTGGCAGTGGCAGGAACATGCAGTGATGTGCAGGCTTGGGATCGGTTCCCCTGAGACGCTCCGGCGCTCAATAGTTTACCCGACGTAGGTTGGCTGGAAATTCACTGGTGAGAACTGATGGCAACTGACCTGAGCGGGGCGGCCGTCCCCGTGTTTCGTGGGACGTTAAACTTTGGCTTTTAAATTGACCGTTTATTGTGAGAGTTGCTCCTTCGGGTGCTGGGGGTCGGGATCTCCGTGACAAGTCCCTTGATGACTTTAGTGAGACTCCGACTTCAACAGCCGCACTGGGAAAAACTTGGAAACAACGCACATGAAAAAGACTGTGCCGTGCCATTCCATCCCATAAACCGTATCCAGTGAGCAGTCCAATCTAATCACATTACATGCTGATCAAATAAACGCATAAACCATACCTTAACCCGGAAAAGTTCGTCCCACTCAATCCCTACGCCTGCAAAGTTTCAATCTTGAGAATTTGGAAAACGGGGTATTCGGGCGAAATGGGGTTTAAGACCAAGTTTGCTACCCAAAGCCAAAGCGGAAACACTGGTAGCACACAATTTTGATAGACTTTGACCGCTTATATCGAATCAAACTTAATCAAACGCCCAACCTGAACTCAGTGGCGTAGCCAAGGAGGGTGACTGGGGGTTCGTGAACCACCTGGGCCGACCTTAGGAGTTAGGCACTGAAAAAGGGGTCAGTTCAGACCGGTAGCAAGCGAGTGTTGGTCTTAGTCCCCCCCCCCAGTGTTGGTCCTAGCCCCCCGCGTTGGTCTCAAGGGGGCTCTTAACATTGGGATCATGTGCCCCTAATTGCTTGCATGACGTGCACCCGATCGCTGGTCTCACGGGGGCCCCCGAGTGATAGTCTCAGGACCCCTCTATTGTAAAGTCTCAGGAAGTCCCCCGACTGTTGGTATCAGGAACCGCCGAAAGCCGAACTCAAAGGGCCTCCAGAATGTTTTCTACCTTCTTCCCCCCTCCTTGGGTGGTGATATCTGGGGTCCAAGTGATAGTCTCAGGGGCCCTCCCTCTATTGTAAGTCTCCCTGAGTCCCGGGTTACGGCCCAGGAGGCCCCTGCTCACGGTGAAGCAAGACCAGGGGGCTGGCCACCGACCGAACATGGCAATCTAGAGGCTCAGGGTGTTAGTTTTCAGGACCGCGGAATAGTGTTCCCACCGCATTGCCGAAGGGTTTCAATAGCACAAGGTGGGGATAGTATAGCACGGCTACGACTAAATCTCAATGCATGGACAGCATAGCACAATTACGACTACATATCAACGCAGGAATAGCATAGCACGACAACGACTAAATTTCAACGCAGTGACAGCATAGCACAATTGCGACTAAATTTTCATTTAACCCACTACCTATTCAGTAGGTAGGCAGGAGTGCCCTTCCTCACCCATACAGCCAGGCCAAAACAGCCAGGCCAAACCTCATTAAAAATGTCAAAAATGGAATTACAAAAGCTAACAAAAGCGCCCCGGCACAGCAAAGAAGCCGCCCCTGGATAGCAAGATTGCGCCCATGGAGGGACTAAGGCGCCTCTGGATAGCCTAGGCACCCTACGAATATCATATGCACTCTTGGCTAGCAAAGGTGCCCCTGGATAGCAAATGCAAACCTGGGTAACATGGTGCTCTGGACAGCATAGGCGCCCCTTAGACAGAATAGGCGCATCAGGAAAGTAAAAGGCGCCTTGAATAGAAAACATGAACATGTTCTCACTGAAATGTAGCTTTCACAAGCATTTACGTAAACGTTTTTCAGACGTGTTTTTTTTCTTAGACACTGGCCGCCTTCTGGGAGGCAAATTGGCGTACCTCAGGTTTAGCGCCCCCAGGGCTTGCCCCCCCCTTAAACGAAATCCCAGATCCGTCACTGCATCAAGGCAAGGACAGCATGGTACGATTACGACGAATATCAAGGCAAGGACAGCATAGCACGACTACTACTGAGCTTTGTACATACATACCTTCGATAGCTTTGAGTGGTTTTCTAGGCAACTTTGCAATCGTGGAGAAGGCTACTAAATGCCACCACGTTCATAAATGAGTGAAAATTGTCCAATCTGGTTTCGCGCGGCGGAAAAAATGTTACAACCACTTTAAAATGCACATGTTTGAAAGCCTTTAAGATGTTTTAGTGAATGCATTTTATTCCCGAAAGCTGCCAAGCTTGTTTTTGGCAGGGGTTAAGTCAAAACTCAGTGCCAGTCATAAGTCAGGATAAAAAACTGGTTCTGAATGACCACAGAAACAAAACATCTGTAGAAAACTGATTGAAATTCCCTTAAAATCCATTTTTTTAGAATAATGCCACCAACTCATATCCACTGGCAAGTACAACATACTGCACTCGTGACATCCTTGTTAGAGATGCGTTAAAGCATGACTGAAATTTACCTTTTAATTTTTAGCCCGACTTGTTCCCAGTACGGCTGTTGGAGTCGGAGTCTCACTACAGTCCTCAAGGGACTTGTCACAGAGACCCCTGACCCCACTACCCGACCGAGCAACTGCCACAATGAAGGGATAATTTAGAAGCCAAGGTTTAACGTCCCACAAAGCACAGGGACGGCCGCCCCGCTCAGGTCACCCTCTCACCAGTCAGTTGCCAGCCGACCTACGTCGGGTAAACTATTGAGCGCCGGAGCGTCTCTGGGGAACCAATCCCAAGCCTGGACATGCACTGCTACTGCATGCTTCAGAGCAGTGGGCCGGAGCCCAGCGCTCTACCAACTGAGCTACCCGGGCGGTTTTTTAGAAACCCCTCCATTTTTCATCTCTGAGTTATTCTTGTAAAAATCGGGTTATGGTTATAACTCCCCTTTTAAAATCGCCTGTTATCACCTCTAAGCGTAGGGTATAAGCTGGCTAGTCACCTGTATAGCTAATCTCGACGGCAGTTTTAGGAGCTGAGTGCCCTACTTACCCTCCAAAATGTTTTTTTCGACCCCATTGGTTTTTTGTTTAGATCTCTGGGGACCCTTTAGGACCTATTCACTGCACGTTGACACCAGGACCCTCTCCACTCCGTGTGAAGTAATTTCACTTGGTGTGGTGCCACCCTGAAATTTACAATTTAATATTTCATGCTTGGGATTCTCAGGCTGGTTACAGGTATTGAGAGTTGACTTTCAATTTCAGCACATTTTAATAGAAAATTGAATATAAATTAATTTGAATAGAAAATTGATGTCTCACAATAACTTAAATAAATAGGTACATGGTCTGAAATTTGCCGAAGAAGCGCCCAAAGTTGACTGCTGTGAAGATCGCTGTATATTGGAAGGAGGCAATTAGTATACTACGATGGGGCTGCACAATGGTTTCGGTCAGCCTCTACCGGAGAACATGTTAAGATTAATGCTTTTGAGTTGGAAATAATAGGTAGGGCTTCGCCTGCTCTTTTGTCTGCAGCTGAGAATGCACTTAAACTATGGTTTGTCGTTAATCATAAAAGCCATCATTCATATCGACAAAAATATAAAGCCGTGCTCCCGGTGGATATTTAAAAATATTCCCGCATTTCCGTTTCTTTCTTGAATTTCCAACTTAAAACAGAGCGCAAAACCAGTTTTGGACACCGGATGTAGCAGTAAACACGCAAGAAACAACAAATGTTCACGTTGCACCTCAACACTCTTAGCTCAAAAAAGATTTGAAATGTTCATGAAATCGCCTTGATGTAATACTTTGATATCACTAGCGTAACCAACACATCCCAAATATAACATATGTACACGCATTCGACGCGTTCCCTCAAAAGGATAGAAAGTTCACACAATGCAACAGTCTCAATAGCGCAGGTACTAGTTTATTTACTCCAACACCGCATTGCCTTCGTGGCACCGGCCGGTTGGAGGAGTGTTCGAAAGGAAGAGCATCCACAGAAGCTTCAAGAGGCACAGACATCGGGGACGCACGCAACAGCTACACCCGGTCAGAATTGTATTTTGAAGCATACACTTGAAAAAAGTTTGGCTTTTTCAAGTTTAGCATCTTAGCGAAAAGTCGAAGAAAAGGCAAAGTTCGGATGCAACGACAACCAAATTTGAGGCAGATATACAAACTCAAAATCAGTGCATCGTAGTCTTTTTTATTTCAAATACCGTCCTTTTTCCCCAGTAGCCAGGCAAGATTCTAACCTGCTAATCACACAATTGTCAGCAATAAAAATACCTTCGACTGGGTATAACTTCCGAGGACAAAGCGGCGTAAAGAAGTGCAAAAAGTGACTACTCACTCCTCGTCGTTCGAGAAAATAAAACTCAACTTCCATCATGACGCCAAATGATCACATCCTACCACAGCATATACCACAACCGACGATTTACATTGTTAGGTCAACAAAGAGCTCATGACTTCGGCGGCACAATCCAGCTAACGCACATATGGGGTCATGGTTTGTACCGAGATGGGGATATTGGGTGAGCTATACTGTAAGTGAACATGAGTTTGACTACACACAGCAATGTTTTACAACCACGGCTCACCAACGGAAACCTCGTCCACCAGCCGTGATTCCAATTTCCTCGCGACGAGCAGAACTCAGAACTGCAGGCGGAGTCACGAGCACATGTCCGTTCTCACAACTCACTCGCCTGAGGAAATAAAGAAAAGCGTCAAGTAACGGTGCGCACTTCACGCTATTTTTTAGGATACTTTTAAAGGGAAGGTGGCAACTTGGTTGAATCCTGGAATTTAGTGTAATTAGGCGTACTTTTAGCCGAAAATAATGAAACCACTCATGATTTCTCTGAAAAATGACCCCAATATTTTTATCTTTAAAATACTCCTCTAGGAAAATAAATAAATACCTGCCTGTGAATGATGTCATGATCTGGCAACGACTACCATACTTGAAATGCTTCAAGGGCTTCGATTGGCTGATGCTCATCATGACGGCAGCATATGTTGTCTCACCAGCAGCTCACAACAATGGCCGCCTGGCGAGAGGTACATGAGAGGTACATTTTGGGTAGATCTATGTTTTTTCTACGGAAATATCGAGCTCCAAGACAAATGATATATAGTGTACCGGGTTTTCCGACTTGCTTTACAACTTGGCTATCTCAGTTAAAATCACATTATAAAGGTGCCACATTCCCATTAAGTCCACGGGCCAAAAACACCACGCCAGCGCGGAAACACACGTGCACAGTGACTCTGATGAAACACATCTCCGACCATACAGAGTTAGAAACACTTTCAGTATACCCGAGATCATTTTGATTCAAATGTAATATACAAAAAACACTTCCAAAGACACCAAAGGTGACTTTGGAAGTGCCCGATCCTCAGGAAAATTATCATGAAACTAACTGACCCGAAAACCATTCCAAACAAGCCTCGAGTATCTAGGGCAATCCTAATAATGAGACAGGAAAATAATGAAACAATCGCTTCAAAGCTAAGATCCCAACCCTTCACAGATGTAATGGCGCTGCGCATGCGGTCTAAGGTATATTTTTGGGTTTGATATAGTACCCAAGCTGGTAACAAAAGCAGGGAAAAATAATACTTGGGTAGAACAGAAATTCTTACGCAGTGGGCTTTCAGACAATTAAAAATTTTCCGCCGTGCCTCATACTAGCAAATTTAGGAAGCGTGAGAAACCCGTGGGATTTTTACGCATTTCAACAAACATCAAGGCTGCCCCCCCCATTTTTGACGGTGGTGACACTTATGTGTTTGAGTACGTAAATTTGAAACACCCATTCTTCATGTCCTGGGTGTGGCCCTGCGTTGTCCTCGCTCAATAAACATTTCCACGAATGCCGATATTTTCAGCCCCCTCCGTCACAAATCGTCAGAAAAGGCCCGACACCCTCCCCCTTTGTCAGAAAAGTCCGAAAATGCCGAACACTCCGCCTTCAGTGGGTGACGCAATATGTAAACAGCCCCTTATCATATGGTCATAACTGAGAGACCCATTTAGCAAAACACCCGGGAAAACCCTATGCTCAGCAATCGTTTGCCTTAGAACTCGAAATTCTCGTAAAAAGTATGAACCCCACCTGAAATCTGAGACCGAACTATTCAGACTGGGCACATATAGCCTCAGCAGCTGAGGTGCCCTAAAACCCAAAATCATCATCAAATCAGAGACCGATCCAGGGGAGGGGAGGGGAGGGGGGGCGAAGTGCGAGGCCGCTCCCCCTAAAACCCAAAAGACGCCCTGCTGAGCCTGAAAATGCTCGCCTCAAACTAGTTAACGCGACGCCTGCGATGCAAAAAAAAATCCGCTAACACCCCGCTCCCTCAGGATGTGGATACTAGGCGCCCTTTAGGTCAAAGGCGGCATCCTTTAATGGCAAAGTGCAAAGAGAGGGGATCGAAATCTTAAATTCGTCACTGCCTAAAAGCAGTCACACAGGGTTCACTGCGGTTTTTAATGCCGTTAAATGGTAATCTGCTGTTTGGACGCGATGCTAACATAATGCGAACTTGACGGAGTGATGTGATTCACTGGCATCGTACGCAAAAGCACGTGCTATGAAGTCCACTACAGGCGATTCAGTCGTTGTGAGGTTTCGTCATATGCCTTAAGCGGGACTCGCCAATGAAGGTGATGCCGCCGCTCAGTTCTGTCCGTTTATTTACGCTTATGCAGTCTGGGGTGGAAAAACTTACGCATTTGACCGGAACTTCTCAAATTTTACGCCGTGGTTTCTCGGCGCAAATCAACTTTTATTTCCCCTTGAACAAAAGCCCCATGCTGCTCATGGCATCACTTGGTGATGTCACGTTCCTGTATTTCCTAACCAATTACTTTTTCATATCGTGCCTCCGGATACCTGCCCCCAAAAAAGAAATAACAATACAGATCATATGATCTATCCGAGTGAATTAAAAAGACACCAGTTTTCACTAGCTTAAATAATGAACTGTCAATAAGGTGCCAACCAAAGAACAATGAAGAAATACATACTCGGCTGAAGCGCAGCTTCTGGATATTCCGTTCAGGCTAGCACACTGCATCCACAAACTATAGATAATGCATAGAAATATGAAACGGACAAGAAACCTTAAAACGTGAGCAGGCTAAAGATATTGAATATTGTGCCAATCTACAAATTATTACAAAATAATTATAAATTTGTCGCCCAGCACTGCAAAGCAGAATAAATCGTTTAAAAAAATACGTAACTTAATCTTCGATGGAGAACATCAGTAGAGCAGCAGGTGTATGATAGCAGTGGCTGATCTACACCGGTTGTTGGGGAGGGGAGGACGTGGTCCGAAATCGTGAGTATTTTTCTCGAGTTACACGGATCCAGGCTTTCCCTAAGGGGGGGGCGAAGCCTTAGGGGGAGCCAAACTGCCATCTGCGGGGAGGGGCTCTAGTACAGGAAGGCTTTTGTGACACTAATTTTTCTACTGTCGATGCCCCTTCAAACAGCGGTGACGAAACAACAGCAGAATTTCTCAAAGCGTCTCTGTTCAAACAAGTAGGATTTAAACAGGGCCTCTTCATCTGGACTACTTTTGGAGGTCTACTTTGCGCACAGGAGGCCTTTGGAGATTTTGAGGACCAGTTTCTGTCCCCAATTCGCCCTGTCTGCGCCAAGCGGATAGTGACAAGACTACAATACTCTACATGAGGCCGAACTTTATTGGACTTTATGCTTTTGTAGAGGACACAAGCAAAATTCTGCTGGTGTTTCCTGCTGAGCTTTCAGTCCTTTTCACACAGATGATGGAGGAATTTTGCATTTTAACCTGGACACAACCTTTCTTTAGTTGCAAAGAGAACAGAAAAACGTCTCAGCAAGACTAGTAAATGATGGAAGTCTGAAAACAGAATACTGAGTTATCAGCAGATTCAAAATATTTTTGAAAACATGTAAAATATATTTTTCAACACGCTCAAATTCTGCTCCATAGGAAAAATTATTTTACCAGCCTGTTATACAGCTTTGTAACATGTTCTCATTGCAATAAACACCACAACCACATTTCTGGTTACAAATCTAGCTGCTTGCAGCATGTAACATTGGAAAGCCAATGCCATTTGCAAACACTTATCACATGACATACACTGCCAGATGGCAGGAATTCCTTCATGGCATAAATTTTGGAATGTCCACCTTTATTTTGAACTGGTAGTTGGTATGTGCTACATTTTTTAATGGTGGAGTACATGCGGCTCAAACTTCGAAGCAAGTGGAAATTTAATACACAGCTTGCTTAGAATAAAATAGTCCAATAGTGGTTTCTCAAAATGTTTTACAAACACTGCTGTCTCAGTTTAAAATCCATGATGACCTCACCTTAAAACAAATGGGGCACTCCTGAAAGATATATGACTTAAGCATCTCTGTTGTGCATCACATTGTTTTGGAACCTAATGTGAAAAATACACTCAAACAGTTATTGAAACAACAGTAAATACATAACATAATTACAACAATACCTTTTATTTCTGACATCCCAAAATGTTAGCTGGTTTCTTCACCATCCTTCTTCTCAGTCAGGTTTTTCCTTTCTTGTGCCTGTCTCATGTTCTTCAGCACCATGTTTTCAAATGTATCAAAGCCGGCTTGTGACATTGTTTGCACACTTGGAGCAATATTTCTCACATCTGGGTAGGTAGATGCCACAGTCTTTTGGGAGGGAGAACCAACAAGCTCCACTGTCAATAAATTTGGTTCCACTCCTTTTTCGAATCTGCATGCTCTCATGGCAGCTTTGGGATCAAGAAACTCAATGAGTGCACTACCTTTTTTCTTTTTGGATATCACTACTGCAGAAATGTCTCCATACTTTGAGAAGGTAGTTCTCAAACACTTTTCATCATATTCTCCTACTGAAGCACCTGCTTTCCATTTGATTTTTATTCTAGACACAGTGCCTTCATCTAGGTCATCCATGCAATGTCCTTCACTCTCTTTTTTCAATTGTTCTCTCATTAGTTCCTGTTCCTCTTCTAATTGTTTTGAACCCTGTTTTCTAAGTCTCTCAATTTCAGCTTGCAGCTTCATCATATCCTTTTGAACAACATCTTGACGTGCCTCTGCAGCCTTTTCACGGGCCTCAAGATCATCTTTAAGTTTCTTTCGTTTACTATCAAACTCCCTGTTCCGTAGGGCAGCTGCAGCTCTGGCTTTGAGAAGATGGTCATATGACTTTCTTGCATCAGCATCACATAGAATCTCAAGAACCTTAGAAAGTTTCAAAAATAGCTCAGCTGCTTTGTTATCACCTGGATTTTTATCAGGATGACATTTTAATGCCTTCTTCCTGTATGCCTTCTTGATAGCTTTTTCATCTGCAGATGGTTCAATCTCAAGGAGCTGATACAAGTCTGTTTTCATCAACTCTGCTGTAATTTCCTTCACAGATGCCATTTTCAGAACATGCACAGTAAAACAAATAACCCCACTGCACAGACAACACAGGACCTTCCACAAGCCGCGAGATTTATCAATGGAAGCCAATGAGGCAGAATTCCTCTCCAGACTCTTGATTCTTCCACTGGGCTGAAGGAAAGGCTATCTGATTTGCTGCTCACTTGTTTGTCTGTCTAATTTGTGAATGCTTCTCAATCTAACTTCTCTAGTACTGGAGGGCAGCACGTTCAGTTCCCTAAATACAAAATTCTTGGTTCTTGGTTATTGGTGATGTTAGACGCACAACCTCTTGGGTTCAGGCTCACCCTAAATACAAAACGTTCCATTTATTATGGGAGGAGCCCAATATTAAAGAGCCCAATGTTATTTGCTTGAAATAGCAGCGTAATAAATGCCGCCACTTGGTGGCCATACTTGAAAGAACGCAAGTACTATATAAAATAGTTTGTTCACTTCAAGACAAGGGCAAGGTGATTTTGTGAGCATTTCCTTCGCAGCCAACTCATACTTAAAAAAGTTTTATTTCGTGGCAAGAATCATATAAAAAATCTGACAATGGGTGAATCAAGCATTGGCTATTAGGGGGCACATTTTGAACCAGGAGAACCATTGCCAACTGACCATAGTTGCATTTAGCGGGCGGTGTTACAACGCGCCTAAATTTTAACACGCGGCCCAATAAACAGAGGTAAACCCACGGGTGGGGGGGGGCTGGTGATCACATGATGACCAATTTAACCAGGTCAATATCTTCAAGGTCAAACGAGGTCGTAAGGTCAAATATTGCCATGCGGGATCGATTGGTAAATCGGATTATGCAGGAAAATGGCGGGAATAAGCTAAAGGCGGATAAGGTTCATAGAAAAAGGTCTCAAAGGCTCCCCAAAACTTTTGGTCAAGGTCATTCAAGGTGATGACCTTAAGGTCACCAATGGTATACTACTATATTTACACTTGACTAACACTGTAGCCATGTTTGGCGGGAAATAGGATGACCTTCCAAATGACCTTGACAGTGACCTGACCACCTTATGGGTACCCACCGATGACGTCATATCATAATATATGTCAGACGGGAAACGTCATTTGGCCGGACGCACAGTGGTCAGTGACCTGAAAGTGCAGATAGACCTACCGGACCTTGACCTGACCTGACTTCATGTGAAGTGACCTGACATATAGTCCCGCTTATAGAAGTTATGACGTCACCACTCGGTCTTCAATGCAAGCTAACTGGTCCGACCGCGCGTTTACGGCGATCTCAAAATGCAGGTCTGACTTGAAAGCCTATAAGTCAAGAAATTTTCGGCCGATTTTCAAAAAGTCTTCACCAATCGACGCCTATTAAATTCTGTTAAATGTGGCCACGTTTCGTTTTTCGGCTACAAGCGGTTCCCCGGCCACCTCGGAAAACAGGTGGGGCCTCGAGGCCCCCTCCAGTGCGCGTGTTAAACATGGATCAGTAACCCCAGTAACAATTGCAATGGAACTCACACCGCTTGGCATAGCTTTAATACCCGCCCCGGTGGACCTCCAAACCACCTTTGCCCTGGTGGGGGGGGTTCAAACACCCCCTCGAACTCGGCTCCTTTGCGGGATAGCGAAAAACGCGAACACTGCTGGATAGCCCATCAAATTCGTGAAGTAACTATATCAACCACTTTTTTTACTCAGGCTGGTCATTACAGGTCAAAGAAATCGGCATCTTAGAGGAGAGTTTATGGGATCTAGCGTCTGACAGAGTTACCCCACGCCCCGGTGGAGGGTTTTTTAAACATCCCCTCGGGTTTTTCCGGTGGCACGGAAAACGGCGGCGCGAAGCGCTGCCGTACTTGGCCTACATTATCCTTGATCAGTGGCGGCGGATAAAAGGGGGCAAGGGGGCAGTTGCCCCCCAAAATTATCAGAGGGGGCCCTGGAAAAATACGCAATTTCAGCTTGGTTCTTTTCTGAAAGTTTATGAACCACCTGACTGAGCCTTTAACAGTTTCTCGGTTTGGACAGTATCCGATCTTTATCTCAAGGGCCCTGAGCTCGGGCTTGGGGGCCCTTCTAGCTTAGGCTCGGGGACCCTCTAGCTTGGCCTTTAGGGGCCCCCAAGCTTAGCCTAAAGGGACCCCCGAGCTTGGTCTCAGCGGGCCCAGAACTTGGTCTAAAGGGCCCCTGAGCCTGGTATCAGGGCCCCCACTCTGTTTCAGGGGCCCCCGAGCTGTTCCTCACCCCCCCAAGCTTCGTCTCAGGGACCCCAAGCTTGGTCTAAGGGCCCCCAAGGCTGGTCTCAGGGTACCCAAGCTTAGCCTAAGGGAGCCCCCGAGCTCGGTCTCAGGGGCCCCGAGATTGTCTAATGGGCTCCGGAGTTTGTCTAAGGGGGGCCCTGAGCTTGGTCTCAGGGGCCCTTCAAGCTTAGTCTCAGGGGGCTCCCGAACGTGACCTCATGGGGTTCCAGGTGGTCTAGGGCCCCCAAGATTGGTATAAGGCGCTTCCCAGATTGATTGGTCTAAGGGGCCCCCGAGATTGGTCTTAAGGGACTTTTAGCTTGGTTTCAGGGGCCTCCAAGCTTGGTTTCAGAGGCCGCTAAGCCTGGTCTCAGGGGCCCTCAAGCTTGGTCTCAGGGCCCCTGAGCTTGGGCTCGGAGGCATTCGAGCTTGATCTCTAGGAGCCCCCAACCTTGGTCTCAGGGGGCCCCCGAGCTGTGTTTCAGGGCTCCGAGCTTGGTCTCAGGGGGCCTCCGAGATTGGTCTAAGGGGCTCCCGAGATTGATCTTAGGGGGCCTTGAGCTTGGTTTCAGGGGCCTCTAAGCTTTGTTTCAGAGGCCACCAAACTTGGTCTCAGGGGCCCCGAGTTTGATCTCAGGGGCTCTGAGCTTAGGTTCGGGGGCCTACGAGTTTGATCTCTAGGAGCCCCAAGCTCCGTCTGTACTCAAGGAGCCCCGAGCTGTATCTCAGGGCCCCGAGCCTGGCCTTGTGTGTGCTCAAGTCAGTATGCCTGTCATTTGCGTTTTTTTCTGTGCTGACATATGCGGCAACATCAAAGCACCCCAGTTCTCATCCTGCGGGAGACTGAATTTTCCGAAAAAAACTCAGACTATAATAATTTGTGTTACCTACCATGCTGTAATATGTAGATGCATACGAACAAACAGCGTTCACTTTTTTAAAGAAGAACTATTTGCCTCGGAAGGCCGTTGTTGCACCGTTATTATAATTTTGCTAAGCTCCTAACGTGACGCTATGGCTTAACCCGCGCCCCACCGGGGGTCCGGCGCCACCTTCGCCCCACCGGAGGGCCATCGATGGCCCCCCCTCTAACTCCGAAAATATGGGCGTTAGCGCAAATCTGCAAAGTGCAATAGAAAGCTCGCGTGAATTCAGTAAGAAATTACTTCGCATGTTTTAGTGCTCAGGTCAATGGTTTGACCTCCAGAGGTCAAATTAGGTCAAGATCGGCTATTTTCACTCAAATATGCAATGATTAAGCAAACTGGGCATAACTCTTATGTCATTAGAGCTATTGAGGCCTGGTAAAGTACATTTGATAGCAAATTGCCAGTACTTTTTCCGCTATGTGGAACGTAAAGACCTCCCGCCAGTGGTTTGACCCCAGAGGTCACCTCGTGACCTAATATGACCTGAGGTCACGAAAGGTCAAAAGTGACCTTGCCGTATATCAAATGAAAGCCAGTGACAAGACAAACACGATGGTGTTTGTTTCACCGCTCTAGCTCAATTAGGTCAAAAGTTATTGTCCAAATACTGTTTTTGACCTCTGGTGACCTGGATGACCTTGAAAAGTCAAAGGGCAAATATGACCCCTGGGATCCGTGAAAGGGTGTCCAAAAACGTTGTTCTGAGCAGTCTGAGTATTGCAATCATTTTTGTGGCTTTATATCATGAAATAGCTTTCCCCATGCTTTCAATGGGAGAGGTCGCCTCGTGACCTGACCTCAGGCACGAAATCGAAAAATCCGGATATACACCTTAACCCTAGAGGGGTCATAAAGTGTAGGAAGTTTCAAATCGATCCACTTTGAAATGAGCCTACAGAGCCCTAAAGGTAAGTGAGGTGACCTTGGTTGACCTCGTCTGGTGACCTGACCTTGGGTGACCCGGGGTAAAAATTTCAGGGATGATGGGAAAATGATGCAGGAGAGGTAGAGCCCTCAACCGCGGTGCTGCGCCTCGTCGTTGTTCTGCTATCCCGGAAAAACCTGGGGGCCATCGATGGCCCCGGTGGGGCGAGGTTAACCCGCGCCCCACCGGGGGTCCGGCGCCACCTTCGCCCCACCGGGGGCCATCGATGGCCCCCTCTAACTCCAAAATATGGACGTTAGCGCAAATCTGCAAAGTGCAATAGAAAGCTCGCGTGAATTCAGTAAGAAATTACTTCGCATGTTTTAGTGCTCAGGTCAATGGTTTGAACTCCAGAGGTCAAATTAGGTCCAGATCGGCTATTTTCACTCAAATATGCAATGATTAAGCAAACTGGGCATAACTCTTATGTCATTAGAGCTATTGAGGCCTGGTAAAGTACATTTGATAGGAAATTGCCAGTACTTTTTCCGCTATGTGGAACGTAAAGACCTCCCGCCAGTGGTTTGACCACCAGAGGTCACCTCGTGACCTAATATGACCTGAGGTCACGAAAGGTCAAAAAGTGACCTTGCCGTATATCAAATGAAAGCCAGTGACAAGACAAACACGATGGTGTTTGTTTCACCGCTCTAGCTCAATTAGGTCAAAAGTTATTGTCAAAATACTGTTTTTGACCTCTGGTGACCTTGGATGACCTTGGAAAAGTAAAAGGGCAAATATGACCCCTGGGATCCGTGAAATGGGTGTCCAAAAACGTTGTTCTGAGCAGTCTGAGTATTTGCAATCATTTTTGTGGCTTTTATATCATGAGATAGCTTTTCCCCATGCTTTTCCAATGGGAGAGGTCGCCTCGTGACCTGACCTCAGGGCACGAAATCGAAAAATCCCGGATATACACCTTGTTGACCCTGGAGGGGTCATGAAGTGTAGGAAGTTTCAAATTGATCGACTTTGAAATGTAGCTCTTACAGAGCTCTAAAGGTGAAGTGAGGTGACCTTGGTTGACCTCGTCTGGTGACCTGACCTTGGGTGACCCGGGGTAAAAAATTTCAGGGATGATGGGAAAATGATGCAGTGAGAGGTAGAGCCCTCAACGGCGGTGCTGCGCCTCGTCGTTTGTCTGCTATCCCGAAAAACCTTAGGGGGGGCCATCGATGGCCCCCCGGTGGGGCGAGGGTTAAAGCTTTGACGTTCAATGTCCGAGGCACACGTGAACCTATAAAACGCAGATCTATATTTCGACATCTACATGGTAAATACGCTGCTTATTTTGCTGTACTACAGGAAACATATTTTAGCTTAAAATCTGAGATCGTGTGGAAAATCGAATAGGAAGGCAAAACTATGTTTTATCCCTTACCCCGGTGGCGGGTACGAGCCACCTTCGCCCTGGTGGGGGGGGCTAAAAAAGACCCCCACGATCTCAAAAACTAAGAGAGCTAGAAAAAAGCGTAAAACGGCTATCGAAAGCTCTTCAAAAATGATATCGAAAATACTTCAGTCATTTTTCTTGTCAGGTCAATATCAAGGTCACCAGAGGTCAAAATAGGTCAAAATCGCTAATATGAGGTGTACTAAGAAAGCCTCATATATCTCAGAAACTATGATAGCTAGAAACATTTTTTAACACCATTCGAAAGCTCTTGAGAAGCACTTTCATTGCAGTAGCATTCATTTTCATGTCAGGTCAAAGCCTAGGGAGCTACAGATCACTAAATATTGGGCATATTCTTGGGAATGTCCATAGCCACCCATGCATGAGGGCGTTTACTTTTTCGCTAATAGCTTCCAAACCAAACAAGATACAGTCATAGTTTATGCACCATTGCAATCCTCTCGTCAATACAAATCGAATGATATATGATATTGCTATGCCAGGTCAAATTTAAGAATTTGACCAGACCCAGGTCAACGGTCTGACCCAACTTGACCTGGTACAGTCATGATGTATATCAATTGACTTCCAGTGACTATACAAACACTTTGGTGACAAAATAAAAGCTCTATCTTATTTTATTCAAAATTTATAGAGAAAAACACCAAAAAATGATTATTTGACCTAAGGTGACCTTTTAAACATCACAAGTCAAAAATTTTGGCATCAGCTCCAAAAAATGGGCTAAGAGCAAGTCGCAAGCGATGTTTGAAGTTGATTCCATCCATACTTACTGAGAAAAGCTCATTTCGTGATTTTCCCCTTTATTGACAAAGGGGAGGTGATGCTCTGCACATGACCTTAGGTCACCAATATCGAAAATCCCGGAACAAATGTTGTAGCTCCTGGTGGGCCCAATATGTGGTATGAGTTTCAACTTGATCGATTTACCCTTCTTTTAGTTATGCGGTCCTAAGTAATTTTTAGGTGAGGTCACTTCACCTGGCCTGGTGACCTGACCTGATATGACCTTGAGCCAAAATTTTCAGGAAAGATGTAAAAATGATGAAGGAACAGCTAAACCAAGTTGGCGGCGCTGCGCACCGCCGTTTTTTGGTCACTTCGGAAAAACCCGAGGGGGGGTCTAAAAAGACCACCCCACCCGGGCGAAAGTTATACGGGCCAACTAAACAACAGGGAGGAATAGCCATTTTTGTACTGGGCCAAATACAACTTTTCCCATTTGTGACGCTTATGCAAGAGTGGGTCCAGGATTTTGCTAGGAGAGTGGCTGAGCTTTGAAAAATGGCGAAAAAGGGGAATATGGCAAAAATGGCGAAAATGGGGCAAGGGGGCTGAAGCCCCTTCAGCCCCCCTGTATCCGCCCCTGCACTTATGCCTCTGACCTCAGGCAGCAAGTCCCAACCAATCTATTGCAATTTTTAGGGGCCCTTGCTGCCGAGGGGGCCCCATCGTCAAGGGGGCCACCTGGAAAAATTATTGCCCTCCCATCCGAAAAGAGCACCCGCCGCCACTGTCCAGTTGATCAATTCCACAACTTTCCCCAAATTCCTAGGTTGGGTCACCTCAGGTCAGGTTACCAGTGCAGGTCAAGTGACTTTTACCTCCAAAAATATTCAAGGCGGCATAAGTAAGAAATGGGTGAATCCATCGCATTGAACCTTATCACGCGCATTGACGGGGGCGGGTACCCGCCCCCTCGGGTTTTTTTCGGAAATAACAGAAAAACGGTGGCGTGTAGCCCCACCATACTTGGCATACCTTTTTCCCTCATCATTTTTACAACTTCTGTAAAAATTTTAAGGTTAGGTCATCTCAGGTCAGGTCACCAGTACAGGTCAAGTAACCTGACCTCAAAAAAGTTTAAGATAGCATAAGTCGGAGCAGGGTGAACCTATCCGATTGAAACTCATATCACATAATAGGCCTACCGAGTTCTCTAAAATATGTTCCGGTATTTTTGATAGCGATGACCTAAGGTCAGGTACGAGGCATGACCTCGTCATTGGAAATACATGGGAAATGGTTTTTACTGAATAACTCAGTAACAGATGGTGATGGAGCGTTTATTTTAGCTGCATTAGACTCGCCTTGGCTTTGTGGTTTTAATGATATGCATTTTATATAATTTGACCCTGACCTGACCTCAGGTCAGGTCAAATCCTTGATTTGACCTCCCAAGGTAAAATTATATATCATTCCCCTCGGCTTGCTGCGAGGATTCATATAGTTCAAGTCGTTTTGCTCTATCTTTACTTGTTCAGATGACATGGCCGAAAAACTTAATTTACATGTTATCCCTATGACGGCATGTTTTGACCTCTTGTGACCTTAAATGTGACCTGACAAAAAAATGGTTCAAATATTTTTGATTGAGAAGTAGATGGGCTACCCAACGCCGTTTACTGTTTTTCGCTACCTACCGTGGTTCTCGAGATCTTAGAGGGGGAGGCGGGTACCCGCCCCCTCGTCAAAGCCAAGGTGTCTCAGACCCCCGTCAATGCGCGTGTTATACCACATAATGGGCCCACCGATTGCTTCAAAATGAATACCGGGATTTTCCATATCGCTGACCTAAGGTCAAGCACGGACCATGACATCTCCATTGAAAATAGGTACATTGGAAAAACAGAAATTGGGCTGTATTTGTGTAAATAGGTACAGCTGAGGATACCTTCATATTATCCAAATCGTAGAATCCTGAGCTCTTTTCCAGGTTCATGCTCCTATTTTGGGATCTCCTGGTGGGGGGGCGGGGGGTAAAAAAATGGTCTCAAAAATAAGAGAGCTAGAAAAAAGCACAAATCGGCAATCGAAAGCTCTTCAAAAATTATATCTAAAACACTTCGATCATTTTTCTCTTCAGGTCAATATCAAGGTCACCAGAGGTCAAAAAGGTCAAAATTACTAATATGAGGTGTACTAAGAAAACTTTATATATCTCAGAACCTATGATAGGTAGAAAAATTTTTTGAAATATAATTCGTAAGTTCTTGAGCTGCTCTTTCATTACAATGGCAATGATTTTCGGGTCAGGTCAAAGCCTAGGGAGCTGCAGGTCACTGAACATTGGAAATGTTCTTGGGAATGTCCATATCCACGCATGCATAACGGCGTTTCCTTTTTCGCTAATAACTTCCAAATCAAGCAGGATACAGCCATAGTTGGTGCACTATTGCAATTCTCACCTCAATACGAATCTGATGATATATGATATTGCTTTGCCAGGTGCAATTTAAAATTTGACCTGACCCAGGTCAGCGGTTTGACCAAACTTGACCTGGTATAGTCATGATGTATATCATTTGACTTGCAGTGACTATACAAACACTCTGGTGACAAAATAAAAGTAACATCTTAGTTTATTCAAAATTTATAGAGTAGAATAACAAAAAATGCTTATTTGACCTTAGGTGACCTTTCAAAGGTCACAGGCCAAAATTTTGGGTATCAACTTCAGAAATGGGCCAATAGTAATTCGTAACTGATGTGTGAAGTTGATTCTATCTATACTTTGAAAAACTCATTTCATGATTTTCCCATGCATTTGCTATGGGGAGGTCATGCCCTGTACATGACCTTAGGTCACCAATGTCAAAAATACCGGACCATATATTGCAGCTCCTGGTGGGCTCAATATATGGTATGAGTTTTAACTTGATTGATTAGCACTCCTTTTAGTTATGCAGTCCTAAGCATTTTTTAGGTGAGGTCACTTCACCTGGCCTGGTGACCTGATCCGATATGATCTTGAGCTAAAATTTTCAGGAAAGATATAAAAAATAATGACAAAACAGCTAGACTAAGTTTAGCAGCCGTACGCACCACCGTTTTTGGTCACTTCAGAAAAACTTGAGGGGGTCTAAAAAGACCCCCCACCCGGGCGAAGGTAAGGCAGTTTTCAGACTTAGGCCAATAACTTTGCATGAAATGATGCTACAGCTTTTATTTTGATATCATTGCGTTGGAATTGCTATTGCGAGGCGATTGATATACATATTGACTATGCTAAGTTAAAAAGTGACCTTGACCCAAAAAATGTCTTGACCCAAAGTCATGTTATACATCATTCGATTTTCCGTGACGAGAGGAAGCGAATGGTGCCTAAAAAAGTATTCTAACTCAACTCTGTCAGAAGCAAGAGCCCAAAAACTTTACTGAAAATGCCACCTTCTTTGACCTGTCATCTCCTCAATATTGACCTGTGACAAAAAGTGACCAGTATAGTTTCTTTATAAATTTGTATGAGCTATCCACCAGTGTTTAAATCTTTTCGCTATCCTGCATAGGGGCCGAGTTCGAGGGAAGTGTTCAGACATCCCCCACCAGGGCGAAGGTGTCTGGGAGGCCCACCGGGACGCGGGTTAAGTATCATTTTTAGATAACATTCGCTTCCCTCTCGTTACGGCAAATCGAATGATTTGCAATATGACTATGCTAGGACAAAGCATAAAACTGACCTGACCTAAAGTCAGGCCAAGGTCACCATCTTAGCTAGCATAGTCGATATGCATATCATTCGACTGCAATAGCAATCCAAACGTAGGTTGTTAATGGTATCAAAGTAAAAGCTTTAGCACCATTTACTGCAAAGTTATTGACCCACGTCCGAAAACCTGCTAAGTAACATGACCTCTTAGAAGTCCCAGATCCCAACTTGCAACATGAACCTATAAAGGGACCTAATATACTATGATTTGGATAATATGAAGGTTTTCCAAGCAGTATAGGCTGGTGGATCCAGTCGGGGGAAGGCAAGGTCTCATGCCCCTCCAAAATGCCAAGTTTTTGGCCGATTTTCTTCAAAAGCACTATGTTATTACGATTTTCCCTACCTCTCCCCCCCAAACGGCGCTTCTGTGTTCGTCAGTGGTTTTTCTACAGAAATAGAACACCTTTTCGGCCAATTTCCATTTTCTTCCAGTATTTCAAATGGAGAGATCATGATCAGTACCTGACCCTAGGTCATATGTATGAAATTGAAATTGAACTGTATGTATGCAGAATCCCGGAGGACACATTACAGTACTCGCTGGGCCCATTATGTGGTATAAGTTTCAATGAGAGAGATCCACCGTTTTCTTACTTTAGCAACCTTAAAAGATTTTGGAGGTGAGGTCACTTGACCTTCACTCGTGACCTGACCTGAGATGACCGAAACGTAACTTTTTGGAAACGCTGCGAAATTGATCAAGAGTGGGGTGTGCCAAGTACCTACGGCGGTGTTTCGCGTCACCGTTTTTTCGTGCCGCCGGAAGAAACCCGAGAGGGGTGTTCAAACACCTACCCCCCACCGGGGCGAGGGTTAAGGGGCATTAACTGACCGTGTACAGAACAATGTTCATGCGTTGTAGAAAAGGGTCTGGTGTATAGGCATCGCCCCCTCCCCCCTCCCCCCGAAAGAAATGACCAGCGGGGTCAGTAATAATCCTTCTATTGTTAGCAGGGAGAGGAGGCTGGATTGAATGCTCCGATGTTGACATCACATAACAAGGCCGAGTACCACACGTTTTGGGAAGGGAGATTGCTATTTTGATGACCTAGGATCAGGTGTGTGCGTTGCAATGACCTTTCTGTTGGAAATACACGAGGACAATGGAAAATATAGTCATAAAATGGTTATATTTCTGTAGATACGGACTAAAATGGTCTTTCCTTGTCAAAATTGCGGTGTCTTAGGTCAATTTCAGGGTATATTTAGAAGTTTTTACTGATGACCTTTGAGGAAGTTTGGTACTTCTTCAGCAGGTTTGCAGACTCCTGTCAGTAACTTCACAGGAAATGGCGATGTGCCTTTCATTGTGGTGCTGTTGTGCTAGTTTTGTCATTGCCATTGGACTGATAACAGAATGACCATACCGGGCCAGACAGTGACCTTGGTCTGACCATGGGTAAGGTCATCTTTGCGTGTTGATGCATCATTTGGTTAGTTGCAACAAATCTGATTGAATAATTCCTAAACATATAGGTTCTAACTCAACCCAGTCAGAAGCCATGTGGCAAAACAAACTGTACTCCTGGCCATTTCTTTGACTTGACATGACCTAAATATTGGCCTGAGCTAAAAGGAAACGACACGCTTTTGTAATTATTTATCATGTACTTTCTATCCGTTCGCGTTTTTCGCTATCTCCGAGATCGATGAGAGTGCAGGTTGGAAAGCCCATAACACTGGGGCACAGGTGAAGCGGGGGCTCACTGGGGTGGGGCCTATTATCGGAATGATAGCCTGTGACATGTGCCGACCTTTGATTCTCTGTAATATGAAAAATCATGTTTCGCATGAGCACAAAACTATCATCCTCTTTACGATCCAATAAATCTAACATTTTATGATTTCCCGGGACTGTATTAATTGACACTATGCTCATTTGGTATTTTAAACGAAACCTAAGTGAGACAAGCTACATTTGAACTACCCTTATATGCATGGGTGGAGAATATGCCCGCCACCCGGCCATGGCCGGGGTAACTTTGAGTCCTTGTTAATGCGAGAAGGTCAAAATTACGGTTAATATGGTCAGATTTTACAATAAATCGAAGATGCATTTACAAACAATATGTACCTACAAATACCTATTGATGGATGCATTTTAATTTTAGCTAATATTATCTTGCTTCCCTGCACCTATAACCGTTCCCATACTCCACAGCTACCTACAGAGACAAGAAGGAATAACGAGTGTCTGGTGTTTTGAGACGTCCTACCTATCACGAATCCATTTTTCTTTATAGGTCACATCCTTCCCCTACATTCAGTAAAGATGAAGCGCAAAAACTTGGAGGCATTCTTTTAAGCAAGCATCGAAGGAAAGGTGAGGCATTACGTTCATTAAATAATACAAATGTCGAAAACTAAAAGTTCTTGGGTGAGGGACGTCAGTGGAAGCAAATGGATTTTCATAAAAGTTTGTACTGAGGATGATTTGATATAATTTATGATGACATTATTCATAATAGTCTGCACGGCTGCCGCCAAGGACTTAGGGCAGGGCGGTGATTTTAAGTTTTCTATCACAACTCACGTACATTGTTCCATGTTTTATCAGTTTGTGTAGATAGAAAAAATTTTCCATTTTATTCACAACATCCAGATGGAGTGTTTTAGTTGGCAGCACATTTTGTCTCTTCCTTTCTATTTCATTTTCATCCGCCTTTTCCAGTTTGTCAGTCCAGTCAACCTCCTCTACCACCACGTCTGGAGTATATTGAAAAGTGCATACATTGAGCTGCATTGAAAACTGTGACTCATTGCTCATTTTAGATAAACTACAATAATAATTTAATGCAGGCTTTGATAGCATGATATAAACAAGAAATCACGCTATATTTAATACTTAATGTTTGGTATTTACTCCGGGATTTATTTTGTTCAGAAGGCTTTTCGCGTGTATATAGGAAATTAAAGTAGACCACGTGTTTATTTGATCCTAACTACATGTGAATACACATCTTCAAAAGTCCATCCAGCCGTATGACCCGGCAGTTGGTGCGTCCTTAAACCCCAACAAAAGCCCACCCAGGTTTCAGCTGAAACTAAGGCCATTGTGATATTATCCGACGTTGCCTGTTCACTTAGTGGTAAAATAACTATTTTATCATAATTTGTTTATTCTGCAGGAAACATTCGATCAGCCGTTCCCCAGATGGGTATCCCAGCACCAAAATCAGCATCAAGTCAACATACGCCCGAGGACGTCCTTCTTCCTCGTCATCGTGCCGATATTTTTTGTCCATGCCATTTACCGTGTCCCTTTCCAGGAAAACCTTTTGCGGCCATTCACTGTCTCAAAAATCATACAAGTTGTTATTGTAAATGAAACGAGATTCTGTGTTTCGTCTTTACTTTTTGTCTGTTTTGTGCTCTTTACATTTCAATGGACCACTGTGGACCTCCACAGCTGACGTTAGCAATAGACATGGCAGTTTGTGCGGGGAACTGTCCATTTTATTATTCCTCTGGAGTATGTAGGTACACTGGACGCATGCCAGGTACGCTGGCGAATCCAGGGGCAAATGGGCTTAGCCTTCCTCCAAAAAATATGTGGGGACTAACAATACAAATTAGCGCCCCCTCTCTCCCGGTCGACGACACAAAACCCAAGACCACGTCAACACCACTTCACAACCCCCACCCCGTGGACACAATAAAGGCCACGCCAACGTAGTTTCCCACCCCATGACCCCCGGTCGACGAGCCCTGGTAAATTTTTGCCCCCCACAAACAGGTGCGCTGGATCCGCCACTGGCCAGACATCGGCCGCCGGCTTGGGTAACTTCAGAACAATTCTCCACCCATGCTTATATGTAATGATCTCATTTCTTTATACTCACTACGGCCGTCAAATTTTGAATCTATGACGAAGAGATGAGCCCGACTTTTGGCTGTTGAACGCAGCCTTGTGTACCATTGGGATGATTCAATGATAAAAACGGTGATGGTCACTAAGGCAAATTACCCCAGTAATGACTGGTTCAAACATTAAAGCGTTCCTTGTTGTCTTTGAAATGTCTGAAGTGTTTACAGAAATATTAAAAGAAATGATAAAAATGCGAAAAAATAATAAGATGTTTTCTATTCTTAAATTACATGCATTCCAAAAAACGAACCGAAAAAATATGTAGTCGGAAGTATTTCACATATTTTGTTCGAGGCAACCCTTTCAATTATGTTTGCTTTGGAAGTGTGGCTGCTCTTTTTCTATTTGCTTGTCCCTCCTGATGACTTTTTCGGAGTCCAGGTAAGCCTGTGCTTAGCAGAGGTTACTGCGCTATTCCCCAGGCTGGCCGGGAGATGCCACAATCGATTTCCTAGTGCCACTGTTTGCTCCCGCTACGAGCACCCTGCGCGTCGCCAGTAAAAAAGTGCTTCCTGGGCCAGACGCCTCCCTCGCCTTCCTCCCTCGCCTTCTGCTCTCCCCTGAGATGGTGTTGATGCTGCCGCAACGCTGTGGTGAGCTTGGAATGTAGCGATAACAGGAAGTTTGCTGAGTTTGGGACTCAATCTTAGAACCTCACGGAGATGGTAGTGAATGAAATGACGTTAATCTCATTAAGCAGTGGTGGGCGACCTATACTGAAGTTGAATTACGTAGTTAAGATCTGGCTTTAATGCGTAATTCGGATGAAATATTGCAAAGACTTTTCTCTTCATTCGCCCTAGTCTGCCGTGACGTATTTGTTTGATTTGAATACATGAGATAGTGCTCTTGTTCATCACATATGTTCGATCACACCATTTTACGATAAACTTCCTTCATAGCCACATTACTATGAACAAGGACAATTGAGTTTCATATATGCATTATGCATCCACTGATTTTTCTGGGGTAATGTTTCTTTTGTGTCTGTTTTACTACATTTCAAAATCTTACCGGAAGATAAAAGATAATGAGATAACTTGTTATGCAAGAGTCAGGAGCGTCACCACCAAATCTTGCTGGGGAAGGGGGCGGGCGGAAACCGGATTGGCGATGACTGGGGCTGCAGTGATGACATGCGAATTTCGAGCTTATTGGCTGTCTGAAAGTGCTAGCGATGGTGCACCTTACTAATGAATGTATGTATCTCCGTGTATGTAAGAGGGAGAAAATTTAAGAAACTGCGTCAAGTCCTAATTTATTTGAGCAGGGGTGGGGGTGAGACGTTCCTCCTGTCGAAAAACTGGGGGGGGGTGGGTGTCCTCACGCCCTCCCCCCCGCTTTCGAAGCTCATGGAAAAACCAAGACACCAAAAGAACCATCTCACCAATGTAGTTCATCCCAAAAAGCATATCTGGTGCGGAAATTTTGTCATTGGTATATAGCAGATACTGAATATCCGTATAGCTAAAAGCAAGACCGTATCACTGGTACCAGAAGATGAAAACGGTACAGTATTAATGCACTGCAGCAGCTGCATGATATATTCCCCACGCATTAATCCATATTGACCCGAGACTTTGACATTGGGAAGGGTGGCCGGTCATCGACCCAGCAGCACACGGAGAGCACCCACAACCGCTGGCGAATTCACAAAAGCACGAGTTCCCGCATTCGCGAGGCAGTGCTACGATAATGGCGCGCCATCATTCGTCTCCGTCTGGTGACATGCGGTCCTCAGCGCCGGGCTGCGCCACGTAATGCCTCCGCCGCGCCGACATCGTTTCACCAGGTGCGGCCAACGCGGCGCTCATCATTTATCAGTGCTTGCAGATCCGGCCGCGGCGACGAAGGCGGCACCAAAGACGCCGCTGCGGCTGCCGTTTTTGCTCGGATGATCCACCAAGTATGGGTCTCTACGAGAATGATACGCGATTGTCGGATGTGCTGAGTTTATCATTTCGCAAACGTGAGTGAACGCACTGGAGCAGATTCTTAGGGTTATTTATGTATCGATTGATTTTGTTACTTGTCTAGAAATATATTGAAGCGGACAAGTACTTTCGAAATCCCAATGACAGAATCTTTGTGCTTTACAAACTTGGAAAAAAAAACTTTTTATAAGCTTAAGAAACTACAGAATCACTGATCACACAATTTCGGGAAACAACACGCTGCTTAAAACTACGAAATTATCTCTAAAATAACTGCACGTGACGGTAGATATAGGTAGAGTCACCCGTTTTTCTACCGCTTCTCAGCGTGCGTATAGGCTGGTTCGGATCTACTGCGGCACGTGGAGTGTGTGACGCCCCGAAGTCAACAAAATTGGCTGCAACATTGACGTACATCACTGGCCCAGGCCTGCATATTGTGGGCTTTCTGTGTTGGGATTAGACTAGAGAAAGCTTGGGCTGAGATGCGCACTGGAGAGGATGCCAAAGGAGAACCGTCTCCCCTCCCTTCCAACTAACGTTTAGGATGACTGGAAAACCATAATACGGAATCGACAAATGTTTGGCTCTCATCGTAAAACAATTTGATGCGCGTGGTCATTGGTGGAATATTTTCAGAAGCCGTATAATATTTCTGGCTTATTGTACAACATATGCATTACTATGTATTATATTATACAATATCATGCTATCGCAACATTAAACATCTCCATGCTCCATAGCATCACAGCATGTTGACTTCAAAATTTTCAATGCTAGACTCATGTTTTCATATCGAAATGATCCGGTCCTTACACTGCGTGAATTGGCGTACACCTTATTCTAAAATCGAGTCCGAAACATAAGGATAGCATACTGCTGCTGCAAAAATACCCAGACGAAATTTTGGACACCACCTGTGGTATCCGATTAGACGGACAGCTGTTCTCCAATTTTGCATGTCGCTGAGCTCGATATCCTCCCGGCTTTCCGGGATTGGTCTGTCTCAGACGTCAGATCGGCTCAGTGCGGCTCGCCGCCTCCAGTGGATGCCGTCACTGTGCTCGACCTGGTGCGCTGGCTACGTTAACACCCGCACTGGAGGGGGGTCTGGTACTAACGCGCACTGGAGGGGGCCTGGTAGGCCCCCTAAGATCTCAGAAACTAAGAGGGTTAGAAAAACGCCACTTGCTAGGTGGGTAGGGGCTATGGTGATCTACATGATGACCAATTTTCATTGACCTAGGTCAATATCTTCAAGGTCAAACGAGGTCGTAAAGGTCAAATATTGGCCATGCTGGTATCGATTGATAAATGCTGTGAGTATGCAGGAAAATGGCGGGAATAAGCTAAAGGCGGACAAGGTTCATAGAGAATAGGTCTCAAAGAGGCTTCCCCACAACTTTTGGGTCAAGGTCATTCAAGGTCATTGACCTTTAAGGTCACCATATGGTATACTACTTATTATTTACACTTTGACTAACACTGTAGCCACTGTTTGGCGGGAAATGAGGATTGACCTTTCCCAATGACCTTTGACCTTGACCTTTGACCTTGACCTTTGTATTGGGGTACCCTACCGATGACGTCATAGCATAATATATGTCAGACGGGGTAACGTCATTTGGCCGGACGCACAGTGGTCAGTGACCTTGAAAGTGCAGATATGACCTTGACCTGTGACCTTTGACCTTGACCTTGACTTTCATGTGAAGTGACTTTGACATATAGTCCCGCTTATATGACGTTATGACGTCACCACTCGGTCTTCAATGCAAGCTAACTGGTCCGACCGCGCGTTTACGGCGATCTCAAAATGCAGGTCTGACTTTGAAAGCCTATAAGTCAAAAAATTGTCGGCCGATTTTCAAAAACTCTTCACCAATCGACGCGCTATTAGATTCTATTAAATTTGGCTAGGTTTCGTTTTTCCGCTACAAGCGGTTCTCCGGCCACCTTGGAAAAACAGGTGGGGGGACCTCCGAGGCCCCCTCCAGTGCGCGTGTTAAAGACGTTGGTGACCCTGCAGCCGATCCGGTACCTTATCCGAAAATTATAAGTTTTGTCTTCAAAAATGCATTCATCCACGTCGTAAACATGCCGGGCATGTCTGGCTTGTTCTAATAAGTAGGCTACCAGAAGTTTATTTTCTCTTTAATCAATTGGATCATCTGAGAATGCATTTACAATGCACTTTTCGCATTCTATATTCGTCCATTTCTGTTCTATCAATCTTCATGCTCAAGAAAAATCTAACACAGAAAAGCTTTCAGAAAAAATCGCTGAATAATGGTGGCGGTATTGAAGACAAATTAGCCTCTTAACTAGAGCACACATGCCTAACTCAGTACGTAAACAAATTAAATTTGTCGAGCAGAGTGATTGATTTGACCAGAATGTTCAATTGAAGAGGAAAAAATGACGCATGACTTAAAATCATCCATCGGTCCGTTCTAGAGAAATTGCCCACCTACTTTTAGTGAAAATTTCGAGAGGGAAGACCCTTTTACATTCCGTCCTATAATGCATTGTATATTTTTAGTTCAATTTTTCATGCTTCCTGTGGAGTAAATGTATAGTGTAATGCATAAATAGAAAGCCAAAATACCGCAAAGCATCGGCTTCCCGCAAAGCATCAGCTGAACCTTCATATTCAAAGAGAGCGGGCAGGAGCCGAGCGACTCTATGTTGAGCTTGTCGAGGAGGGTCTTGATGTTGGCCCAGCTTTCTTCAACATTCGGAGCCGCTGCCACGATCATCAGCCTATTCATGGAGGTCAGTTTGGCTTCCCGGCCACCAACACCGTAGACATGTTGAGCTTGCTTGATGGGTGGCTCCTGCACCCAATCTTTTACCTCGCAGACAATGAGACAGACCTTCAGGACAGACCGTCCGCCATCAAGCCCGAGCTGGAGCTGGTGGTGGCACGGATCGAGGTCTCAGCTCTCCAGCAGGCTTACGAGACTCACATCGAGGAAAGAGAGTATCGTAGTCCATGAGAGGAGCAAACCTAGTGGTCTGCCCAGGGCCCTTCTCAAAGGCTTTGAGAGTCAGCCTGCAGGTGGCACAGACAGAGGTCGGGTGAAGTTTTGAAAAGAGGCAGCAGGACGGTAGGTACCTACTGGCGGACCAAGACTTCCAAGGCTTGAGACACAGGACTGAGAGACAATTTTCGTCCGCAGAGACCGCAAATTACCGCCAGAGAGCGAGAATGGTCCCTCGGACCGAGATCATTCCTACCAGACTTGGGGAGAGGCATCTCGCTTTCTTTACTTTCTTTAGATTCTCTCTTAGATTCTTAGATTCTCTAGATTCTTAGAACTTTCCTCAATAGATTGTATTATGTGATGCATATCTGAAAGAAAACTACTTATATCAGAAGCCATGAGCCTATCACCATATGCCTGATGTGCGAAGAAAAGGTATATTGGCATGCAGATATGCAAGTCGCATGACTGCTTAGCAACGCACGCGCGTTGCTAAGCAACCGTGCGGTCTGTGTTCTCTCTTCTAGCTATAGCGCCCGACAGCTAGGAAAAACTAGCTCAGCAACAAAACTCAATGGATTGAAAACCATTTGGTACCTAATGGTTTGTTATTTCAGTTTGGGTTGCTACTGTTTCCATTACTGTTTAAATTTTAGCCGCTAGAGGTTCTGGTGCCAGCTTAACCCGCCCACTACTCTCAACATTTTCACTAAATGTGAGTGGATGATTTCTCTAGAACGGCTCGATGGATGATTTTAAGTCATGCATCATTTTTTTGCACTTTTATTGAGCATTTTTGTTGTATCAATCACTCTGCTCGACAAATTCATTTTTTGCGCATTGAGTTAGGGAGGTGTGAGAGAGCTTTGCAGATGAAAATTCGCTCAAATAATCACATATATTGTACCTATTGCACCTGATGCAGGTAGGTATCTTTTTCTTGGTCAGATGCCAAGTTTTCACGTATATCAGTAAAGCTGAAGCTTCGAGTTTACACAAGTTGCGGGTTTATCCTGTTTCGAGCAGAGTAGGTACTTCATCCATTTGCTAATAATAAATACTAAATACATGCTAAACTACTGGTAAACAGATTGACCCAGATTTGTTGATGAATCTTCCGATCTAGCTCAGATATGATATAATGTTATTGGCCATGCCATAACCATTAGGAAGGTGAGGGAGCCAGTGAATTGTCCTGTTTCTTCCAAATGGTGCCAGGGGACTGAAATTTAACCCTCGCCCCACCGGGGGCCATTGATGGCCCCCTAAGGTTTTTCCGGGATAGCAGAAAAACGACGAGGTGCAGCACCACAGCTGAGGAATCTACCTCTCACCCCATCATTTTCCCACCACCCCTGAAATTTTTTACCCCAGGTCACGCAAGGTCAGGTCACCATGCAAGGTCAACCAAGACCACCTTACTTAAACTTCTGAGCTGTATAAGAGTTACATTTCTAACTCGATCGATTTGAAACTTTCTACACTTCATGACCCCTTCAAGGTCTACAAAGTGTATATCCGGGATTTTTTGATTTCGTAACCTGAGGTCATGTCACGAGGTGACCTCTCCCATTGAAAAAGCATGGGGAAAAGCTGTCTTATGATCTAAAAGTCACAAAAACTATTGAAAATGCTCGCCTTGCTCAGAAAAGCGTTCTTGTACACCCTTTAACGGATCCCAGGGGCCATATTTTCCCTTTGATCTCTCCGAGGTCATCCCAGGTCACCAGTGGTCAAAACAGTAATTTGGCAATCACTTTTGCCCTAATTAAGCTAGAGCACTGAATCAAACAACATCGAGTATGTCTTGTCACTGGCTTTCATTTGATATACAGCAATGTCACTTTCTGACCTTTCTTGACCTCAGGTCATATTAGGTCACGAGGTGACCTCTGGAAATCAAACCGCTGGCGGGAGGTCATTATGTTTCCCATAGCGGAAAAAGTGCTGACATTTTCCCATCAAACTTACTTTACCAGATTTCAATAGCTCTAATGGCATAAGAGTTATGCTCAGTTGGCTTAAGCATGGCATATTTGAGTGAAAATATCCGATCTTGACCTAACTTGACCTCTGGAGGTCAAACCATTGACCTGAGCGCTTAAACATGTGATGTAATTTCTTACTGAATTTTTTTTCATCATCAGCTTTTTTATTTCATTTTTCATATACAAACAGGGGGACAGAAGAAAGAATAGACCACAAAAGAAGACATAAGACATGGCAAAGCAAAGCAAAGGCTGAACACTAGCAACAGAATAGAACTTTACAGGCACATAGTATAAACAAAGGAAGTAAGCAACCAGACCACGAGTGTAAAAGAGCACGTGTGTAGCATAGGCAGAATGAGCAAATCATAAAAACCAACAAAGAGACAGTAGCCATGGAACGAAAAACAAACAGAAAAAGCGATAAAACAGAGACTACAGGCTTACAGCATAACAAAAAGATGAGCGTTAGAGAACAAAAGAACAAATATAACGCCAAAACACAGTTAAAAGAGCAAAATAAAGCTACAAGTAAACAAAACGGCACACAAAACAACAATTAATAAGGTTAAGTTATAAGTAGATACGTAGAGGGCCCACATATGTTGAACATATTGAATCTAAGAAAATATTTTGTTATTAGAAGCAAGAACAAATATGAGAAATAAGGACAAATACCTAATCAAAGCAGGAACCAGTCAAACCAACAACATTCAAGCAAGGCAATCAAACCAAAAAACTAAAAACAAACAAAACAAAACAAATAAAACTTAAAAAAACAAAAACTAGCTAAATCATACATAAACAAAGCAGGATATGTCTAAACCACAGACAAGATGCGTTCGGCAAGATCAAATTAAGGCACTAGTGGGAAGAAACCAAAAGCAAGAATAGAACAAAAACAGTTAGGCAGTAAACAGACAAAACAGAGCAAGAGAGATAAATCAGGAGAATACCACAAGTATAAGTGTTAGGCCATTGGGGCATCATAGGCCCAGCCGACCAAGGTGGGTGGCGCGGTATGTTACTGTAGATTGGCACGTTCATGTAGGTGGGTTTGCTGGAAGCGTCCAAAGAGGGCCAGGTGGAGGCAGCCAGGTTTCTCCAGCCGTCGTTGGTGGCCGCCTTCAGCATGCTGATGAGCGAAGGCGGCAGCGGAAGTAATTCCAGAGGTGACGATATGGCTAACTGGAGCAGGAATTATGCGCACCACTGATGCCCATGAATTGCCAGTCCCGTCCAAATATTGGGCAGAGCTGGGGACCGCCGACGTCACGTCACCGTAGGTCGGCACGTTTATGCAGGGCTGGCCGAGAGAACGAAGAGAGTGATGCGGGGACGGCCAGGGTCTCCAGTCGTCGCTGGAGGCCCTGTCGCCGCCGGTGGCCACCTCCAGCACACTGCCAAGCGAGGCAGCAATGGAAGCATCTCCGAAGCGATGACATGGCCGGTTTGAGCTGGAGATTGAACGTCACCACTACTCCAGGAACTCAGTCTTGTCCAACCCCGAACAGTGCAGGTGGATTCGCCGACGCCGCAGCAGCAGCAATGGCGCGTACTGTGCGTCGGCATGTTCCGGTAGGTGGATCGGCAGAGAGGTCTGAGGGCCGGGCGAGGCATCAGGTGCCTCAGTCTCGCGGCAGCCGCCCCCATCCTGCTGTTGAACGAGGGCGGCCGCGATGCAGTTCTGGATTAACGCGAGCTTTCTAATGCAGTTTGCAGATTTGTGCGGTAACTTCCATATTTTCGGAGTTAGAGGGGCCATCGATGTCCCCGGTGGGCCGAAGTTGGCGCCGGACCCCCGTTGGGGCGCGTGTTAACATCGGTTCATTTCTGTATCGGAACATCAATTTGAATTTTTGATTGATAACTTATTTAATAAAATGTCATACAAACTCAACGTTAAAAACATGTATTCTAAAGAGGTTAAAAACATTTCGAAGTCCTCGATGGTGACGAAATCAAAGGTCCTGCAAAAAGCACTAGAAGCATTGACAGCACGAAGGCGCTGATTTCAAGAACAATATGATTAAAAATATTCCAACTTGATTTTATATTTTTTGGGCAACAATAAGAAATACAACAACGTTTATTTTGATATCCAAATAGTTCGAAAACCAAACAAGCATCCTGTTCAGTGCAAAAACGCACCAACACGCTTAAATTTTCAGCCCGTTTCGAAATATTGCATCATTAATATTTCGTCGATATACCACCGTCCTAGCCCCACGACCACCCACTCTGGTTGAGACCACCGGTGCACCGTCACGGCGCACATATGTTCCACTGTTTCGAATTTATTTTAAATGAGTGCTGTGGAGATAAATTTTGGGGTCAAGTTCATTCAAGATCTTTCATCTATGACGTCAGAATATAATACATTCCATATTATTTACGCCATAACTAGCAATATAGCAACCGTTGGGAGAAATAAGGATTCATCTTAACCCATGGGCCTATGCATGGGCTTTGACCTTGAATTTTAAGCTTTGGCTTTTGAATGGCTTTATTACCTGAACTATGACTTCAAAGCATAATATTTGTCATACTGGGTCACGCCAATTGATCGGAATCATTGAGGTCAATGATCTTGAAAATGCTGATATGACCTAAACTGTGAATATGACCTCGATCTTCCTGTGAGGTGAGATTTACATATCATCCCACTTATATGGCGTTACGACGTCACTACTCGGTTTCATTGGCGGATCTAGTCGGTCGGTTCGGGAGGGGCAAACCAAAGCGAAAAGCAAAAAAAAACGCCATGCAGTGAAAAATTGTGCTAAAAAATATGACTTGATGGTACAATTTGGGATATTCGAGGCGAACAGCAAAAAAACGTCACGGCCTGAAAAATATGGGCTCAAGATACTTATTTTCCTATCCAAGACCCAATATTTACACTGAACTTAACTGGTTCTGTTTGAAGCTGAGAGTTGAAGCGCCAAAATCTTGCTGATAAACTAAAAAGGAGTCGGGGCATGACAGAGGTCGACCGCTTTGGGGAGGGGGCAAGACCATAGGTTTTGCCCCGGGCTCTTCCGTTTGGGAGTCAAATGCCTTTTTTGCCCCCCCACCTGGATCGGCCACTGAGCGGTCTCCAATGGCGGCGAAATGTTGCGACTGAGCGACTTCGGCGATCTCAAAATATTGATAGGATTTAGAAGCTTATAAACTCAAAATCATATACGGATTTTCAAAAATATTCTACCCATCGACATGCCGCTAGATTTTCTTAAGCGCGGCAAGTAGCTTTTTTCTCGGCTGCGGACCGTTCTCCGGCCACCTCGGAAAATTAGGTGAGTGGACCTTCGAGGCCCTCTCCAGTACGCATGTTAATAAAATGGGCTAGATTTAGTAGAGACCCATGAACGGATATCAATTTATCAGGCGTACCATAAGAAACACAGACAATTCTCGTGCCCACGCTTCGATGGCTTGACTCATAAAGACCACAGAAATGTCAGATCCAACAATGAGAGAGAAATTATGTGGGACCGGGCTGTGGTTTCGGTTGTACCCTTGTACAGATCTTCTGAGACGGAGGCTACAGATCGGAGACCGCTGTTCGTCACTGTCCGCCGATATTGAAAAACTTTAGCTCTCCGCCCTTCACTCAGTGATTGGACAAGTTTCCCAACCACTGTTTCGGATGCAAAGGAACTGAATTGAAATAATCTTTTGTTCAAGCTCCACTCATTACGACTCCAATTGTTGGTAAAACGGTAAAGTTTAAGGCACTGGGTGCTTCTGGGCATGATAAGAATTTTACTAATAAATAATAAAACATGTGGTTTTTAGATAGAAAAGAAATAACACGCCTCTGTTGCGAGTGACCTCAGACCGTAAACAAATGCCAAAGTGACCCCAACGGAATTTGGAACCAGACATGTGTGACTAAAAACGCTGAGGATTGGTATCAAAGGGGAATTATTTGTCGGACCCTCTGAGTTCTTTTGAGTCTTAAAACGCTTATTGACAGACTGAAAGTGAATTTCTCGCGCTGAGTTGTGCATAATCTTGTATATTTTATCATCGGCTTGGTATATTTCTGTTACCAATATTGCTGGTGTGTTGGAATATGTTTTTACCTCAGAGTGACCTTTCCCTCACAGCTGCGGTGTTTTTCTCACTTCTCACCAATATGTTCGTAATGATATAATTGATATGCGTTTAGCGGAACTAAAAATGATGTTCTTAGCAGTTTTACGCGCCGTTGACCGGCCCTCTGGTCAATTGGCGTAACCCAGTATGACAAATATTATGCTACGAAGTCCAAGCTGAGGTAATGAAGCCATTTAAAAACCAAAGGTTAAAGGTTAAGGTCACAGGTCATGGGTTATCAGGCGTACCATGATAAACACAGCCAATTCTCGTGTCCACGCTTCAATCCCTTTTGATATCGATCCTTGAGGCCCCACGCCGGGGGTGCTCAAGTATGCGCTGAAGGGGTACTTTGTTTATCTTGGATGAAGGGTTGCGTTTTTATTATCCAGGCGGGTATGCTTCACAAAAAAACAACTGTGTGGCGGCGCTGAGCCGCGGTAAGCCGGCCCTTTGGCGGCGCTCGGCCGCGGTGTGCCGGCCCTCTGGCGGCTGTGTGGCGGCGCTGGGCCACGGTAAGCCGGCCCTCTGGCGGCTGTGTGGCGGCGCTGGGCCAGGTAGCCGGCCCTCTGGCGGCTGTGTGGCGGCGCTGGGCCGCGGTGTGCCGGCCCTCTGGCGGCTGTGTGGCGGCGCTGGGCCGCGGTGTGCCGGCCCTCTGGCGGCTGTGTGGCGGCGGGCCACGGTAAGCCGGCCCTCTGGCGGCTGTGGGCGGCGCTGGCCACGGTAAGCCGGCCCTCGGCGGCTGTTGGCGGCGCTGGGCCGCGGTGTGCCGGCCCTCTGGCGGCTGTGTGGCGGCGCTGGGCCAGGTAGCCGGCCCTCGGCGGCTGTGTGGCGGCGCTGGGCCACGGTAAGCCGGCCCTCTGGCGGCTGTGTGCGGCGCTGGGCCGCGGTAAGCCGGCCCTCTGGCGGCTGTGTGGCGGCGCTGGACCGCGGTAAGCCGGCCCTCGGCGGCTGTGTGACGGTGTGCCGGCCCTCTGACATCCACGCCGGCTGCTGCGCGGTGTTCTGGCTGCGAGTGTGTAAATTGCGTGTGTTTTATAACCTTGTTCTCAGAATTTTGAATCTGTAAGAATCGCGTCGCAGTGACAACCAGCGTCATTTCAAGGCTCTACGCCTGGAGTGCTCAAGTATGTACTGAAGAGTGATTTTGTTAGCTTTTGTATGTATGAGGGCGTTTTTATCATCCAGCCATGAATGTTTTACGTGTGATAGTTTTACTGTCAATAAATGTGTATGGATGTACCTAAGGCCCGGAAACGCCCGACCAGATGAACCATGCCCAAGATATGTCTGAGCATAATCGAGAGGTATCATTAATGTAATAGAAAAGCTCATGCTTAATAGCCAAGGTAATGAATCTATCTTAATCAAGTTAATGATAATATTCGTTATGAGCCAAGCAATATTCACCAAGTGGTCATTTCCAGTATTGTATGGAGGCATTCTTAAAGATAATCTTTACGACGAAAAAGAATGGGAGGGGCTTGGGACTGCCTGATTTGGTGGCTCCCCAAAAAAACGCACTTATATAAAATCACAAACCACTGTGACTAGCGGCATCTTGTCTTTGATAATTTGGTGTCTCTCCCCAAATTTGTAGTTCTGGTTATTTCAGGTCTGGAAGTTTAGTCAACACCATGCGATTCAACCTAAAAACCAAGAATCGCAACATTTAAGTGGCTCGCATGAACACCTACCTACATCGGCTATTTTCAAACGAATACTGTATAACACCATCAGTGTCTATAAATTTACAACCCGTCAAGTTCCCCTACCACCCGACACAGCGATCTCACCTCATACTTTCACCAAGCTACAATGCAATGAAAAGGACTACCAGACGTATGTACCAGGTGTGTATTGACTGGTCTGCCCTGCGGCTTTTCCTTCCGCCTGTTCTCTCTGCCGCAGCGACGTTCTACCCCCCCCCCCCACCGCGCCGGTCCGCTGGTGTTCTATCCCTTTGTTTTGATACGTGATTGGGAACATAATTGACGGCGTCAGCCACCGAAATGGAACCAGCACAAATGAAACCAGATCTCATTAAGCTGTGACATTATCAATAAACAATTCAGGAGAAATTCAGTAGATGGCGACCGCGTGCAAACACTGACTGTTGTTATAGTTAGCGCCCCAGTGCAATGAAAACAGCATGGCAGCCCTATCAGATAGCGCTCTCAGAGCAGCCAAGGTGATGAGCTTTGAGCACACGTTAACGGCAACTACACATCAACACCGGGGATTAACTTGTTATGACAGAACAGAAATTGTGACCTGTTTCCATTTGAGGAACAAACAAAAAAAGCGATTACGGAAGCAGCATATTTTAACCCTTGCCCCGGTGGTGGGGGTGTTTGAACACCCTCCTCGAGTTTTTCCGGCGGCACGAAAAAGCGGCGGCACGACGTACCGCCGTACTTGGCACACCTTGATTAATTCCGTTACTTTCACCAACATTTTATAGTTGAGTCATCTCAGGTCAGGTCACCAGTGCAGGTCAAGTGACCTCACCTCAAAAAAAATGTTTAAGGTAGCATAAGTAAAAATGTTTAAGGTGGCATAAGTAGGAAAGGATGAATCTATCGAATGGAAACTTATACCACATAATAAGCAAGTTGTGTTGCATAAAGTTAATTTAAGTTGAATGATGTTCCCACTTCGATCGCGCCTGGCAACAACGCCGCCAGGCGCCGACGCGACGGGCGTGGCGGCCGCTGTGGTCGGGATGGTAACTGCAAGGCTTATGTTAAAAGGACTGACTTAGGTGTTCTGAATAAGAAACCACGAATGAAAAAATATACGAGCAAAGATAAAAATGGCTCAGGCCCCTTTTGAAATCGGAAAGGTATACTCCACTGCCGACAATGAAGTTTCTCAGTTGGGAATCCAGACGAGGTTTTTCAGCTATGCCGGCAGGGCGTGTGACTTCCAGGGTGCCGGCAGGGCCAGGGCTAACAACTACGTCCACAGCGCGTGCTAAAGGAAGAATAAACTAACTATTCTGCAAACTCAAAGGCCCCATGTTAATCTCTGAATGTGTTTTTTACTAATCCTTACAAATTACAGTTTTTTTGCTTGCCTGGTAGCCGGTTTACGTTTTTGACTGGTAGCCCGTCAACATAGCGTTCACAAAGGTCCCTGGCGCCGCAAGGTTAAAGGTCAACCACAAAGGTCATCAAAGGGCAACCACAAAGATCAATGGCCAGTTAGAATTTTCGTTTTGAACATTTTACGCAAAACTGGTTACTAAGAAAAGTAATGAAGCGCAAAAACGTTGTAATTTTTTAGTTAGCCACAGCACAAAACATATCAAAGCGAACCAATAAGCACGTCCCCCTCACCACACAGACACTTATATAATCAACTTTTCGCCATGAAGTCTACGTGTCCGTTGTCGGTTGATGGACCCATGGGAGGTAGACCTTAAGAGCATATTTCAGTGTACTAAAACTTGGTATGGTTATGGATCATTGTTTCTTTCGGTGAAGCTGGGTTCCGAGAGATATGATATATGATACCAGTATTTTTGCTCTGCGTGACTGATAGCCTAGTTCAAGCCTAATAAATATAGCATACTCCTTTTAAGTATTTTTTAATAACTTCTTGAAGAAAAGTCGAGTTAAGGTGACGTAGTCAACTCAAGTGAAAACTTTATTTACGACAAAAATAAGTCCGAAAACTTCTTTTTAAAGATAGCCTCTAAGAAGCCAGGTGAACCAACAAACCCGTGGCAAGAGGTTTGGCTCACATTTTCCGTATTCCTTACCGCCCTCGACCCCCCCCTCCCTCCGCCAAGGCAGTTTCCATTATCCCTGCTGGTCCGCGGGAGTAAGACCACACCTAGGTAATTCCCAGCGGGCCAGGTTCGCCTCACTGCCGTGCCCAGCCAGCCTCAAAAGTGAGTGTGGCACAAAGGCAGCCCTGGGGGACCCCGGGGCGGGCGGCGACTGCCGACAGAGGACGGCCCGGTCACCGTCGCCGCCGACAAGGCTGCCGCTGTCGGCGGACAGCCTAATGAGCGGCGGACACCTCCGGCTAGTAGTTGTTCGTGAGCGGCTTTCTTCTCCAGCCGTGAGCACGAGAGCCCCGCCAATACAATGAGGCAGCGCCCCGCCGCGACCGAGCCAATATGCCTGGCAATCAATGGCGACTCCCCTGGGGAGAACTGGCCAACAGAGCCAGGGTGCAACCATACGGTTAATACGCAAACAGGCGGCCAGAAAGTGGGGGGACACAAACATTGTCACAGTCGAGCCTGCATTTTACCGAAGTATACCACACTGTAATTGTGGTAAGTGATGATGACATCGTACTTGTTGCTGCTATTTTTGTGACCTCTTTTTGTAAAAGGCTGCTCAGAAAAGATATGAATACAAATTTACCTCGCTTAAAGAAGCAAGGCACTAGATATTTCTGTTGGGAGGTAAAAATATGTATATAAGCACATTTACAACACCAAAAACTGCTATAGGGGCAGATGATGGCTAAATAAGACTTCAGTGCACAAAAGCAAACACGTTTGCATTTTTGCACACCGACATAAATTAAAGGTTTTACCGACACCCACACGAATAAATTTAATGTTCTAGCTCTACCGTGTATTAGCCACAATCATCAAATTGATTGCAGTGGTTGGATACCGGTGATTTGAGATTTGAATAGCCCCTAGATCTTAAGTCTACCAGGCATTTTGTGTCGGCGTATCGGCGGCGAACCCTGGATGGAGAACAGGTCCATGCAATAAATGGAAAACTGAGAGGTGCAAGCATCACGGATAAGCTTAGGCCAAGCGACCAGGTCACCTACGGTGGATTTTTCCACTATTTTTCATCTCTACTCTGAGGTGAGTCAGTGGAGGGGGCCTCGGAGGCTCCCCACCTATTTTTCCGAGGTGGCCAAAGAACTGCTCTTAGCCAAATGACAGTACTCGTCCAGATTTGAGAAATTTAACAGCGCTTTGATTGGTGAAATAATTTTGGCAATGGTTCTTTTTTACCTCTAGGCTTTCAAAGTCAGATATACATTTTGGAATCGTCACAATCGCGCGGTCAGACCAGTTCGCTTGCATTGGAAACCGATTGGTGACACCATAGTGACATATAAACGGGATTAAGGTAACCTCACGTGAAGTTCAAGGTCAAAGATCACAGGTTAAGGTCAATCCAGCAATTATAACGTCATAGCAAATTTTCAAGGTCATTGGCCCAAGTGCTTGCGGTCAAATGATGTTACTCAGTCAAACGTATATTACATATGCTCTGAATTTATAGTTAAGATAACTAAACGTAAATGTGAAGGTCAAAGGTCATGGGTAACGGTCAATTTTAATTTACCATCCAAGGGGAGGGGAGAGAGGAGAGAGAGAGAGAGAGAGCGTGTGTGTGTGAAGGTCACAAATCAAATTACAAAAATATTCGGTTCATGCGTTTCATGCCCATGCGTGTGCATTTGTAGTGTGGGCTCCCACTTGGAATTGAAATATGGGAATATTTTACCAATCAAATGGTGTTACGATTGATTGGAAGGCAAGCTAAGTTTGGTTTCCAAACTTATGGTAGTTGTATGAATTTTTCTTTGAAAAAGTTGAATTGCAAAACAATAAACATCAGCCAAAGAAACACATATTTTTCTCGCTCTTTAAAAGCATTATTTGTCCAGTAGGCATATTTTCGTTTTCTATGTCGCAGCTTTTGCGTAACTAATACATATGTATGTATGCACATACCAAATTACCCAGGACAAAATTGAAATATATTAATTATTTGATTCATTTACAGGAACTGTGCCACCGACTAAAGTCTAACATGCTCTGTAGCTAGAGTCCGGGATCCAAATCAACTTCCATCCGCCTCAGTCAGGGCTTGCAGACTATAATCGTTCATGTGAAGCATCCACGGCCGTTCTGGGGCTCGGGGATGGGCGACTTGGTGGATGGCGGTCCTGTTTCCTACGCCAGCAGTCCAGGGTCCAAGCCCCGGTGGGTTCTCTGAAAAGTTGATCTGGTCCCCAAATCCCTCCCAACAGGGTGAGAGTTGGCGAAGCTGTATAACTTTGACATTTGTAGCGTTATTAAGCCCCAGCAATTCTGCTTGGGGATCTCTACCCACCAGACAACACTGGCAAAATTGCAAGGGCTCTTTATCAAATAACAGCCAACACTGGCAAAATGGCCTCAGGAACCTGCGCACCTGAAAACACGAGTCAACACTGGCGCAATGGCCCCAGAAGTCGGCGTGCAGTTAAACACCAGCCAGCACTACGATGCTGGTCGATGTTCATGCAAAATAAGCCAGCAGACAACGACAAAAACATGCTGATAGTGTCGTTGGCCCAAGGCTCGCATTTGCAGGCGACACGGCCTTGTTTGCAACAATAAATGTACTGGTGGAAGTCTTTTCACGCTTACTGGTGGCAAGATACCACTGACTACGCAACTGAAATACGGACTTAGCATTCTAGTTTATTGCATGGGTCTGTGACCTTAGGTACAGTGTCCATCAATTCATAGATTTAGTTTAAAAAATAGTACCTATCACACGAAGGCTCTACCTCATTGTGACTTACATATGTTTGCCTACTGGAAAAGAAAGTGAGCGTGGTTTGGCACTGCATATCAGCCTGAAGGGATGTCCTTGCTCCAGGAAAATAACTGAACTCGGAGCGTGTGGTGCTTTTGGGAAGTATGTTAAAATTGAAGGCATGTGGTTTCTTCCCCAAACTGTTTTTCCCTGTTCTAAGTGGATATAATCACCACCTTTTGGCTTACAACATTGAGGTAAGTTCCAAACTATTCAGTACATCAGAAGCCCTACAACAGTAATGAGATACTTGCCAATAGACTTATGACAGATGCGTTCACACTCTTTCCTCTGCGAAACATGAAAGCAGCCTCCTTCTGCTCAAGTACCATACGAGCATTTCAAAACATTTTATGACAGCATCGCACAAAATCCGTTCGCGTTTTTGCTTGATCAACACTAACCCATTTCCGCCGAGCGGGTCATTTTTGTCCTCTGATTTTGACAGGCTGCAGAATCGGTACCAGTGAAGTGATCTTCATGTTTATGATATTGATACGTGTTTCAGAGTATGAACATGCTGGATAATGCATTTGTAAAATCCTAGGTTTTCATGGGACGATTTTGGTGGAACTTATTTTAGCGAGGTTTTAACCAATGTGAAATAGCGTTGCAAATTTTGTTTCTCGCAATAATACATGGGAAGCCGAGAAGAGTTTGCATGCTTGACATTAAGCCAAGACCACTAGAAGTTAGATGGTGAAGAAACAGTAAGATTTGCTTGAAAGGCTTTGCCATGAGACATCGTCAAATATGAAGCGGACAAAAATGACTCGGGCGTTGCGGACATCTGTGGGCCGCTGAAAAGGAGGAAAAGGATGTGTCCTGTTCTCCCGTCTGGTGAGGTAAGGTGCATATTGTTACCTAGAGGGAAGGCAGGCATCGTTGGGCCAGCGAATTAAGGGTTGCCAATTTAGAGGTTTTTCATCAAATCTGAATATTTTTAGTGCAATGTCGATACGTTTGGACACTTTGAAGTTCATGAAATGCCCTACAACCTTTTCGGGTCTGCCTTATTTTTGGAATGATTATCAAATATTTTTTAACGACAACATGCAAGGTGGTTCCGATGTTTTCTGAAGGCGTTATCAAAGATAATTTTCAAGGGTTTTGAAGAGTTATCGAAATATTAGCACTAACTACACTGTTAAACTAGCAGAGCCTTGTCTTTTCCCTTGATGGATTGTGTGTAGTGGATAGAGAGGATAGGGAACAGTGGCGGATTGAGGACTTCGATGGTGGGGGAGGAGGGTTTAGGGGTCTCGAGCCTCCCCGCCATTGCCACGGAACAGCCCCCAGCTATTTATTTACTATAGGCACACTGAAATTTCGATGGGGGGCTTGAGCCTTCCTAGCCACCTTTGCGTTAAACCATCCAGATCTCCTCCTGGATCGAGAAAACATATCCAGCCTTCGAGACATCAATATATGGAAAGCATTGCTGTTAGCAATGCCTCAGATCAAATGTTTTGCAGGAAAAGAAGCAAAATAAGTTATTTTAAATGCTCAACATAGAGGAACGGATCAGGTGGATATCATTATTATTCCATCATAAAAATATATTAGTCATGAGGATGAGAAAGATGATGGGCTGACCGGCGTTGCAATGACCAGCGGCCTGCCTGGAAATGTGGAGGTTCACATTGATGCAACTATGGACCGCGCTACTTCCAACAAAGAAAATTTGGAAAAATGGAAATGGACCCATTTGGAAATTTGGACATAAATCCTAGCTATTGTACACCGCGTGGGGGAGATGACGGATTGAGTTGCCAAAACTTTTCATCTGTATGCTGAATATTACGATTACTCGTTGCAAGCTCAGTGAGCATCAGTCACAAAGTCGGGGAGACGGGAGGTGGAAGGGGTAGTGACAAATGAAACGGTTTGCCAAAACCTTTGATATTCACCAATATCCTTAAAATAATATGATTTTTACAATTTTAGTCCATCCCTCGAAAATCACTAGTCTAGATTAACCCGCGCCCCACCCGGGGGTCCGGCACCACCTTCGCCCCACCGGGGGCCATCGATGGCCCTCCCTCTAACTCCGAAAATATGGGGGTTAGCGCAAATCTGCAAAGCGCATTCGAAAGCTCACGTGAATTCAGTAAGAAATTACTTCGCATGTTTAAGCGCTCAGGTTAATGGTTTGACCTCCAGAGGTCAAGTTAGGTCACGATAGGCTATTTTCACTCAAATATGCAATGCTTAACGCGCGCATTGACGGGGCTCTGAGCCACCTTCGCTTTGACGCGGGGGTACCCGCCCCCCGGTAAGGTCTCGAGAACCACGGTAGGGAGTGAAAAACAGTTAACGGCGTTGAGTAGCCCATTCACTTCTCCATCGAAAATGTTTGGACCATTTTTTGTCAGGTCACATTTACGGTCACGAGAGGTCAAAACATGCTGTCATAGGAATAACATGTAAATTAACCCTCGCCCCACCGGGGGCCATCGATGGCCCCCCTAAGGTTTTTCCAGGATAGCAGAAAAACGACGAGGCGCAGCACCGCGGTTGAGGGCTCTACCTCTCACTGCATCATTTTCCCATCATCCCTGAAATTTTTTACCCCGGGTCACCCAAGGTCAGGTCACCAGACGAGGTCAACCAAGGTCACCTCGCTTCACTTTAGAGCTCTGTAAGAGCTACATTTCAAAGTCGATCGATTTGAAACTTCCTACACTTCATGACCCCTCCAGGGTCTACAAGGTGTATATCCGGGATTTTTCGATTTCGTGCCCTGAGGTCAGGTCACGAGGCGACCTCTCTCGTTGGAAAAGCATGGGGAAAAGCTATTTCATGATATAAAAGCCACAAAAATGATTGCAAATACTCAGACTGCTCAGAACAACGTTTTTGGACACCCTTTCACGGATCTCAGGGGTCATATTTGCCCTTTGACTTTTCCAAGGCCATCCAAGGTCACCGGAGGTCAAAAACAGTATTTTGACAATAACTTTTGACCTAATTGAGCTACAGCGATGAAACAAATACCATCGTGTTTGTCTTGTCACTGGCTTTTATTTGATATACGGCAAGGTCACTTTTTGACCTTTCGTGACCTCAGGTCATATTAGGTCACGAGGTGACCTCTGGCGGTCAAACCACTGGCGGGAGGTCTTTACGTTCCACATAGCGGAAAAAGTACAGGCAATTTGCTATCAAATGTACTTTACCAGGCCTCAATAGCTCTAATGACGTAAGAGTTATGCCCAGTTTGCTTAATCATTGCATATTTGAGTGAAAATAGCCGATCTTGACCTAATTTGACCTCTGGAGGTCAAACCATTGACCTGAGCACTAAAACATGCGAAGTAATTTCTTACTGAATTCACGCGAGCTTTCTAATGCACTTTGCAGATTTGCGCTAACGCCCATATTTTCGGAGTTAGAGGGGGGCCATCGATGGCCCCCCGGTGGGGCGAAGGTGGCGCCGGACCCCCGGTGGGGCGAGGGTTAAGGTTTCGGCCATTACATCTGAACAAGTACAGATAGAGCAAAACGACTTGAACCATATGAATCCTCGCAGCAAGCCGAATCGAATGATATATAATTTGACCTTGCTAGGTCAAATCAAGGATTTGACCTGACCTGAGGTCAGGTCAAGGTTAAATTATATAAAATGCATATCATAAGAACCGCAAAGACACAGCAAGTCTAATGCAGCTAAAATAAACCCTCTATCACCATCCGTTACTGAGTTATTCAGTAAAAAACATTTTCCCATGTATTTCCAATGGAAAGATCATGCCTCGTACCTGACCTTAGGTCATCGATATCCAAAATACCGGAACATGTTTTAGAGAACTCGGTGGGCCCATTATGTGATATGAGTTTTAATCGGATAAGTTCACCCTGCTCCGACAGATGCTATCTTAAACGTTTGAGGTCAGGTCACTTGACCTGTACTGGTGACCTGACCTGAGATGACCTAACCTAAAAATTTTTACAGAAGTTGTAAAAATTATGAGGGAAAATGTATGCCAAGACGGCGGCGCTACGCGCCGCCGTTTTTCTGTTCTCTCTGAAAAACCCGAGGGGGGGCGGATACCAGCCCCCTTCAATGCGCGTGTTAAGCAGACTAGGCATAACTCTTATGTCATTAGAGCTATTGAGATCGGGTAACCTACATTGGATAGGGAAATGCCAGACCTTTCTCCGCTATGTGAAACGTAATGACCTCCTGCCAGTGGTTTGACCTTTAGAGGTCACCTCGTGACCTCATATGATCTGAGGCCATCAAAGGTCAGTAAGTGACCTTGCTGTATATTAAATGAAAGCTAGTGATAAGTCATACATAGTGGTGTTTGATTCAACGCTCTAGCTTAATTAGGTCAAAAGTTATTGCCAAAATACTATTTTTGACCCTGTTGACGTTGGATGACCTTAAAGAAGTCAAAGGGCAAATACGACCGTTTTGATCCGTAAAGGGTGTCAAAGAGCGCTTTTCTGAGCAAGCTGAGCATTTGCAATCGTTTTTGTGGCTTTTACATCATAAGACAGCTTTTTCCCATGCTTTTTCAATGGGAGAGGTCACCTCGTGACCTGACCTTAAGTCACGAAATTGAACAATTTCGGATATACACCTTGCAGACCCTGGCTGGGCCATGAACTGTAGGAAGTTTCAAATCAATCGACTATGAAACGTAGCTCTTATAGAGCTCAAAAGTTGAAGTGAGGTGACCTTGGTTGACCTCAACTGGTGACTTGACCTTAGGTGACCCGGGGTAAAACAATTTAGGGATGATGTAAATATTATGGGGTGGGAGATAGAGCCCTCAACCGCGGTCCTGCGTTTCGTTGTTTTTCTGCTAACTTGAAAAAACCTCAGGGGGGCATCGATGGCCCCCGGTGGGGCGAGGGTTAACCACTATCGTGTACTATTTGAAAATATGCGGTTAATGTTGTCTATAATTAAACCTGGAGAGCGCAAAACTGTCTAAACATTTTGCTATGACCAATATACAAGAGGAAATGGAAAACACTTCACGAAACTACAGCAAAAGCGCTGGACATCGGGCCGCTGAGTGCGGTGACTGCGCCGCCCGTAAGCCGGCCGCGTATATAGTGACAGCCGATGTCTCAAGCGCCCAGCGGGTCACTGTTGTCCGGTGTCATATCTCAGAATCTATCGGTTTATTGGTTTAAGACTTCTTGAACATCTTAATTTGCATCTTCTAAGTATAGGGAACAATTTTTACCAATCTGAAAGCTGGAAGTAGATGCGGGCATTAATGGGTTAATTTCACTGGAAAATTCATAATTCTTTGTAAAAGTTGTTAAGATGTTCCCTGGCCTCTCCCCTCGAATCCGGAAATGTAAAAAACACTGAAGATTATATATTCGGGCACAGCCCTTCATCAGAATCGTGGAGTAAATATCAATAATTCTCAGTCCTAGTATAGCCGGATTCGAGGGAGAGGCCAGGGAACATCTTAAAAACTCATCATCATGCTCCTCACCGCAACACTTCAAAACTTATCAACGTTTCTTTGTAAAACATGTATTGACTGCGCCACCCACACTGAATGCACTCAGGGTCTTATACATTTCTCTTCTGTGGTTTCCAGGAGGCAGATGGATCCTTGTGGTGAGCCGGGAAAAATTATCGGAGACATATTCGACTGCTAGTCGTTTGAATAAGATCAGTTGAACAGCAGAGTGCTTGAGCTGACCTGTCGTTCTGCCGGAAACGAATTCGGCTGCTCGCCATCAGGGATGCTGGTCCAAATCTGGCCACCTCTCACCTATGTCTGGCTTCTGTCGGGGAACTCCTTTTTTACTGCGAAACCGTTGCTGGACATAAATATCTCGGGTTAAATTCACGCATTCGATCAGTTTTTATATATGCAAAATCTGTTTCTACATTGCATTGTTTTTTTAATTGTGGAAAATATTATATATGTATATATATATATCGGGATGGTTTGTGATTACATTGTCTTGCCCTCTCACAAGAATTCATTCCTAAAACCAATAGTCTAGAGCTAGAATATATTCTTGACTTTCTGGATGGGAAAATTATTCGTTGCTCAGAGGCGTCAGTTAAACATTTAAGAAATTGAAATTTCTCAGGGTCTGTACTGCGACTTCTTGCTGGGAATCCTCCCGACGGAATAAGCCTCCACTGAAGGGAGAAGCCATCTCAAAGCCAAGGAAAGTCTGCAAGATGCTCATAAGCGTTGCCACCAGCAGAAAGTCAGAGGCCAGCCAATCTTCAGCTTACTGCTGACAGGAAACTTTCCTCAATAGAACTAAAAAAATATTTCTGATTTGAGTTCTTCGCTTCCTGCGAAACCGCTGGATTATACAAGTTTCTGGTTTGTTTTCATAACTTGACTAAGATCGGGAAATTATTATGTAACGTAGAGAGCCACCGTCCCCCTTATCACGAAATTCCGAGGCTTAAGCAAAATCAAAACTTTTTTATCACAGTAGGAAAAATGTTTTCAAACATCAAGCTATGAAAACTTAGCTTTTACAACAGGAAAAGCAGTTTCAGCATGTCAATGTTCTACAGAAACTAGAGATTTCACGTTCTTAGGGTCCGCCACATCAAAGGTCCATTCGCTGTGATTTAAATTCAATGTTAAATGTCCAGAGTAATAATAATAATTATTGGGGCTTATCGACGCACCAACTGCCAGGGTCATATGGCGTCGCCAACTCTCTCCCTGTTGGAAGGGTTGCTCGGGAGCCAGCTTGCTCCTTGTTCAGGGAAGCCGCCGGGCCTTAAACCCGGGTCGGCTGCGTGGAAGCCAGCTATGCTGACCACTCCACCACCGCGCCCCAAATGTCCAGAGTCTGCAAGGTTCCCGCCCCTAAAGGTATTTCCTGAATTGATTGTTTTTATCGCTTGAAAGCTGCATGACGCCGCAACGTTTCGGTAAAATACTCCTAAAACTGAGTGCAAAAGTTACAAAGCTAAGTTTTACAGCACTTGGGTTAATCACTCAAGGCAGGCAATGTGCCCTAGTCCTATGAGGCACATGATGTGAAGCAATTTGAGACAGTATTTTCACGTTTGCACAACATGTCGCTCCACTACTAATAAAGCATATTGCAGCCTCGGGCCCCGGTCTGAGGCTCGCAGTAATGACAGCGCCATAATTGAACACACTGGAACCGTTTCAAACACTACTCAGTGCTTCCTGCGCCCACACAGCTCTATTCTCGAACACGTCCGTCTCGTTTAGGCAGGCACTGCTGTAACACGCACAGAGGAGAAGGGTCTGGCGTCAACGCGCAGTGGGGGGTCCTAAAGTGCCTCATGAGGTCTCAAAAATCAAAATGGTTAGAGAAATTCCCGTTGGGGGTATGTTTAAGCGATGGTGATCTACCCTGTGGCGAAGTTTCATTGACCTAGGTCAACATCTTTATGGTCAAACGAGGTCGTAAAAGTCAAGTCTAGACCCGGCTTGAGACCTTTTGGGAAATGTCATGAATACGCCCCAAAAAACTGGAATACACCAAAAACAGACTAAGGCTATAAAGGGCAGGCCTCACACAGTGCTCTCTGAATTTTTTTAGGTCAAGGCCATTCGAGGTCAATGACTTATGACGTAACAATATGACATAATCTCAATAATATACAATATAACTGACACTATAGCAGCCTTTGGGCGGGAAATGATGATTTGACTTGAAAGATGCCTTTGACCTTGACCTACTACTTTGGCCTTGGGTAGCCTTAACTATGAAGTCATAGCCTAACATACGTCATGGAATAATGCAATCTGACCGGAATACTGGGTCCAACGACCTTGACCTGTGACCTTTTACCTTGACCTTCTTGTGGGCTGACCTTGACATGTAACCTGATTATATGATGTTATGAAATCACCACTCTGGCTACAGTGCAGGGGAACTGCTGCGACTGCGCGATTGCGCCGGGCTCAAAATATAGTTCTGTATTTGAAAGCCTATAAATCAAGCAATTACGGATCGATTTTCATTTTTTTCACCAATCGACGCACTAAGAATTTTCTCAAATTTACTTAGGTAACATTCAACCGGCGGCGCACAGTTCTCCGGCCACCATAGAAAATAGGTGGGGGCACTTTAGGAACCCCTCCACTGCCCGTGTTAATCCGTCCAAAGCGCCTGAAAATCTTTTTTCCCTTTTTTTTTTCCCCCTCCCAAGTTTATATTCTTTGCTATTCTTGAAAGTTGTTTTAATTTTCAAACTTCTCTGCATTAAATCACACCATGTAACACGATCTCACATTTTTGTACAAATGTAAGATGTCCCTCATGAAGAACCCGGATGCCAAATACCACGTCGCGTTCTTGATTTCAATATAACTCAGCACACATCGCTTGAACATCGGCTTAAGTAAGCACAGTCTGTTGACAGCATTGGTTCGTGCTGGTGATTAGTTGGATCTACCCACGTGTTGGTCGAAGCCTCTGACCGTGTATGTGTTACATGTGTATGTGCATGTATGTATGTGTATGTATGTGCATGTGCACTTCAGGTGCGTAACAATTAGAACAAAACAGGATGTAACTAGGCACATTAGTATATTCTAAGCGTATTAGATCAATTTTTAACGAAACAACAAACACAAAAATTGAAGGCAAGCTGATAAGAGATCTAAGAAGTTACAGGAAAGCAGCCTTAGTGAAAGAAGCATCAGAAAAAATGGAGCTTCTTGAGGAAAAAGCTGATATAAGGTGATGAAAAAAACAGTGGTTACAAATTTAGTTCTTTATTCTTGGTTCTTTATTTAGCAGGGATTGTAAAAAAGCAATGCATGTTTTGTAGCGCACAAGATGAAACGCTGTTCCCGTAGATATTAACTATTACTACTAGTAGTAATGGTTTATCTCCATGGCTGTTCCATTTGTTTTGGCAATGCCAATGGACGCAACTTTACCTGGGTGATATTAATCAATGTTTGTCCCAAAATCAGTTTGTTTTAGACATCACACAGCAGCAATGGTTCCTCCTAAAAAACTGTAATGATATCCAAACAATCATAATCACAGTAGCAATTAAAACATGATATATAAGTGAAAGCTTGCAAACAGAAGACCAACCTTTGCCCAGTTCAGGGCGGGTGGCACGATTAATACAGTGCAGAGCCACAATAATGAATGTAAAACTGACAGAACAAACAGATAAGGGCTTCCCTTAAATTTCTAAGCCCACCATGATCTGAGTCACAGCCAAGACAATGAACAGGTTGCGCGGTGTGATTTATTTGTAGAAGAAATAATGTGTCGTTTCGGTGTCCACAGGGCATAAATTGCGTACAACAGTGTATTATATCGGCAGAAGTATGCTTTCTATTAAAGACAAAAGTTGACTGTGCATGAAAGCCCAGGTATTGTCACATGTTTAAGATAGGGATCGAAACGTTTGGTTATAGGACCGTGTCGTAACTGCCTGCACTGAAGAAAAGTAAATGTCAGTTTTATTTCCGTCTCCGAAACTCAAGTCACTGACGATATCTTTGTTGTTACGCCAGAAGCTATAGTATATTTTCTTGGCGCAGTTATTGGTGTAACCGCATCTTTTCTAGGTGCACTACAGACGTGTGTGAACGTTATAGATGAAAGTAGCTACGTCAGGCTAGGTATGCTATTTGTGGCTGGATTGTAGAGAAAGGCTGGTGGCTAGAAGTATAAAACGGAACAAGAGTAATGCAAGTGGAATGATAAAATATGAGTGAAATATACCCCCGGCGGAAGTCTGGGCAAAAAAAACAATGAGAACCAATTTTCTGTTCATTGGGGTGCACCACGATCTGAATAATGCCATTGGAAGTGCACTACTTTGCAGATAAAAGCAGGTCTTGAACAGTAATGGCCAAATATTTTGATATCTCGTACACACAAATTTAAAAACGATGATATCTATTGTATGAATAAGGGCGATCGCCATCAAGAGGCACATTTTCAGACTATTTTGGCAGTGTTTTACTTTGCAGTTCTGGAAAATTCGAACTGCTTAGGGCATGCTGAAATCCAATCCATCACCAGCTCTCCTACCGAACCCACCATCGACGCTGGACCTATATACTAATTCATTGGGCAGGTCTACTGACTCTCAGCCCTCCAATATTCCGAGTTATCGTCTTGAGGGGCGAACTCAATGGCCATGAATTAGGCTACGACCCAACGAAGGATCAGGGAGAATTACAAGGAAAGAGTGGTGCAGGGCTGGGTACTTGGTGGGAGAGGGGTCAAGTGGTCGAAAGGAGATCACCGTTTGTAAATATATGCATCCAGGATGATTTTAGACCCTGGAGATTTACAATATCTACTGACTTTCCGCCATTGGAGCCTTATTCACATAGATAAGACTTCCCGTTAAACAACGATGACATCCTTCTAGTGTATCAAATTGGAATGCGTTTTCAGATGAATATACTGAATCTGGCAAGCATAGTTAGCGTGAACAAATACCAGTAGGGGAGGGTGGGGTGGGTTGTATCAGTTTTTACTCCAGGTTCATTAATTTCGTAACTACTTGGGATGGCCCCGTGATTTCAATACCATCTCGTAGCTGCATCCTTTGGCTTCCTTTTGCCGATATATTTTTTCTTAATCTTTACTGGTTTGTCTCCTACTGCCCGGCGAATGGACCTTTTCACTTGATACAACTTACCCCACCGGTTGGGTGAGTTGTATCACATGGTGGGTTAAGTTGTAACAATGTGTCACGTTTTGGAGACTGTGCCTGCTACCGATCATGGCCGTGGGAACAACCTACAACGAATTTAGAATTTAATTATAAACTTAACTTGCATTTTATTGAACCTAATGGCCAATACAGTACGAAATTCATGGCGACAAAAAGCGCAAACGAAACATCAACCGTCCAAGTGTAAAAGTGACCAGTTTGGAAAAAGGAAGCCAACACGATGCGTCGAAACGGGCAAATTCTTGACTAGGTACCAGCAGACTTAAGCCAGGGCTAAAGTCTGTTCAATCTGCAACTGTTCAATCTGAAAAGCCTAAACGTATTAGTTATGGACTTACTAAGTAATCCTCTCACAATAGTTACGGGAAGGGTTGTATCAGGGATACGGATGAATTGCATGGACGTGGGAAGTGGGAGGCGGGGGGGCGAGCAGGGGTGTCCCTCGAATTTTTGAAGCGAAGGTGGGGATGTGGCCATAACTTCTCGGGACTTGTTAGACTTTAATTTTTGTTTTTGCTTTCATTCCATCAGCGCGGCCTGTCTTGTACTTATCCTGGCCCGCACTTTTTGCAGAAAAAATATTTTTACCTATTTTTTTCGTTGTGGCTACCTGTGATGATATAGTGTTTTTTGGAAAAAAATGAATCTGTGGTGACATCCCTAATGAGCTGTATAGGCAGCGTGGGGTGCCTACCCATTTAAACGGGTCCTAAATCAGCTCAGGGGGCCAAAACTAGCCCAGGGGGCCAACCTTCAACTCATGGGGCCTAGACACGCTGAGGGGGCCCAAAGCAGCTCAGGAGGCCCATACAAACTAAGATTGCCAGACTAGCTGGGTGTCTCGACGAACTCATAGGGCCCAGATACGCACAACGGGCCCCATACAAGCTGAAGGGGTCTATATCAGTTAAACGAACACGATACCAACCCAGGGGGAACCTTGCCAGCTCAGGGGAGACTAATCCAGCTAGGGGCCCTATGATCAAACCAGAGGCCCCTTAAGTAAATCCTATCACGGGCCCTAGACCAGCTCATGGCTGCCACAATAATTTCACCTACAGGGTTATTTTAGCTTAGGGGGGCCAAAGCAGCGAAGGATCTAAGGCCAAGCCAGTAAGCTCCTGTGCAATACTCTTTCACGGTCTCAGAACAGCCCAGGGGGGCAACCTGAAAACTCGCTCTCAGATAGCTAACAATTAACTCAAGAGGGCCCAGGATCTGTTGAGGGGGGACTACACCAATTAAGGGACCCCGAAAAGCTCAGAAGGCTCCAGTGGCGACACATTCAAGTTCAATGTGAGGTCCTGGTTATCTAAAGCGGTCCCAGATCAACTGAGGGGACTCAATATCAGCTCAGAGCAGCCACCAAAAACTCAGAGGCCCAGGCCCGCAGAGGCTCTTCGGCCTCTGATGCTTAGTTTAGCGTCAATCGGAGATTTCAGTAGGGACTTAGCCTTAGTCAAAACAACTGTGATATGTGGAGGTGGTCGATACGGCACCTTAGCTTTCGCCATGACTTAAGTTCAACAAAGTTCACTGTATTCATTGTTAATTGCGCTTATTGTAGCGTCAATCGGGGTTTCTGTAGGGACCCAGCATTAGCCAAGACAACTATATGTGGATGTGGTCGTTACGACACCTCAGTTTTCTTCCAGATCGAAGTTAGCTGTATTATTTGCTCATGATGCTTCAGTTAGCATCAGTGGGGGCGTCCAGCTTCTTGTACCAGTAATGTACCAGTCATTACGTTCTGGGCGAAACCTTGCCGGCCCGAAACATGTTCGATGGTAAACGTGAACATGTTTCACTGAAAGGTAGCTTTCATGAAAATAAGCATTTACAAATACGTTTTTTAAACCCGTTTTTTTCTTCTACACTGACCGCCTATTGGGTGGTAAATTGGCGCCCCTCAGATTCCGCGCCCCCAGGTTCGGCGCCCCTCCCCCTCAGAGCCTGCCCCCTAACGAAATCCTAGATTCGCCACTGAACTTGTTAGACTTTAATTTTTGTTTTTGCTTTCATTCCATCAGCGTGGTCCGTCTTGCACTTATCCTGACCCGCACTGTTTGGATAAAAAAATATTTTACCTAATTTTTCGTTGTGGCTAGATGTGACAATGTAGTGTTTTTTGGAAAAAAAGAATCTGTGGCGACACCCCTAATGAGCTGCATGAACATTGGGGTGAGTTGTATCACTGTTACAACATACCCCACCTGGCCTTGATACAACATGTACCACCCTCTCACATTGGAAAACACGTCCTCGTGCTCAACAACCAGTGGCCAGCCGAGAAAATCCTTCTCACGCACGAAGCCTTAGAATCTACCCTTACCACTGCTACAACGATCCTTCCAATTCGTGATCATCTGAATGACAAAAACACACATTTCCTTACGACGAAATTTTACAGAATGACACCCCGAAAACGCATTTTCTGCACTCACCGCGAAACGCGCCAAGCCAAGCAGACGGCAGTATAAAGAAAGATGGCGGACCGCTTGCCGCATCATCTGGTCGTGTCGGGAGCGCTATCTCTTGGATAGTTTTGGAAAAAATCGCTCTGATACAACTTGTCCATGATACAACTCTCCCCACTCTCCCCTATGTTGTCTTCAATTTCAGTCGAAAGGTGGTTTTGAAACAGAAACACGCGCAGTGGAGAGGGGTCTGGCATCAACGCGCAGTGGAGGGTGAACCTAAAGTACCCCTTGAGATCTAAAAAACAAAAGGGGCTAGAAAAGCGCACCTTTAGAAGAGTTTGGGGGCGATAGCAACCTACATTATAGCTAGTTTCATAGACCTAAGTCAATATTTTCAAGCCCAAACAGGGTCGTAAACGTCATGTCTGGGCCGTGCTTGAGATCTATTAGAAAATGGTGTGATTATGATAATTGTTGGGGTTTAACGACGCACCAACTGCCAGGGTCATACGGCGTCGCCAACTCTCACCCTGTTGGAAGGGATTTTGGGGATCAGATCGACTTATTCAGAGGCTCCGCCGGGACTTGAACCCGGGACCGGTGGCTTAGAAGACAAGGGTGCTATCCACTAAGCCACCTCATCCCCAAAATGGCGTGATTAGGAGGTAAAACCCGATAATAGACTAAAACGCACCAAATCGTAGAGGAAAGGTCCACTCAATACTCTCCGAAAGCTTAATTTCAAAGTCATTCAAAGTCACTGACCTATACCTATGACGTAACAATATGACATATTCCCAATAATGTACTATATTACTGCCACTTTAGCAACCTTTTGGCGGGAAATGGAACCTTTGATCTTTAACTTTGACCTTGACCTTGACCGTGACATTGAGTAGTCTTAACTATAAAGTCATGACATAACATACAGCATACTGAATGATGCCATCTGACCGTAATGCTGGGGTCCATGACCTTGGCCTGTGACCTTTAAGTTTGACCTTTATGTGGGGTGAACTTGACACATAAACCGATTATAGACGTTATTACGCCATCACTCGGTCCACAGGGCAGGCGAACTGGTGCGAACGCACTATTGCGACGGTCTTAAAACAAAGATCTGACTTTGAAAGACTATAAGTAAAAAAATACTGACCGATTTTCAAAAGATCTTCACCAATCGACACACTCATAAATTCTCTCAAACTCAGCCAAGACTTAATTTCCGGCTGCTAACGATTCTCCAGCCTCCTTGGAAAAACAGGTGAAGGCACTTTGGTACCCCTCTCCAATGCGCGTGTTAAAAGGGATCTGCATTCCTCTAAAGCGCTAAGCCCTTTTCGTCAACAACAGAGTGGCATGCGGTGTTTGGCTGTAGGTTTATTACCGATGCCTATATTTCTTGGAACAGTTCATCCGTGAAGGGCAAATGGGCTGGAAGACAAGATAACTTAAAATTATTGAAGCCGCCCACCAACAAGCGCTGGATTTGGGTGGCCTACTCCTGCCTGTCTCCAAGCTCGCTTGTTTTACATATCCTCTAGTGATAAGTTTTTGGAATTATTTTTAGGCAGTTTTCCGCATAACATGTAGCACGTATGTTTTGTACGATTCGATAAGCCACTTTTTCATCCTTATTATTATGATTATTGTTTGCTACATATAAATCAATTGCTGATAAATTATTTGATACACATTGGATACATATTGTTCGATACACGTTGCTTTGACATGCAAGTATGTATCATTGCTGCTGCTATTGTTAGTACCACTCCGTGATATTCAAGAGCATAACAAATATATTAGGTCCATGCTCTGATCTGCATTTATGTTATGCTCTGCTCTGCATTCATGCTATGCTCTGCTTTGAATTCCGTACCTGCAAAATGTTTACATTCTATAAGGTTTCCAAACCCGGCAAGTCACGATGCGTTTCTTTTATCCAGACAGTGCATATTTAACAGTGCATTTCTACCGATGGTCTTCCGACGTGCTGTGCTAACTTTTGCAAGATGACCTATGCACATGTCAGGCGCAGTGATGCAGACCCTGCCAGCCAACTCTGTCCTCACTTATGGCGGTCATTGTTCTCAGCACAGTAGTCACTCTTACTGCATGACTGACATTTAAGGAAAAGTTAGAACGGAGCGGGATGATTCCACGCTGTCCACCAATTCTCTACGCGTCTCCGGCTGAAGTGTTTTAGGGCTCAAAGGGAAATACTTACCAAATTACCGCGCATATCTATTGAGTCTAACTTTCAGGGCAGAGGAACTGTTTCATCCTCTTTCTCTCTCACCCTCTCTCCCCTTCTCTCCTTTTCGGGATTAAGCCCCATTTGGCGTCAATATTAATTGCAAAAAGCAGCATGTGCCTTGTAACAATATATTGCTATTGATTCCAATTTTATAAATTTTGGTTATCAGGCCACCATTGAAGTCAGGTCAAATGCCTAGTGGCTTGCTTTTCCCGACAAAGTATGGTGCTCTGCTTGGTTTTGATAAACATGTCAGGTTAGTGATCACATAGAGCACAATAATAATAAAAGGATTGGGATAATAAACTCCTACGACTCTGGAAGTGCACTGTCGCCGTCTGTTTTGCGTCGCTCCGAAATCTCTAGCCGGAGCACACGCGGGACTGACCACGATATGCTAGAACTCCCAAGGGTGGGAACGGAACAAGCAAAACACAGTTTTCGTTTCAGGGGGTAGAAGCATGGAAAAGTAGGATGAGAACAAGTTAAGTATATGTATAGTAGGCATTTAGGAAAGAGAATAGGTTAACAATGAACTAATGCATTTCTATAAAATTGTTATCTACACCGGTCATGTTGTGTAAAGCATTGTCTGGTTTACGAAAGTGTGTACTCCTATGTGTGCCGTGTGCTTGTAATTGAGGGCTGAAAAGCCATACCTTATGGAGACCTCAATAACATACATCTACATCTACATCAAACATGTATTTGCACTTACACCATGAAACTTAAACTTCAATGCCTGGGGGCTCCGATTCGACTTCCTCGGTTCTTTGCAAATGATTCTCAGCGGATTTGAATGAAACCCACCTCGCTTTGCAGGCCTGCAATTTGACAAAATATGACTAAGCATTGACATCAGGTGAGGTCAGGTCAACGAGTTATGACGTCATTTCTAAGCCCATGTAAGGAAATTCTGTTATTCTAAAACGAGGCTGACAAAACCAGGCTGTAACTCGCCTTCTAGAAGAGCTAGATCAAGTTTCTAAACATCCTTCGAAATCTCTTGAAACAAAAATTCTTACACTGTTATCCACTTTCAGGTCAGGTCAACACTAAGGTCACCAGAGGTCACCAAAGGTCACGGTTTTCGAAATTTGGTGTGCTTATAAGTTTTGAACTAAACAAGATAGTCTTGAATTTGATATCATAGTAATAAGCATTACCCAAGAATTTGACTGATATGCAGCATGACATGGAAATGCCATTATTCAACTTGATTTTATTTAAAGGTCATAGTGTGACCTTACAAGGTCATGATGCATATAATTTGAATCAGTGGTTCAAGACAAAAACATTGAATAATTTTTTGGTTCTAGGTTTAATGGTTCTTGAGTTCAAATGGTTCTTCTAAATGGATCTAAATTTCAACTGTTTCACCCACTGTGACGTCATAGGTCAACGGATATGGTTCAAACTCGGCTCCAATGCAAAAGACGGTGAGGCGCTTCCATTGCCGTTTAATTTTTTCGGTATCACTTCCTGTCCTCGAGATCGTAGGGAAGGGTGGGTCAGATCGGACCCCTCAGGCGGTTGTGTGTACGAAAAGAGCTCAGGCGGTGCCGGGTTAATGATCCATTTAGCCAAGCTTTTCGGAGTGGTCAAATATCAAAGGTTATAAATGACCAGAGTCAAAGTCATTCTAAATCTAAAGCTGTCACTTCTAGAGGGTAGCGCAGGATGTCATATCCGTACTCAGCAGGAAACAAACATACGGAATGGCTGCTTTTAGTAATCAAAAACCGGTTTTCTCCTAAAATACTTAATGCAAGGCACGATTAACACCTGCATAAAGGTCATCGAAAGTAAACAAGGACCAAACAGATTGAGCAACGAAAAACAGCACTCGAGGCAGCAGAGAGGCACCCGAGGTCAAATTATAGGTACCCTACATCCAAGCTAAATTTGATAGAACATGGCACATTTACCAAAACGCCAAAATTCTATATCACCTGCTGCCGGAAATGGCGTCGCAGCTTTGTGATCTTGTTTAACCCTCGCCCCACCGGGGGCCATCGATGGCCCCCTAAGGTTTTTCCGGGATAGCAGAAAAACGACGAGGCGCAGCACCGCAGTTGAGGGCTCTACCTCTCACTGCAGCATTTTCCCATCATCCCTGAAATTTTTTACCCCGGGTCACCCAAGGTCAGGTCACCAGACGAGGTCAACCAAGGTCACCTCACTTCAACTTTAGAGCTCTGTAAGAGCTACATTTCAAAGTCGATCGATTTGAAACTTCCTACACCTCATAACCCCTCCAGGGTCTACAAGGTGTATATCCGGGATTTTTCGATTTCGTGCCCTGAGGTCAGGTCACGAGGCGACCTCTCCCATTGGAAAAGCATAGGGAAAAGTTGTTTCATGATATAAAAGCCACAAAAATAATTGCAAATACTCAGAATGCTCAGAACAACGTTTTTGGACACCCTTTCATGGATCTCAGGGGTCATATTTGCCCTTTGACTTTTCCAAGGTCATCCAAGGTCACCAGAGGTCAAAAACAGTATTTTGGCAATAACTTTTGGCCTAATTAAGCTAGAGCGGTGAAACAAACACCATCGTGTTTGTCTTTTCACTGGCTTTCATTTGATATACGGCAAGGTCACTTTCTGACCTTTCGTGACCTCAGGTCATATTAGGTCACGAGGTGACCTCTGGAGGTCAAACCACTGGCGGGGGTCTTTACGTTCCACATAGCGGAAAAAGTACTGGCAATTTTCTATCAAATGTACTTTACCAGGCCTCAATAGCTCTAACGACATAAGAGTTATGCCCAGTTTGCTCAATCATTGCATATTTGAGTGAAAATAGCCGATCTTGACCTAATTTGACCTCTGGAGGTCAAACCATTGACCTGAGCACTAAAACATGCGAAGTAATTTCTTACTGAATTCACGCAAGCTTTCTATTGCACTTTGCAGATTTGCGCTAACGCCCATATTTTCGGAGTTAGAGGGGGGCCATCGATGCCCCCGGTGGGGCGAAGGTGGCGCCGGACCCCCGGTGGGGCGCGGGTTAAACAGATGTATGTGTTTTTAAAAGATTGACAGTCCACGTCCAATAAGCTATAAAAGCGACGGGAGACTCATGGCGGCCGATTCCGGGCTAGATAGAAATATTATTCGGGGGTTAAAGCCCCTCTTGAACAAAAAATTGGAAGGATTAACACGCGCATTGACGGGGGTGGGTACCCGCCCCCTCGGGTTTTTCGGAGATAGTAGAAAAACTGCGGCGCTACGCGCCGCCGTACTGGGTAAACCTTTTCCCTCATCATTTTTTCAACTTCTGTGAAAACTTTAAGGTTAGATCATCTCAGGTTCATATGGCTTAAGTAGTTTTTCTCTATCTTTACTTGTTCAGATGCAATTCCGAAAACCTTAATTTACATATTATCCTATGACAACATGTTTTGACCTCTCGTGACCTTGAATGTGACCTGAAAAAAATAGTTCAAATATTTTCGATGGAGAAGTGGATGGGCCACCCAACGCCGTTTACCGTTTCTCGCTACCTACCGTGGTTCTCGAGATCTTAGAGGCGGGTACCCGTCCCCCCGTCAAAGCGAAGGTGACTCAGACCCCGTCAATGCTTGTGTTAACCCGCGCCCCACCGGGGGTCCGGCGCCACCTTCGCCCCACCGAAGGGGGCCATCGATGGCCCCCCTCTAGCTCCGAAAATATGGGCGTTAGCGCAAATCTGCAAACTGCAATAGAAAGCTCGCGTGAATTCAGTAAGAAATTACTTCGCATGTTTTAGTGCTCAGGTCAATGGTTTGACCTCCAGAGGTCAAATTAGGTCAAGATCGGCTATTTTCACTCAATTATGCAATGATTAAGCAAACTGGGCATAACTCTTATGTCATTAGAGCTATTGAGGCCTGGTAAAGTACATTTGATAGCAAATTGCCAGTACTTTTTCCGCTATGTGGAACGTAAAGACCTCCTGCCAGTGGTTTGACCGCCAGAGGTCACCTCGTGACCTAATATGACCTGAGGTCACGAAAGGTCAAAAAGTGACCTTGCCGTATATCAAATGAAAGCCAGTGACAAGACAAACACGATGGTGTTTGTTTCACTGCTCTAGCTTAATTAGGTCAAAAGTTATTGTTAAAATACTGTTTTTGACCTCTGGTGACCTTGGATGACCTTGGAAAAGTCAAAGGGCAAATATGACCCCTGGGATCCGTGAAAGAGTGTCCAAAAACGTTGTTCTGAGCAGTCTGAGTATTTGCAATCATTTTTGTGGCTTTTATATCATGAAACAACTTTTCCCCCATGCTTTTCCAATGGGAGAGGTCGCCTCGTGACCTGACCTCAGGGCACGAAATCGAAAAATCCCGGATATACACCTTGTAGACCCTGGAGGGGTTATGAAGTGTAGGAAGTTTCAAATCGATCGACTTTAAAATGTAGCTCTTACAGAGCTCTAAAAGGTGAAGTGAGGTGACCTTGGTTGACCTCGTCTGGTGACCTGACCTTGGGTGACCCGGGGTAAAAAATTTCAGGGATGATGGGAAAATGATGCAGTGAGAGGAAGAGCCCTCAACCGCGGCGCTGCGCCTCGTCGTTTTTCAGCTATCCCGGAAAAACCTTAGGGGGGCCATCGATGGCCCCCCGGTGGAGGCGAGGGTTAAGCCACATCGTCTGTCTAAATTGCGAAGAAAAGACAAAATCAGCATATATAGTTTTGACGGGAACGATACCTTTGCCCCAAGTTGTATCTCTGTAATGTTTTTCAACATTGTACGCAAGAAGAACAGCACAGGAAGTACCTTCTTACACCAGTGCTGAAATCCAGCTAAGGTGTTGTTTATTGATGTGACAAGATTGAAGATGAAAGCTTGACTGAAAGGCTTTCTTCTGAATCGTTACTTAAAGCGCTTTCGTTGCAGCACTCAAGTGCGAGCCGAGGTGCAGAAACTTGCCAACTCGGCTACCGGAGTTTGTGACACATTTACGAAAATTGAGGTGCATAATTGTGACAAAATAGCGATACTGACTGTATGGCTCAAGATCAAACCCCATATTTTCAAAATAGAGGATGAAGCGTGTAGGGAATATTTTAACTTAGCAGCTCTGTTCTTCAATTGCACAGCGTACCGTTAGTGATACAATATTGGTACTGTGTTCCGTTTCTACTAAAACGAGGGACCCCCGCTGCAGAAAACCCGCAAACCGCTGTCACAGTTGCCAGATTTTAACATGCAGCCCAATGGGGCTGATTGTTAATAGTTTGCAGAGAGTTGTCGCCTAGATACCGGAAATGTGACAGTCCATTTTTTCGAGAAATACACGATTGTGGGCATATTTAAGGCTTTAACGATAATGCAGATACTTTATCAAGTACTTCTCTGTCCATTTTTTCAGGTTAAATCATATTTACAGTTTGAGCGTCTTCGATTTATTGGCCCCTATTTCTTCGAATTTAGTATTAAGTACGCCTAAAAGCTACTAATAAAAGTACTAAGTGAGTGAGAAAATAAACATAGCCGGGCAGCAATTCTACTTAAACTGCGCAACAGCGACAAAACAAGTTAGAAATGTTTATGTGATGTAGAGCAAGGCCCTAAAAGATAATGTAGAGCCTGCCAAAAATTTAAACAGGCGGGAAGCCACTTATTTTGAGAGGGCATATTCATTAGGTATATTTAAGATAAGTGCAGGCTGAAACTAGCTAGAATAAATATTGCTGGCCATGGCTTATCTAAGATGAATGTAGGCCCGAAAAGCATCCCCCAACAAAACAAACATGTTTGCCCCCCAAAGCGATCGACCCCTTCCCCGACCCTTTAGCTAGCAAAATTTGGCTCAACTCCATCTCAAACAGAATTAGAAGTTCAGTAAATATGGCTGATAGAAAAATGTAGTGAGGCCATATTTTTCACCCCGGACGTTTTTTTGCTTCTCGTCTCCAGTCCCAAAATCCTACCGAAAAGGCATATGAGCGCAATTTTTCACTGCGCGACGTTTTTTTGCTTTCGACTTTGGTTTGCCCCTCCCAAACCAACCGGCTAGATCCGCCACTGAATGGGTAGGCTATTGTAAGACTGATGCACTTTCCCATATCAAGCTTGGTTTTTCATTCCTTAGCCTGCTTGTGCCTTAGTTTATTTGTGCCCTAGATTGGTTAGATAGATTTGGAGCTGGAGGAAGTTGGGAGAGTTGGTGCCAGCAACAGGCTGGCAACAACAGTGATTCAGGTGAGTTTTCATGATCAAATTATCATATCAATATTGTACAGATAGCAAATGTGTGCTAATGCAGGCCTCCACAAATGTTAACACCCACACTGGAGAGGGGCCTGGAACTAACGTGCACTGGAGGGGGCCGAGTAGACCCCCTTCTTATCTCAGAAAATCACAGCAAATCTCAGAAAGAAATAGACTTCGAAAAACGCTGGTTAGGGGTGTGTTGCTAACTACCAGTGGTGGTAAGCAACGCACAGGACCTGAACTGCATGGAGTTAAAGCAGGATTTTGACTACACTGGATCTTCCTTTGGTATGTGAATTCCAATACCTCTGTACCTATTAGGGCAATAGACATAATTTTACATCTATGCAGACTAGTTGCCTCAGACTTTTTACTGCAAAAAGGAATGACCAGGCAGGTAATGATCGTGAGTGGGATGCAAATTTTAAGCATTTGATGTGTTTATAAAAATGCTACCTAAGGTCCACTTTACCAACACATTTTAGGTAGATTCAAATACTATGTTGACATTGACATTTTTTCCCTTTTGTTGATAAGTGAGATAGAAGTTTAGTGGGGGGGAAGCTGTGGTTAGGGTTCCCAATTGTGTGTACATGTACGCTCCCATTAATCGGTATGTTCCCAATAATGACTATTTTCATGATAATTGCTACATGTAATCATGTGGAAAAGTACCATCATTGGAAACACTCCTTTCAAAAATGGAAACTTCCTCAAAAAAGGAAATGTGTGTCATTGGGGGAAACTTCAGTCAGAGTTGCCAATAATAGTTATGACCCCAATACTGGAAAAAATGACCCATAATTGGAAATTTTCCTTCCAAGAACAAAAAGATGATCTCTAAATGAAAACTTACTACTTTCATGCTGTAATGGTTTGGTGCTAGAACCTTGTCTGCTGCAAAAAGTAAGGGACAGGTAGAACATTCAGCATATTGGAAATAGTATTCAAGTATACAATTATTATTTCCAGCTCTGTGTGACAGAGGAGGCATACGTCGCATTGAGTTTATGACAGCCAGCATACTTTCTGCACCTCTGAGTGCGAGCTTTGCAAGGTTAACACCCGCCCCGATGGCCCTCCATGTCACCTTCACCCTGGTGGGGGAGGGGTCCAAAACCACGCCTCGATCTCGGCTCCCATGCAGAATAGCGAAAAACACCACGCTGATGTATAGCTCATAAATTTTAATAAAGGAACTTCATCAGTCACATTTTAGCTCAGGTCGATATTGGGGTTATGACAGGTCAAAGAAGGTGACAGGTCAGAGGAGAGTTTCTATAGGCTCTAGCGAGGGAAAGAGTGAGTAAGAGAGAGAGAGAGAGGGGGAGAGAGAGAGAGGAGAGAGAGAGGCATGCATGCATATTGCCAATAAGCAGAGCAGATTTGCATCGTTGGCGCACTAAAGCATTTCCCATGAAGTTTGAAGTTATGCTCCATTTTTCAGTGTTCGAAAGTCGGTGCTCCCCGCGAGCAGCGGCGGTATACCAGCGGCACCGAAGACCATAGATTGCTGCTCAGCCTCTTGTGTTGCAAATCTGGTGGCGATTCATATTTGGATGATCTGTCCGACGAGCTGATTGTCAGGGCTATTCTAGCAGCAAGATTCTAAATGCTGAAGCCTTCCGCTAGTAATTCTGTCCTCATTCAGCGCTGAGCTCGCCGAAAGTCTGGCATTAATAGAGATGCGTGCGTCGGTTTCAGAGACACGGCGAGACAATGCGTGTCTGTGCTGCTATTGACAGCTCAATAGGCGTGTTGGGATACATGCATATTCAGATACCAGCGCACGCTCTATGAACTTGGGTTCGCGCTAGCACTCATCAGCGCTATTCAATGTGAATGCACAGGACCACGAATACTACGGGTCAGTGACGCATCTGGATTTGAGCCGTTAATTGAGCGGGGGAAGAATAAACCCCCAGGAGTGGCTTACACAATCCTTTTGACACATTTTGTGAATTGCAACGGATGCCTTTCCTTAGTGCTGTGTATTTCAGGACGTTAAGCGGGAAGAAGTGGAGAAAATTTGGCCAAAGGGCCTCGCTGGCCGGAAAAGGCTGGTTATATAATCTCGATAAAGAATCTGGCTGAAAGCGAACGGGCAGTAAAAATTGGAGAAAAATTTCACAAACCAGCGTACCCGTACCAGAGCTACATTCTGAAGTCACTTTGGAGGCTCCTACACAGTACGATTCGTGCATTTTAAGGACGGTCATAGGATCTTCGGCGCCCCACCTGGGCGCCCAGCGTCCACAGGAGCGGCCCCATAGACCCAAGGGGGCATAGGTAGATCCAGGGGCAAGGGGCATTTGCCCCCGACGATCCTCGGCGCCCTCTGAAACGATCACTGAGCCCCCTGAAAGGTCGATGGTGTCCTCTAGAATGTTACTTCCCAATCTCCCCGGGTTCGAGTATCGGCACCCCACGATAGGATTTGGCACACCTGAGAGTTTTTGTCGTCATAAAGTGGTGCAAGGCCCGGATGGCACCCCCTTTCGACCACGTGCCCCCCCTTCCTGATCGGAAATCCTTGATCTGACTGTGTAAGAAGGGGACCGCTTGATCTTTTCCCTTTTGAATATTCGCTGCTACGGGTATGGTATGATATTTATATATGCATTTCGAGACCTGAGGAAGACTTATATATAAGGAGCACTGCGAATATTCTGTCCCACCTTTCTTTCCAGTTAGAAGCTGCGAGAGCCTGACATTGTTTTCCCTTGGAGTTCTATTTTTAGATGAAAATATGTAAGATATACATTGTGCCCGTTGAAATGTACCGTGGAGAGGGGAGGGAAATGAAGGTTTTACCTTGAAAAAAATACTTTTAACTTTGACCTTTGACCTTGGCCTTGACATTTGGTACGCTTAACTATGAAGTCATAGCATAAAATATGCATGCTGAATAATACTATATATCCGTAAAACTAGGGTCAATTACCTTGACCTGCAACCTTCGACTTTAACCTCGATATGACGTTATTAACACGCGCATTGACGGGGGGTGGGTACCCGTCCCCCCCTCGGGTTTTTCGGAGACAGCAGAAAAACGGCGGCGCGCAGCGCCGCTGTACTTGGTATATCTTTTCCCTCATCATTTTTGCAGCTTCTGTTAAAATTTTAAGGATAGGTCATCTCAGGTCAGGTCACCAGTACAGGTCAAGTGACCCGACCTCAAAAAAAGTTTAAGATAGCATAAGTCGGAGCAGGGTGAACTTATCCAATTGAAACTCATATTACATAATGGGCTTACCGAGTTCTCTAAAATATGTTTCGGTATTTTTGATATCGATGACCTAAGGTCAGGTACGAAGCATGACCTCTCCTTTGGTAATACATGGGAAATATGGTTTTTACTGAATAACTCAGTAAAAGATGGTGATAGAGCGTTTATTTTAGCTTAATTAGACTCGCCTTGGCTTTGCAGTTCTAATGATATGCATTTTATATAATTTGACCCTGACCTGACCTCAGGTCAGGTCAAATCTTTGATTTGACCTAGCAAGGTCAAATCATATATCATTCGATTCGGCTTGCTGCGAGGATTCATAGAGTTCAAGTCGTTTTGCTCTATCTTAACTTGTTTAGATGCAATGGCCGAAAAACTTAATTTACATGTTATCCCTATGACGGCATGTGACGGCATGTTTTTGACCTCTGGTGACCTTAAATGTGACGTGACAAAAAAATGGTTCAATTATTTTCGATGGAGAAGCGGATGGGCTACCCAATGCCGTTTACCGTTTTTTGCTACCTACCGTGGTTCTCGAAATCTTAGGGGGGCGGGTACCCGCCCCCTCGTCAATCCGAAGGTGGCTCAGACCCCCGTCAATGCGCGTGTTAAGTCACCATTTGGCCTACAGTGTAGGTGAAGCAGTGCGACTGCGTGACTGCGACGGTTCTTAAATACAGGTCCGATTTTTAAAGCCTACAAGTAAAATAACCATTGACGAATCAAAAAGAAATCACCAATCGACGCGCTCATGACTTCTCTCAAATGTAGCCTAGTAGTATTTTTGTCAATCTCCATTGCTTTTTTAAGTATTATTCATTTGCTAAAAACGGTTCTCCGGCCACTTTGTAAAATAGGTGGTAGGCATTTTTGAACCCCTCTACTGCGCATGTTTATGTTGTATGGCTTACACAAAAATGAAACCAGTATGCTTCATACAGTACCTGAATTTCAAGATGCACAATTACACGAGTTCTCTAAGGATTTGAAGCACGAGGAACTCTATCGAGGTGAGACTATTCCCGACTAATCTATTCGACAGATCTAATGAGACTAATCTGTTCGAGCCTCAATAAAGCGGGCGCAGCCTGTGAATATGGGCGTAGCCTCACTAAGGGGAGCAAACCTCAGGAAAATAGCCGTGCATAGCGCAGCTTCACTTAAATTACAGTAGATTTTATTCATCCGTTAACACGCGCATTGAGGGGGGTAACCGCCACTCCTCGGGTTTTTCAACGATAGCATAAAAACGGCAGCGCGTAGCGCCACCGTACTTGGCATACATTTTTGCTCATCATTTTTACAACTTTTGGAAAAATTTTAAGGTTAGGTCATTTCAAGTCAGGTCACCAGTACAGGTCGAGTGAACTGACCTGAAAAAGTTTAAGATAGCATAAGCTGGAACAGAGTGAACTCATCCGATTGAAACTCATATCAAATAATGGGCCTACCGATTTCTCTAAAATATGTTCCGGTATTTCTTATATCGATGACCTAAGTTCAGGTACGAGCCATGACCTCTTCATTGGAAATACATGGGAAAAATTGTTTTGACTGAATAACTTAGTAACAGATGGTGATAAAGCGTTTATTTTAACTGCATTAGATTTGAATTGGCTTTGCGGTCTTAATGATGTGCATGTGATCTAATTTGACTTTGACCTGACCTCCGGTCAGGTCAAATCCTTGATTTGACCTCCTCGCAAGGTCTTATTATATATCATTCGATTCGGCTTGCTGCGAGGATTCATTAGGTTTCAATCGTTTTGCTCCATCTTTCTAGTTCAGATGTAATGTCCGAAAACCTTAATTTACATGTTATTCCTTTGACGGGATGTTTTGACCTCTAGTGACCTTAAATGTGACTTGACAAAAATGTTTTAAATATTTTTGATGGAGTAGTGGATGGGCTACCCAACGCCGTTAACCGTTTTCGCTAGCTAGCGTGGTTCTCGAGATCTTAGAGGGGGGCGGGTACCCACCCCTAGGATCTGGGGCGGGTCCTAAGATCTGGGGGCGGGTACCCGCCCCCTAAGATCTCGAGAACCACGCTAGGTAGCAAAAAACGGTTAACGGCGTTGGGTAGCCCATCCACTACTCCATCGAAAATATTTAGAACATTTTTGTCAAGTCACATTTAAGGTCACTAGAGGTCAAAACATCCCGTCAAAGGGATAACATGTAAATTAAGGTTTTCGGACATTACATCTGAACTAGAAAGATAGATAAAACGACTTGAGCCCAACGCTCTACCAACTGAGCTAACGGGGCGGCTATTCTTTCACGATCAGATTACATCGTTTCATTTTTTCGACAAGGAACAAATTTTAGGCTATAGACAGCTCCCTAGCTACTATTATATCGTAATTAGCCTGATTGGCCAAGATAAGCTCCATTGTGATTCAAAGGCTCTCAGCTGTCCTATAACTCTATAGGTACCTACTGTGGCAATGAGTGGCGAAACAGGTCGGGTCAAACTCGAAGCATGGCTGATTCGAGCATAAAAGTGTACTCTTTCTTACAACTCATAATCTTCCTGGTCAAAACAACTTATTTCCACAACTGAAAAAAACAGGTGTGAAGCCCAGCTTACATAATGATTAACACCCATTTTTACATTTTGTCCATTTTTGTTAACTAAGTAAGAAGTGCATACTCCGCAAAAGGTCAAATCACACCGGGCCATTTTACTATTAACACGTGTTTGAATGCCAACCAGGCGAGAAGCGCTTCAGAGGAAGTGTGACTCGGAGGCTCAAGACTGATCACAACTTGATATGCCATGAAACTGTTGCAGAGGCCATTGAGGTCACGATAAAGTCACGCACTGACTCGGGAGAAGCCTTTCAGACCTTTATGACTTCTTTAAATGGTTTATGCCTAAGGTGAAAATTTAAGTACTGGGCCCGGCTGTCGGGCTTATTTCCTGGAAATATCGAGGTGTGAATGTGCCTGATTAGGATTTGCATCTGTAATCGGAGTCCACGCCAGTGCGCTACCAAGGTTAACCTCTGAAACCGTTCATACATCGTGCTATGCTTGCATCCTCATGGTTGGGATTGTAGGGAGACCCGAATTCGATAGCTGTGTGTCTTTTCATGCACATAGTCCATACTACGCCCGTTTTAAATATGGGAAAAATTAAAGATCAACCTTGGCAGCTATTGCAGCATTGCCTAGACATATGGTGAGCTTTGTATATTAGAAATACAGAATGTTGCGTAATTGAACCCAATGATCAAGTCTAGAAACGATATTTTTCCTTTGTCTGGGTCACAAGTGATGTCCCAGGGGTGAAGCGAGCTTATCGACTTCTACACAAGTGGAATGATATGTTGAAATAAGTATTGAGCTATGTGTAACACTTCCGCTCAAGCTTTACCTGCTTGGCTGCTATTAAAAAAGGGGCCTAATGTGACCCTTCTCGGGATGTAAAATTCTCCTCATCTGGCTTCCAGGGAAATGGTCGGCAAAATCAGAAGGGGTGTCAATCGATGCGTTACCAGAAGGGCTGTACGCTCAGATGTTTTAATTGTGAATAAAACTAATATTGGCCAGAAATAATCCAAATCTAAAAGAAATAGGGTGCTTTTACAGTAAAATTCAGACTTGTTACGTTTGAGCAGACCTTTGGCACTATTTATGGATCCAGTAGCGATGAATTTGGCATCATTCAACAGCTGAGAGGAGCCTTTGAAACAATATGAAGCCTAGCTGGGCTTGCGGGATAAACTAGCAAAAAGCTTTGGTTGGGAAATATGCTTGGGAGCAGGAAAAAGTGTTGTCCAGATTAGTGCCAAAAGCTTAGGTGGGGAAGCATATTCACATATGTGATGCGTATGTGAATGCATGTGTGACTTACACCATGAGTGTGAAATAAGCATTATCATTGTTATCATTGTTATATTCACATACCGTACTCATTTTTGTTGCTGATAAAAAGTTACAACGAAAATGGCGTGATGTAGGAAATGATACTTCTTCATTCGTTGAAGGAAGGGCTTAGATTTTGGAGCGCTGCACCGACGAGCATTATTATAAGTTGATAAGTTCGTAGTTAAGTTAGTTGATAAGTTGTTAGCTCTTCGACCCGATTCGAGGTCTGCGCCACGCTATGACAAATTATTTTCCGGATCATCGATTATCGATAGGAAGAAGTTCTGATGAAGGGCCGTCTTCGAATATATAATCACCGTGAATTTTGTATGTTGCGCACCAATGATTCGAGAAGAAAGGCCAATTAACAACCTATCAACGATGGAAGGACGTTATTTGAAGGCTGAAAGCTATCACTGCATAGAGCTGCTCCGATCTATCAAAGAAAAATCTCAGATAATAAAATCTGCATAGTTTCACTTTTTCCCTTTGTAACAGCCCTTCGTCATCTTTGTAACCATCGTCACGTTTCTAACATAATACCTAATGAATGCCATTTCAAATGAAACACTTAATTTGACGTTCAGACGTGCATACATGCAGCCGATGGAAAAGGGAACAATGACTGAAATGGCTCTGCAGGGTCATCAAATTTTGGGGCGTCTGCGTCTAGGTGCTGACTCTGACCCAGCTCAGTCCAACTCTAGTATCGAGTTTGAGTGGATATTGATAAAACTGCAACGTGGCCTGTCAATTATTGGAAACTTTGAGCCGCGTGCTGTCTGTGACAGTGGCGCCGAATTTCTGTGGCCGTGACAGGGCAATACTGACGAAGATACTAAACTTGTACTGACCAGGCTCGTAGCCGAAGAGAGTGGACCAACTGCGCGTGGCAGAGTCTACTGGATATGTGAAAATGTTGTCGAAGAACTGCCATCGTCATTCCTTTTGCATACACTTTTGCAATTTCTAACAGACTCCAGCCCAGAGGTAAGGGTGCAAAAATAGGAAATATCAACGGCTCTGCAGGGTCAACAGGCCTTTCCTCGATTTTTCAGACTGTACGTTTAACTCTCTGAAAAATATTTTGCTACGAGCCAGTAGGAAGAGGATCAGTGAAATCCAGTGGCTTTCCTGAATCGAAGTTACAATTCACTCTTTAAATAATAATCCACGAGGGTTTGGATCAGACAATCAAACTTTACCACCACACCCAATGCATCACTGACATTAAATATCAACAACTCTGGGCTGAATATTTACTGCATGCCAGCTTGAAGATAGCTAAGCTAACAACTTTTCAAGAGATCAAATGGAAGCTGAGGCAGTCGATGCTGGCTATCCAGGCTCCTGCTAAAAACAACTTGTTAAATATCCCCCTTCTCCTGGATACACATATGGACAAAACCCAGGCTGAAGTATTTCGTCAAAAAGTGCATAAATCCCTATACGTTTTCAGACTTTGGGCTTTGGAATTCCGTGCTAACGTCTTGCCACCAGATTCCATCGCCTATAATCAAGTAACCGGTTTGGGCGCCACAATATTAACAGCCTCGCACTGATCAAGTCAATTCTGCACTGCGTGACTGAAAATAAAGATTTCAAAACAACACAGGATAAGTACGAACACATTGTGAGGTCTTCCAAAGAGCAGGACGCAGCTGGGTTCATAGTTTGGAAGGGAACTTTGGGAGAGAACTCCACTCGGAGACGGGACTGCGACGGCTGTCGAAGCCGTGCAAGCTGGTGAGAGTGCAGTATTTCCCACAGCCTCAACCTACTAAAAATTCTGGCAACTCTGCCGGTATCGACACCAGAAGCTGAGTGCAGGTTCTCGAAAGTTTATCTCGCTCTCTTCTCGACTAGAGGGACCATGGCAGATTCAAAGGCTGGAGGTCTTGGTACTGAACTTGGCCGGCGTATTGTTCTGAGTTCCCCACCTCTCAGAAAGTGGGAACAAGTTTGTGCAAGACTCAGTCTGACGGAAGGATCAATAAGTTTTTCAATCGATTCAACATACATTGAAGAAAATTTAGCGCATTTTCTGTATTCTTTGCAAAGCGCACTTTTTGTTTTTAAGCCGAAGGTATTTTGTTTCAACCCACTGGTTCGGCAGACACATGCATGGGTCACACTAAAACTACAATAACAATAATTTTTTCCGCACAGCATGCCGGTTTTATTGACGATCTAATATGTTTTATTATTGTTTTATTTGAGGTAAATAAATACTTTTATACTGGCAAAGCCCCATCATAAATGTTCAAGCATATATGTACAGCGTCGCCAGTTAGAGTTAGCACACCCAGTGGAGAGGTGTCTGGCGCCAACGTGCAGTGGAGGGGTTCCTAGTGTCCCCCCCTGGGATCTCTGAAACCAAGAGGGTTAGAAAAACACCCCTTGGGTTGTGAGTGGGGGTATGGTTGATATACCTTATGACAAAGTTTCATCGACCTAGGTCAATATCTTCATGGTCAAACGAGGTCGTAAATATCAAATCTGAACTTACGTCAACACTCGGTATACAGTGCAGGCGAACCGGTGCTGCCAGGCGATTGTGACGTCCTCAACATATAGGTCTGACTTTTGTAAGCCTATAAGTATAAAAATGATCAAAATCGATTTTCAAAATGTCTTCACCAATCTACGCGCCATGAATTTTCGCACAGGTGGCCAAGTAGCGTTTTCCGGCAGCGATTGATTGATTGATTGATTATTGGGCTTAAGGGCGCACCAACCTTAGTGGTTATATAGCGCCCAGCGAATGGCGCGAATGGTTCTCCGGCCACCTTGGAAAAATAAGCTGAGGGGCACTTTAGGTCCACCCTCCACTGCGCGTGTTAAAATGTATGACTTAATCAGAAGTTTATTTAGATTTAAGAGACAACAGTTAGATTTAACCACTCTTAGCAAGTGCAGTATCACTATGTCATTGATTATAGATTCTCTTTGGATCTCAGTTTCCCAAGCGTCGAATCGGCACGTCGAATCGTTCGTACACAAACAATACACAAACACTACAACCCTTCCTGCAATGTTGCATTGCAGGGAGGAGCGTGGTGATATTTCATTAACCCGCGCCCCACCGGGGGTCCGGCGCCACCTTCGCCCCACCGGGGGCCATCGATGGCCTCCCTCTAACTCCGAAAATATGGGCGTTAGCGCAAATCTGCAAAGTGCAATAGAAAGCTCGCGTAAATTCAGTAAGAAATTACGTCGCATGTTTTAGTGCTCAGGTCAATGGTTTGACCTCCAGAGGTCAAATTAGGTCAAGATCGGCTATTTTCACTCAAATATGCAATGATTAAGTCAACTGGGCATAACTCTTATGTCATTAGAGCTATTGAGGCCTGGTAAAGTACATTTGATAGCAAATTGCCAGTACTTTTCCGCTATGTGGAACGTAAAGACCTCCCGCCAGTGGTTTGACCACCAGAGGTCACCTCGTGACCTAATATGACCTGAGGTCACGAAAGGTCAAAAGTGACTTGCCGTATATCAAATGAAAGCCAGTGACAAGACAAATACGATGGTGTTTGTTTCACCGCTCTAGCTCAATTAGGCCAAAAGTTATTGTCAAAATACTGTTTTGACCTCTGGTGACCTTGGATGACCTTGGAAAGGTCAAAGGGCAAATATGACCCCTGGGATCCGTGAAAGGGTGTCCAAAAACGTTGTTCTGAGCAGTCTGAGTATTTGCAATCATTTTTTGGCTTGTATATCATGAAATAGCTTTTCCCCATGCTTTTCCAATGGGAGAGGTCGCCTCGTGACCTGACCTCAGGGCACGAAATCGAAAAATCCCGGATATACACCTTGTAGACCCTAGAGGGGTCATGAAGTGTAGGAAGTTTCAAATCGATCGACGTTGAAATGTAGCTCTTACAGAGCTCTAAAGGTGAAGTGAGGTGACTTTGGTTGACCTCGTCTGGTGACCTGACCTTGGGTGACCCGGGGTAAAAAATTTTAGGATGATGGGAAAATGATGCAGTGAGAGGTAGAGCCCTCAACCGCGGTGCTGCGCCTCGTCGTTTTTCTGCTATCCCGAAAAACCTTAGGGGCCATCGATGGCCCCCGGTGGGGCGAGGGTTAAGATATTGCTATCCCTATAACGTGCACCTTTTGTGTTGTTTTCTTGTTGTAAATAATAACATTATATGGCTAATCAATAATTCGATAATATGACAGCGTGATTCCGGACATGAGAGCCAAATGCTAAAATGCTTTGCTGCTCAGAGGAAGGTTTATGGTGTTAAATTCACCCCGTTTATGAACAAATCAGAGTCTAAAGCAAGCTCTGTTCAGCCATTTTGTTGCACAGCTCTTTCCAGGAGCATATCGATGATAGGTGATATCCAGCCATGACCCACTCCCAAAGTCTCTAAATTTGTTTAATTTATTGCTGAACTTGACCAACTTTAAAAAAGTTTTTTTACGGTCCTACCTAGGGTTAACCAAGCCCCAAAATTTCCCATAAATCCGCCCTGGATATTTTGCAAACCATAATAAGCTTCCAACTCTACCCGAGTTGTTCTTTTTTCATACAAAACAAGTTATTCCTTGTCGGTCATCTCTTTTGTTTCCAATAGTCATATAATGCGAAGACTGTGAGTTACATAGCACTTTTAATCTGTCATTTTAATAGCTGACTTCATATCGCGTCCTTTTGACAGGAACCGTCCTCTTTGATGATTATATTGTACAAATAAATAAATCAATACAAATAAGCTCTCCAACCAATCAATAGCAACGCCCCCACACAGGCGCCGGGGCAGCGGCGACTGGGATTACTCCAGTATAAAGCCGACTATGTACTTAAGCGGGGCATCGCGCAGCCATCTGTGCTCATTGTCTCCGCAGATCTGATTACCTAACGGGTCAGGTACGCCGGCGGCGATGGTGGCTCCATTAGGGCGGTTCATGACGCTGCTGAGGCGCTGCCTGACGGCACACTTCCAAACTAGGGTCGCCTGGCTCGGAGTTCTGTCCGTACTCTGACGCCTCATCTGAAAATGCAGCTGGGTGCGATGTGGTATACGAAGGATTTTTTCAGTGCAAATCCGCAAATGAAAAATGCACTTGCCATTCCGGGCAGTGATAGCCATTGTTTGGGTTTCCTGACGCACCAAATGCCTGGGTTATACAGCGTGCGTGAACGACTCCACTCTGGTGAAGACGTTTCTGGGGATCAGGTTGTGGTTATTCGGAAAGCCTGCCGGGCCTTGAATCCAGAACCTGTGGCTCAGGGCGCAGGCGTTCTACCACTAAACTCCATGCGTCCCCAATTCAGGAACAGCTCTGACACTTCAAACATCTCCTGTATCAACACATTATTGTCTCCTGTTGGAGGTGAAATCCACCTTAAGATCTTTCACGCCATTACTTTAGAGTCTAGTCTAGTCTAATTTCTTATATGTCTCGTAAATTACTGAAGATGAAAACGGAGAAGAGAACACGAATTGGAACTGAGTCTGCTCATTGCATATTCTACTTAGGTTGTGGTATGCCTTTTGGACCTTTGATTCTGTTTTTCCTGGTTCTAGAATTCGTGATGGAAGAGAGAGAGAATGGTAACGCTTTGAACCCTTCACGGGATAAGAGCAAGAACTTTGCCATGTGGAAAAGTCTTAGGGGCTGCCTCCCCCTTCAGTCTGCTTCTGGCCTGAAAAAAACGACAGGGCCGACCTTCCCAGTTTCGGCCGTCAAATATAAATGAAACCTTTAGAACAACACTATTCCTTCTTGATGCGTTTTTGTGGTTTCAGCTATCTGCATTAAGCAGAAAAATTGCACTGACTCCTCTGGACTGTTGAAAGTACGGAAAACTACATGTAACTTTCCATTAACGGGCCACCCTTCTAAAAAAGGTGGGTCGTAGTATGGGCATAGGTCGGAAAAAGTGTATAGTGCCACCAATGGAATTTCAAATCAAACTTGTGCAGCCAAGAATATTGAGTTTTGACACCAAAAGGGAATTATTTTCCAGGCCTGCTGAGTCCTTTTAAATCTTAAATAAGGTATTGCCAGACTGAGTGTCAATTTTTCACACTGAGGTGTGAACCAACTTGCCTATCTTGTCGCCGACCCCGTCTGCTTTTGCCATCAATATTGTTGAGGAGTTGGCAGATTGTTCGACGTATTAGTGTGGGGTCAACATACTAGGAAAGGCAGCGGATAACTTGCAGTTCGTGGCGCAATTATGCCTAACAATGATATTCTGTTTCTTTTTATGCATCACAGCTAATTTCGCACGTTTCATTAGTGTATTCCGGTGAAACAAATTAGGCAATATCCCGTTAAGCAAACATTCAGACAGGCAATGACTGCTCCTTATCGCTCTTTCCCCGGCCTTACTAATGCATGAAGGAAGATTTAGTGAATTGTGGACGAGTGTGTATTCGCTAAATTGCTCACGCTTTGAGAGCCTTGTGTTTGAATGCCTCTTGTAAAGACTCATCTATACAAGAGGACATCAAACAACTCTGATGATTAGGCAAAGTGTTAAAGTGCACAACGATGCGTTTATAATCACAATGCAAAGGCAAAAGAGAAGTGATAAGATATCTAAAGCAGAATGAAAAGCTGGTGGTAGTGAAATTAGGGTTTTAGCATCCGTATTCATTTATTGATATATTCATTAGATATTTTAAAACGTTTTATACATTACGGAACAAATCACTTTTTGAGTCCTATACAATAAAGCAACATAGATGAGAAATGAAAAGCATTGAAAATCATACCACCCATGCACAGAAAAAGAAAGATTTGGGCTGAAAATAAGAAAAAGAAGACAATAGTATGCAGTAGTAAAATGGTGCGTGTTACCTACAGTAGTACCTAATCAGTAATCAATCTTGGGGATAATCGAGTGGACGCTTCCGGCTCAAGATAGCAAGGAAAGCTTAGCGTAAGCATTGTTAAATTATATGACCTTATTCTCTAACATAACCATGACAAAATCGCACAAATTATTCAGCTAGTTTGACCGTAGACAGAGCATGTCAACTTTTCACAAACACAAATATTTTCTCAAAGCCCACACTTTTGTGTAGGGTTACAGCTTTGTTTGAAAATTTAACATGCAATTGAGATGATACGACTACCCATGAGTGCAGGTCTGGTACTATACCTATTCCGAGATATAAGAGCTTTTCTTTAGCGTGACGACGGTGGGTTCAGGCCGGCTCGACCCGTATATGAAATTTGACCATGCATAGGGAGAGACCTGGCGGGCGATACACACACGCTGGGTGATACCTGTAGAACGATGCAAATTTCTCATTGAGAGCGAAAACCAAACAATCACGTGGCCCCGTGGTTTTCTCTCTTCTGCAGCTTCACCAGTTGCCTTTTTAAAGAACGTTTGAATCCTGCAAGGCCATGCTGTTGCAATGCCGTGCTGCCGTGCTGGGTATGTACCTGTTGGTGATTAATACATATACAGAAACAGTGAAGGTTCATTGTATACGCAATATACGATGCATAGCATATTTTCATGCATCTGCCCAGCCGAGAAAGTTATCCTGAGCATAACTGTTGAGGTAACGGATAAGTAACTCTGTCTGGTATCAAGCCCAAACGCATCCAGCCGACCTGATGATCTGCGATGTGTTGGGCTCAGCTGCTGAAACAGCATTTTTCAAAGAGCTATCAGGCACTGGTATTTATGCATTTTCAACAGAGAGCTGGTCTATCATGTCACTCAGGTGGCCATACCTTTTTCACTCTAGGACGAGGTGCGCGAGCGGTTCGCAGCCCTTTGAAGTCGCCGAGGGTGGTTGGCGCAGCTGGCGAGATTCACTGTCAGACAAGATCTGGTCACAGGTATCGCCAAGCCTTGAACTAGCGTAATCAGGGCTGATGGAGGAAGATTGTGCCTACAGTGACTTAGTCCATATAGCGACCCCTACTGCAGCGGTGCAGAAACTGGTCAATCCGGTTATCGTGAAGCCTAGTAAGCAACGTATTAAATCATCCTCAATTATTTGGAGTTAAATACGGTTTTTGACCACGATGGATCTTCCTATGGTATGGCGATTTCATTTCCTCTGTGCCTAATGGGTCACAGGCATAGGTATGCACCACATTGAGCTTGCGACAGCCAGTACACTTTCTGCACCCAGTTCTGCGCCGGACTACGTTGTCGGTGTGAGCGCTAAATGATATGTTCTGGTCAACCCAGGCACCCAGGTTTTCTTAGCAGTGTTTGAGCAGTTGAAGGTTGAACCCGTTTAACTCTCGTTGCACCGGGGCCATCGATGGCCCCCTAAGGTTGTTTCGGGATAGCAGAAAAACGACGAGGCGCAGCACCATGGTTGAGAGCTCTACCTCTCACCCCATCATTTTTCCACCATCCCTGAAATTGTTTTCCCCTGGTCACACAAGGTCAGGTCACCAGGCGAGGTCAACCAAGGTCACCTCACTTCAACTTTCGAGCTCTATAAGAGCTACGTTTCTAAGTCGATTGATCGGAAACTTTCTTCACTGTATTACCCATCCAGGGTCTACACAATGCATATCCGAGATTTTTATATTTCTTGACCTGAGGTCAGGTCATGAGGTGACCTCTCCCATGGAAAAACCATGGCGAAAAGCTGTATTATGATCCAAAAGCCCCAAAAGTGATTGAAAATGCTTAAATTGCTCAGAAAAGCATCCTTGGACATCCTTTTACGAATTCCAAGGGCGATATTTACCATCTGAGCTATCTCAGGTCATCCGGAGTCACCAGGGGCCAAAAACAGTATTATTTTGACGATAACTGTCGACCTAATCAAGCTAGAACGCTGAATCAAACGTCATCGTGTTTGACTTATCACTGGTTTTCATTTGATATACAAAAAGGCCACTTTCTGACTTTTCGTGACCTCAGGTCATGTAAGGTCATGAGGTGCCCTTTAGAGGCTAAACCACTGGCGGGAGGTCATTATGTTCCACATAGCAAAGAAAAACCCTGGAATTTTCCTCTAAAATGTACTTTACCAAATCTCAATAGCTCTAATAGAATGAGAGCTATGTCCAGGTTTCTTAACACGCGCATTGACGGGAGGGGGGCGGGTACCCGCACCCCCCTCGGGTTTTTCGGAGATAGCAGAAAAACAGCAGCGCGTAGCGCCGCCGCCGTACTTGGTATACCTTTTCCCTCATCATTTTTACAACTTCTGTGAAAATTTTAAGGTTAGGTCATCTCAGGTCAGGTCACCAGTACAGGTCAAGTGACCCGACCTCAAAAAAAGTTTAAGATAGCATAAGTCGAAGCAGGGTGAACTTATCCGATTGAAGCTCATATCACATAATGGCCCCACCGAGTTCTCTAAAATATGTTCCGGTATTTTTAATATCGATGACCTAAGGTCAGGTGCGAGGCATGACCTCTCCTTTAGAAATACATGGGAAAAATGGTTTTTACTGTATAATTCAGTAACAGATAGTGATAGGGCGTTTGTTTAAACTGCATTAGACTCGCCTGGGCTTTGCAGTTCTAATGATATGCATTTTATATAATTTGACTCTGGCCTGACCTCAGGTCAGGTCAAATCCTTGATTTGACCTAGCAAGGTCAAATTATATATCATTAGATTCGACATGCTGAGAGGATTCATATAGTTTAAGTCGTTTTGCTCTATCTTTACTTGTTCAGATGTAAGGGCCGAAAAAACTGAATTTACATGTTATCCCTATGACGGCATGTTTTGACCTCTCATGACCTTAAATGTGACCTGACAAAAAAATGGTACAAATGTTTTCGATGGAGAAGTGGACGGGCAGCCCAACGCCGTTTACTGTTTTTCGCTACCTACCGTGGTTCTCGAGATCTTGGGGGGCGGGTACCCGCCCCCCGTCAATGCTAAGGTGGCTCAGACCCCCGTCAATGCGCGTGTTAAGCTTTGCATAGTTTAGTGGAAATAGCCTATCGTGACCTAACTTGACCTCTAGAGGTCAAATCATTGACCTGAGCGCTTAAACATGTGAAGTAAAATCATAGTGTTGTGGGAATGACCTAGGACCCTAAAAGATGATACAGATGACAGTAAAAGCGCTAAAAGACTGGCAGCCTAAAACGCCAAAGTCCAGAAACTAAAACGTCTAAACCCTAAAAAGCCCAAAGCTTTTTTCTTCTTATCTTTACCTTGACGTAGCCTTTTTGGGCTTTTTAGGGTTTAGACGTTTTAGTTTCTGGACTTTGGCGTTTTAGGCTGCCAGTCTTTTAGCGCTTTTACTGTCATCTGTATCATCTTTTTAGGGTCGTAGGTCATTCCCACAACACTCTGCAGTTTATGGCACCCTATCTTCAGCAGGCCTTCCGAGAACTTATTAAGTAAAATCATTTGAATTTACAAGAGCTTTCTAATGCACTTTGCAGATTTGCGCTAACTCTTAAATTTTCGGAGTTAGAGGACGACTATCGATGCCCCCCGCTGGGGCGAAGGTGGCACCGGACCCCCGGTGGGGTGCAGGTTAACACCCGCACTGGAGAGGGATCTGACACTAACGCGCACTGGAGGGGGGCTTGGTAGCACGCCTAAGATCTTGAAAACAAAGAAGTGTAGAAAAATACCGTTTGGTGGGTGGGTGGGAGCTACGGTGATCTACACCATGGCCAATTTTCATTGATCTAGGTCATTATTCAACGTCGAACGGGGCCATAAAGGTAAAATATTGGCCATGCTGAGAGCCTATTGAGAAATTCCGTTATTATGCGGGAAAAAGACGGAAATAAGCTAAAGACGAACCAGTGTCATGTAAGAAAGGTCGCACAGAAGCTTTTCTACAATTTTTGGGTTCAAGGTCAATCAAGGTCATTGACCTATGAGGTCACAATATGATATACTACAGATAATGTACTCATTGCCTAACACTATAGCCATTCTTTGGTGCGAAATGAGGATTGAGCTTTACAAATGACCTCTAACCTTGAAATTTGACCTTGAAATTTACATTGAGGTACCTTAACCCTCGCCCCACCGGGGGGCCATCGATGGCCCCCTAAGGTTTTTCCGGGATAGCAGAAAAACGACGAGGCGCAGCACCGCGGTTGAGGGCTCTACCTCTCACTGCATCATTTTCCCATCATCCCTAAAATTTTTAACCCGGGTCACCCAAAGTCAGGTCACAAGACGAGGTCAACCAAGGTCACCTCACTTCACCTTTAGAGCTCTGTAAGAGCTACATTTCAAAGTCGATCGATTTGAAACTTCCTACACTTCATGACCCCTCCAGGGTCTACAAGGTGTATATCCGGGATTTTTCGATTTCGTGCCCTGAGGTCAGGTCACGAGGCGACCTCTCCCATTGACAAAGCATGGGGAAAAGCTATTTCATGATATAAAAGCCACAAAAATGATTGCAAATACTCAGACTGCTCAGAACAACATTTTTGGACACCCTTTCACGGATCCCAGGGGTCATATTTGCCCTTTGACTTTTGCAAGGTCATCCAAGGTCACCAGAGGTCAAAAACAGTATTTTGACAATAACTTTTGACCTAATTGGGCTAGAGCAGTGAAACAAACACCATCGTGTTTGTCTTGTCACTGGCTTTCATTTGATATACGGCAAGGTCACTTTTTGACCTTTCGTGACCTCAGGTCATATTAGGTCACGAGGTGACCTCTGGCGGTCAAACCACTGGCGGGAGGTCTTTACGTTCCACATAGCGGAAAAAGTACTGGCAATTTGCTATCAAATGTACTTTACCAGGCCTCAATAGCTCTAATTACATAAGAGTTATGCCCAGTTTGCTTAATCATTGCATATTTGAGTGAAAATAGCCGATCTTGACCTAATTTGACCTCTGGAGGTCAAACCATTGACCTGAGCACTAAAACATGCGAAGTAGTTTCTTACTGAATTCACGCGAGCTTTCTATTGCACTTTGCAGATTTGCGCTAACGCCCATATTTTCGGAGTTAGAGGGGGGCCATCGATGGCCCTTCCGGTGGGGCGAAGGTGGCGCCGGACCCCCGGTGGGGCGCGGGTTAACCCTACTTCCGTCAGGCTCCCGGCTACCCCTATTTCCGGCAAGGGGGGCAATATCGGCCCCCCTAAGATCTCGTAATCTAACCGGCCGATTTTGAAAATTCAAAGTGCCATAGATTCCTCTGCTGCTAAACTTTATTTTGCAAAAAGAAAATTTCAAAGTTTTTATTTTTTAGGAGAAGGTCGTGCAAAATATACAATTTTTGTGTATTTTTTAGATTTTCCATAATCCTTGTCTCTGTTGTACGATTTTCACAAAACTAGTTCAGATTTACAAATAATTGCCCAAAAATTCTCATATACTCGAGTTACGCAAAAATTCGAAATTCAATGGCAGTTCCAGGACCAGGACTATGAGGGGAAATATAAACAACCTAAAAAGTTTTTGTTACGCGGATTAGAAGCCGTCATATACTGCTTGGCATCTTTGACACATAAATAAATGAGAAAAAAGTGAAAAACTCATCAGGGGCGGATGCAGTAAGGTAAAACAGTGGGGTAAAATACATACCAACAATATGCGAATGGTATGCATGAGTATATTAGTCCCTCGACTAGTTGAAATTTAATTTCTGATAATTTTTACCCTCCCATGGCAGCTCTGGGAAAGGGGGTGACACAGGCGGATCAAGGACTCGTCGTGTGGGGGTGGGGGTGATTGGAAACACATTTTCAATATACAACGATATTGAGTCGCGGCGGTGATACTGGCTGGGAATATACATTTTGAAAATGTGTAGTGACTGGACACGCCTCTGGTAATCTAGAATTGGGTTATAACTATTTTGAATTTTCATATACCCAATTGTATTCGCCCTGGCACGGCTGTAAGCAGTCTTCTCACTTACTAACGTTTAGTCCTTCTTGATAACATTCCCCCCATTTTGAACTGCTGTAACCGCCCCTGATGAATACAAATAGTGACAATTGTGAATGCACTATCATCTCACATAAAAAATGATATAATAAAACCATATAAATGGTATCAGGATCAGCAGAGACGGCTTCCTTTTACAAAAAACCCATCGGATACGATGATACTTGGTTTGTGGATAGAACCTCCCCAAAAACTCAGCCATAGCTCCGCCCCTGGTAAATATATAATCTTGGAAATTTCAGAAAGCCTGCCTGTACTAGTTTTAGGAAAAGTCAGGAAGTTTCAAAGTTCTATCGCAAGCCGTTTCGGAGATATTCTCGAAAAACCTGAAGGGGGGGCAATATTAGCCCCCCCTGCCGGAAATAGGGTTAACATCCGCACTGGAGGTGGGTCTGGCACTAACGCGCACTGGAGGGAGGGGCCTGGTAGGCTCCCCTAAGATCTCAGAAACTAAGAGGGTTAGAAAAACGCCACTTGGTAGGTGGGTGGGGGCTATGATGATCTACATGATGACCAATTTTCGTTGGCCTAGGTCAATATCTTTAAGGTCAAACGAGGTCGTAAATGTCAAATATTGGCCATGCTGGGATCGATTGGTAAATGCTGTGATTATTCAGAAAAATGGCAGGAATAAGCTAAAGGCGGACAAGTTTCATAGAGAAGAGGTCTCAAAGAGGCTTCCCCACAATTTTTGGGTCAAGGTCATTCAAGGTCATTGACCTTTAAGGTCACCATATGATATACTAATTATTATTTACACTTTGACTAACACTGTAGCCACTGTTTGGCGGGAAATGAGGATTTACCCTTCCCAATGAGCTTTGACCTTGACCTTTGACCTTGACCTTTGTATTGGGGTACCCTACCGATGACGTCATAGCATAATATATGTCAGACGGGGTAACGCCATTTGGCCGGACGCACAGTGGTCAGTGACCTTGAAAGTGCAGATATGACCTTGACCTGTGACCTTTGACCTTGACCTTGACTTTCATGTGAAGTGACCTTGACATATACTACCGCTTATATGACGTTATGACGTCACCACTCGTGTAATGATTCAATCTAGCCGGTCGATCTAGCCGGCAATGGATTTGCATTGGTTAGCATTCTCATTATATTTCTTGTCCTCACTAGCTGATACTGCGATCTGCGCTGTAGTCTGCCCTGTGGTACACCATTACAAAATACCACATAACTTGTATCGACTGTCTGACCAGATGGCAAGCGCGGGAACCGCGATGTCTGTCGCTGCAGCATACAAGCTCAGCCGCTGTTTTTGCTCTAGCCTACCGGCGTAGCTCTCGTTTTTGCTCTTCATTCTTACCATACTTGAAAAGGTTTTGTACACATAAATTGGATCCCATATCGAATTCGAATAGCAAAGTCGCGATTTCAGACACTAGGTCTGACACCCCTATTTTGAGTTACTACACTGAGCACCACCTGGAATGTAGAGGTAAATTCTGTCAATCATATTCATGGGAAATTGTCAATGAATTGTTATTCTTTATTTTGTGGGACTGTGTGAATTTCGGTATCATCGGCTGTGAGTCATTATCCGGTTTTGTGACGGATGTGTTGGAGCTAATGTGGGATTACGCTCTAAATAGCGGGTTATTTAGCAGAAGATTAATGATAAACAGAGGAATAGTTCGCGTAATGGACATTTACAATGCTGATGAAAAAAGGCTTATGACATCAAATGAAGTGTCCCAAAGATATGATATACACCGATAACAGCGCTCTCAATAATCAGATCAATCCCAGAGGCGTGGAAATTGCGGATTAGAATGGATAAGCCGACCGCGCCAGACATCCCTGAAAGCTTTGTCACCCTAAAGAGCACTCTGAAAGTTGTTAAATGGGCATACTGGGAGTTGAAAGAACAAGAGCAGGCACCGGTGAGAGAAAAATGTCATGAAAAATGGCAGGACTATCTCCATAGAATGCCAAACCCCGCTCCCCAGATACAGTGGTCGTCTGTTTATGATCGGCTTCACCTGTCAACGAACGATGTAAATCTCAGATGGCTTCAATATCGCATAGTTAAACGTATCCTACCGACGAACAGACTTCTTTATATAATGGGGCTCTCGGAAACTGATAAATGCAAAATCTGTCCGATGTACTCAGAGAATATTACGCATAAAATCTGGCTGTGTCCCTCAGTTAGAATTATTGTGGCTCGGTGTGAAAGAACTACTGGGACTTCGAAATCATTTGACAAATAAAGATATAATCTTAGGTCTTCACCTGCGTGACGTGAATCAAAGCATGTGCGCTAATACGGTCATAATGCTAACAAATCAGTATATTTGGAAGGAAAAAGACTACCAGAACACTTAAAGTTTGATAAGCTGAAACGATTTATACATCGATACCTCACAATTGAGAACTATATTTCGAGGGTTACTGCCAAAGAAAGCCAATTTGGGGAAATATGGGGACAGTTATGGGAACACCTAAGAGGAGATCAAAATCCTCAGTAGATACTCATGAGCAGGAACACGCAGCACCAACAAGCCCACGAGCACCTCTGGCTGTAGGTACAGTTACAAACACTCTCGCAGTCACGCCAACAATTCATACACAAACATGACTTGTGAGTGTCTTCTGGGGAGAACAGTGATATGTGCGTTGTGCAGAGATGATAGCTTTGAGCAGCGAAGTGGCTCCGCCAGGTGGCGCCCACTTACGGCTGCCGACCTCGCTACAGGTCATCGGAGGTATGCGGTGCTATAGGTGGCGTCACTATCGTCACTTGATTGTTGGTGTTTTGTGCACCTTATGTAACCAATGGGTCATCAGCCAATAAAAAAAGTCGGAAAAAAACTGCAGAGCTATGTTTCAAGATCACCATCGTCATCTACATATATGTGGAAGAAAACAAACTATACCCGCGGTGTCACAATACAGGTCTTTGAAACGACAAAAAAATGTGGGATTACGCTCCGAAATATTCAACACCTCCGGTTATGTGTCGGATACGCCCGAGTTACCGGAGGACTGCGTCGGTTAAAACCTAGTACCCCCGGCTCCCGGGACCAGACTATCACGTGCCACTCGCTCTGCCTGTACTTCTCTGCATTACGCTCTCCGAGTGCTATTTTTGGACTTAGTCGCTGGCCGTCTTCAGTGATCTATACTTCAGTGTGATACCGCCTGGTGGGCAATCTTTATCTTCAAATAAAGATTGTCGGTGACTGCTCTTCATTTCCAAGACTTTGCTAATACAGTGCAACAAGAGGATAATTATTTTATGGCTACTGCCGGAGGTGACAGAGAGAGAGGAGAGGAGAGAGAGACGAGAGAGAGAAAGATAGCGAGAAGACGAAGGAGGAAGAGCAAACGTTACACTCGGTCTTCAATGCAAGCTAACTGGTCCGACCGCGCGTTTACGGCGATCTCAAAATGCAGGTCTAAGTTTGAAAGCCTATAAGTCAAAAATTTTCGGCCGATTTTCAAAAAGTCTTCACCAATCGACGCGCTATTAAATTCTGTTAAATGTGGCCACGTTTCGTTTTTTGGCTACAAGCGGTTCTCCGGCCACCTTGGAAAAACAAGTGGGGGGCCTCCGAGGCCCCCTCCAGTGCGCGTGTCAACTATAACGTCATAATACAATACACGTCAGACCGGGTAACGCCATTTGACCGAAGACACTGGGTTCAATTACCTTGAAAGTGCCGACATGACCTTGACCTTTGACCTTCGAAATTGACCTTGACCTTCATGTGAGGTGACCTTGACATATCAACCCGGTTATATGACATTATGACGTCACCACTCGGTCTTCAATGCAAGTGAACTGGTCCGACCGCGCGATTGAGGCAATCTCAAAATTCAGGTCTGACTTTGAAAGCCTATAAGTAAAAAAATGACAGATTTTAAAAAGTATTTCACCGCTCGATGTACCATTAAATTTTCTGAAATTCGACGAAGCATCGTGCTTCGGCTACCAGAGGTTCTCCAGTCACCTCGGAAAAACAGGTGAGGGGCCTCTGAGGCTCCCCTCCAGTGCACGTGTTAAGTAAGAGAGATTGGTGGAAGCCATTTAATCATTTGCCAAGTGCCGGGAACTAGAAGTTGTGCTTTGGCAGCAATAACTTGGAATCCGTTTTTTCTATGCGATCTGGATGGATGATGGAAATTGTTTTCCCTAGAAAAATAATTTAGCCGAGGTCACCCGGTGGATCGGTGGGAAGATTTGATAGTCATCGGCGTACATACACCATCGTACTAGTGCTTGCTAGGAGGGTAATTGGTCGCTTTCGCCAATACGAAACACTGGTGCCAAGGATAAAACTTGGAAGATGCCAGTAGGACAAAGCCGCAAACTGCGTAGAAGACCCTTGATTCATGAATATGTGCGGCTCCTGGCTCTTTTGTGAGCATTCCCACCAAGTAGCTGTTATGGGCTTTCGGGCTTTTAGCTCGGGATTAACTCACAAATGTGCGGGAACTCCTAGCTGTACTTAAGTGCCTTACGCGCGACGAAATTGAGGTACGACGTAGCTTTATTATATTCATTTATAACCTATTTCTGTAAACAAGGTCATTCTAAAGATAAATCCAGGGTCATGTTGCTCCGGAGGAGGCCGGATTGTTTGAGAGGAGAGGCGTTATCAGGGTGGGGGTGGGGGGTGGGGCTATTAAGCCAGCCTCTGCCTCATTCACACTTTTGACCCAGAAACATTTCTGTTTCAACTGAATTGGGACAAAACTTTACAATCTTATAATGATTGTCAGTGGGAGATAAGCAGGAGCCAATATCTGAATATAAATTTGTCTTGGAGTGGGAATTTGATTTCTGCAAGGACCTGGAGATGACTGGTGAATCCCAGCTCTAAAAACTTGTTTTGCTAATGACAAGCTCTAAATCGAAAATGAAGTACATAGGTTAAGTTTATGCATGAAATGTTTGCAGCTTGGGAGCATTTTATGTTGGTTAGTCAAAATGTGGAAAATATGTTCATCTATATTTTCAAGGAAATTCAGCACATCTAATGAACTTAACCCTATTCCTGTCAGGTTCCTAACTACCTCTAATCCTGTCAGCGGAAGGGTAGGATTTGGTCCCCCAAGATGTCAAAATCTACCAGTCTAACTCCAAAAATGCTAAGCAGGATTGCTCTGTTTCACGATGAACTTCATTTCTAGGCAAAAACTCACAACTTTGAAAGGTTTAAGCACCCTGCCCTAGCTCCAGCCTGGTTGATTCCCATTCCCTTCGACGCCATATAACCTCGCAGTTGGTGCACCGGTAAGCCCACAGCCAAAAAAAGAACGTTTCGTAATGCCGAACCTTTTTCCCCATTCCAAACCTGGGACAATTCTGAATTTCCTTGTCACCTCGATCCGCCTATGGAATAATTTTTCTTTATTCGGTCCTGAAAGCTTGTGTCAATCATCGCACTTAGCATACCAAAATACGCTTGCGCATGTGTTAAACCCCATTAATTGCAATGCCTGAGCGTGCCTATGGCACATTATTTTCATACAATATTAGGTTGGGAGTATGCTGTGGTTGTTTTTTCCTTGACCTGTAAATAGTGTATTCGCCATGAAAGAGTTCAACTCATTTACATTTGAAGTCCCCCATTTTGAGCTGCTGGAACAGCATCTGTCAGAACATTAATATCAGAATGTAAGTAAGCTATTACCTGAACAATTATTCAACATATTCCAACATTCCAACTGCTCTCAATATTGTTAAGTGCGGCTTTGTTGCATGAAGAACGCACTGTACACGGTAACACTCGGTTTGCTAATAGATCCTCCCTAAATACCGAGCCATAGCTCCGCCCCTAGTAAGGATATCATCTTAAAACTTTCCGGGAATCAGCCCAATTTACTAATAGCAAGAGTCAAAGATTTTAATAATCTATCACGAAATTTGTTGTAAATATCTCGAGGGTTAATTCGAACTTTCTAGCGAATGTGTCTTTAAAAAAATTGTTGCTTGGGCTGTGAAAGACAAAAACCCACCATTAAAATATTTAAGGATGAAACAAATTAGAATAAAATAGGAATAGCTTACACCTAAATAGGAAGGAAATGATAGTGTTATAATATTGATATTTCATTTGAACATGACATTATAGCGTTTCTAACCGCAACAAAAACTCCGAGAATTTGTTGCTAATCCAGAAAATCATACTTTCTTAAACAAAGTTCAAGCAACCTATATGGAGGACATTGAAGATGCGACAACTGCAACAACAAAACTAGTAAGCTACCTGAGAAAAATGTTGTTACCCATATCAATACCATGCTTTGAAACAGAGATTAAAACATAGGACCTATCGTGCTAAATTTTGTTCTCACTCTCTCTCTCTCTCTCTCTTCTCTCTCTCTCTATCTCTCTCTCTTTCTAAGTACTCTTTCAATTGCTACTCTCTTTCTCTTTTTTAATTGCCTTCGATCGCGTATCTATTCCCCAGAATATTTAACCTTCCCGGGTGGGGGTCTTTTAGACCCCCTCGGGTTTTCGAAGTGACCAAAAACGGCGGCGCGCAGCGCCACCAAACTGGTCTAGCTGTTCCTTCATCATTTTTACATCTTTCCTGAAAATTTTGGCTCAAGGTCATATCAGGTCAGGTCACCACGTCAGGTGAAGTGACCTCACCTCAAAAAATACTTAGGACGGCATAACTAAAAGAAGGGTTAATCGATCAAGTTGAAACTCATACCACATCTTGGGCCCACCAGGAGCTACAACATTTGTTCCGCGATTTTTGATATTGGTGACCTAAGGTCATGTACAGAGCATGACCTCCCCATTGACAATGCATGGGAAAATCACGAAATGAGCTTTTCTCAGTAAATATGGATGGAATCAACTTCAAACATCGGTTGTGACTTGCTCTTAGCCCATTTCTGAAGCTGATACCAAAATTTTTGACTTGTGACCTTTAAAAGGTCACCTTAGGTCAAATAAGCAGTTTTGGTAATTTTCTCATAAATTTTGAATAAACTAAGATAGAGCTTTTATTTTGTCACCAAAGTGTTTGTATAGTCACTGGAAGTCAAATGATATACATCATGACTATACCAGGTCAAGTTGGGTCATACCGTTGACCTGGGTCAGGTCAAATTCTTAAATTTGACCTGGCATAGCAATATCAGATATCATTCGATTCGTATTGACGAGAGGATTGCAATGGTGCATAAACTATGGCTGTATCTTGTTTGGTTTGGAAGCTATTAGCGAAAAAGTAAACGCCCTTATGCATGGGTGGCTATGGACATTCCCAAGAGTATGCCCAATATTTAGTGACCTGTAGCTCCCTAGGCTTTGACCTGACACAAAATGAATGGCACTTAATGAAAGCACATCTCAAGAGCTTCGAATGGTGTTAGGAAAATGTTTCTAACTATCATAGTTTCTGAGATATAGGAGGTTTTCTTAGTACACCTCATATTAGCGATTTTGACCTATTTTGACCTCTGGTGACCTTGATATTGACCTGACAAGAAAAATGACCTAAGTATTTTCGATATCATTTTCGAAGAGCTTTCGATTGCCGTTTTGCGCTTTTTTATAGCTCTCTTAGTTTTTTGAGATCGTGGGGGTCTTTTAGCCCCCCACCAGGGCGAAGGTGGCTCGTACCCGGCACCGGGGCAAGGGTTAAAACGAAGACGTACCTAAACAGTTCCTGGCGCCAAATACGCCACCGCAGTCTGCTGGACGCGCGATTCTGGCACCATAAAACTTTTTGTGGCAGTCCATTAGAGGCGAGCTCTGGGTGCAGCGCTGCTCGGCTGGAAGCATCCAGTCACACCCGGTGTCGGGTACTCCCGCCAGAATATGGCAGGAAACGGCAAATCAGCTGCACGGTTGGCAGAATGATGGAAACGTGTCGGAGGCCTCACAGGATCGATAGTCCAGTCTCGGAGCGACATGCGCCACGAGCTTGCACAGTATTCCGATACCGTTAAAGGCCAGCTATTGCCAATTAAAATACAAAGCATGCTTAACCCGCACCCCACCGGGGGTCCAGCGCCACCTTCGCCCCACCGGGGGCTATCGATGGCCCCCCCTCTAACTCCAAAAATATGGGCTTTAGCAAAAATCTGCAAAGTGCAATAGAAAGCTCGCGTGAATTCAGTAAGAAATTACTTTGCATGTTTTAGTGCTCAGGTCAATGGTTTGACCTCCAGAGGTCAAATTAGGTCAAAATCGGCTATTTTCACTCCAATATGCAATGCTTAAGCAAACTGGGCATAACTCTTATGCCATTAGAGCTATTGAGGTCTGGTAAAGTACATTGGATAGGAAATTGTCAGTCCTTTTTCCGCTATGTGAAACGTAAAGACCTCCCGCCAGTGGTTTGACCTCCAGAGGTCACCTCGTGACCTAAGATGACTTGAGGTCACGAAAGGTCACAAAGTGACCTTGCTGTATATCAAATGAAAGCCAGTGACAAGACAAACACGATGGTGTTTGTTTCAGCGCTCTAGCTTAATTAGGTCAAAAGTTATTGTAAAAACACTGTTTTTGACCCTTGGTGACCTTGGTTGACCTTGAAGAGGTCAAAGGGCAAATATGGCCCCTGGAATCCGTGAAAGGGTGTCCAAGAACACTTTTCTGATCAGGCTGAGCATTTTCAATCGCTTTTGTGACTTTTAGATCATAAGACAGCTTTCCCCCATGCTGTTTCAATGGGAGAGGTCACCTCGTAACCTGACCTCAGGGCACGAAATCGAAAAATCCCGGATATACACCTTGTAGACCCTGGACGGGCCATAAAGTGTAGGCAGTTTCAAATTGATCGACTTTGAAATGTAGCTCTTACAGAGCTCTAAAGTTGAAGTGAGGTGACCTTGGTTGACCTCGTTTGGTGACCTGACCTTGGGTGACCCGGGGTACAAAATTTCAGGGATGGTGGGAAAATGATACAGTGAGAGGTAGAGCCCTCAACCGCGGTGCTGCGCCTGTTCGTTTTTCTGCTATCCCGGAAAACCTTAGGGAGGGGGCCATCGATGGCCCCCGGTGGGGCGAGGGTTAATAGAAGGATGTTTTATGTTTCAATATCTGCACCTGTGCATAATTGTGTTTGAATACAGGAACATGGGAAACACTGTTCACGTAAAAACTTCTTGCGATCGGAAGTAATAATCTTTCAGGTCTGCTTTCACTATAACGTGACAAAAATAAGCAAGGAAAGAAACGACAAGTAACAAGCTAACCCATTTCATGTGCTGGTGCCATCCGGTTGGAGACATATGGCTATCAAGCTCATGAAGTTCCGGAACTGATTATTAGCATACTTTATCGGCCAGTATACTTCCTGGCCGGAGGGCTTGCCTAGCGGATTTCAATTAACAGCAAGCTGTTATCTTCCTTAATGACTTTGCTGTTCCTGGCGTTCACCTCGCAAGACTGGAAGTTGCCCGCACGGCATATGACTTGGCTGGGAGTCTGGAGATCTCAGAATACAGGCCAGACAGCTGCAGCCTTAACAAAAAGCATACCCTGCTCCCTCAGTTTTTACCACGTGAATATCCGTGCTGGATGTTACCGCCGCCGGTGTTGTGCTATGTATAAAATATACGCCCTTTTTGGCACGCCTTACTACTGAAAAACGTTTCTAGGACGTATCTTATTATCTTATGCTGCATAGCGATAGAATAGAATCATAATCACAGATAAGTGTTCCTACAAATTCTGCAAAGACTCATGTGACAGGTGTAATGATCATAGACAGGTGAGAATTTTTCTAGATCAATATATCAATAGAATAGGTCAGGATGGTTTATTCTAAGAATGCACGGTAAAAAGATGCGTTATTTTTCCTGGAAAAAAACAACTTGCAAGCCTTTGTAATGTACAAGTTCTTCTCTCACAGACTTCTCTCAAATACTACACATGCAAGCACCTTCGTGCAATGTATGTATGTAACATACATTCCTCTGCTTTGTAGTTGCACGCATGGTTTCGCCACGAAAGGAATGTTTTGTGCAGTCGTCAAAACTCACCCATTGAACCGATAAACAAGTTACAGCTTTTGCTGGCTCCGTTTTCAGCAGCACGGCAAACGCATTTGCGGGACTTCAGAGCGCTTAGAGGCCGAGGTGACGCTTGCATTTAACCGGATGGCTGCGTTTTTTAAACTGTTTTCTGGAGCAACAGGATTTAAAAAATCCTGCATTTCATAAAATGATTACTGTTTTGTAGAGCTGGGTCGAACCAGAAAAAAACTAACCCAGAGAATCAGGCTATTTAAATAGCATAACAGCTGAGCTTTAGCTTGAAGGTGTATTCAAATATTCAAATCAAAATAAAGATGAGCGAACATCTGTCGTTTGATTGAGCGAAGACTACATTAGACAAAATTGTATATGTAAATGTATTGCGTTCCTGTATTTAACTTGAATAGCTCTTCAGAAGGTGGATTTCACCAACATTACAAACTGTTTCAGGGGAATCAGAAAAAGACTATCCATTGAATTCAGGACCGGATCCAGGTCAAAAGGGGGCTATAGCTCCTCCTCCTCCTGATGGGGCATCAGCAGCCACACACTGAGACCGGCGCCAGTGAAATGTCGCTGCCCTTCCGCTCCCCAAATCCGAGTATCAGAGCTCCCGCAACGAGATTCGGTACTTCCTGAAAAAGCTAAGCTACTCAAAATAGTACCAGTCCCTCATTCTGGCCCAATGGTAGTTCGCGGACCGAGCAGCACCCCTTCGTTTCCATCCGATCGGAAGTCTGGTATTCGCCTACGGAAGCAAGGTTCATGGCTCTGATTAATCAACTGCTGCAATTTGTATATATTTCCAGATATGTTGTTATTGTATTGATATACGCTGTGACACCTCAGGCTGGAGCACTTTTATGGTTTTTAGAGGCGTTTTTGTTGAGAATACGGACTTTTGCTGGTGCGAGTCCTGCGCATATACTATACAGCCAAAGGCGCTCACGTCAAGCACCATCACCTGGATGTCCAGCAATAAATATCTCAAGGCTGCATAAGCACAATTATATTTGCGGCTTAGAATAATGAACCAAATCTAACAGCTGGTGGTGTGCTGCATTGTTCTATGGTACTAGCGATAGTGTTCTAAACAGCTGCAAACGATATGCTTCCATGAGCCCTCAGTCCAACGAACAGCCCATGAATCAGTGTCCACTGGGATCCTCGAGAACTGATGACTGGCAGTGATGACACTGGCTCCCTGAACAGGGCTTTAGACCTGCCACACTGCTACACCTGAGGTCAGTTTACGAGGGCGTTTGGTCGTTAGGCGTGCCGGTACCAATCTGTGCAATCGTTGGCATCTCTTGGCCGGTAATCACAGGATCTTTTACAGGATCCTGCGACTCGTCGTAACAGTGATGCATGTTTTGCGGGTAGCTATGAATATAGCTATGGTGCTGACTGCGAAACTACCGGTAGTATAACCATTACTATGTTTTTAGAAAATTCAAAACGCCGGGGAAATGTGTTAGAGCATTGGTGGATCCAGGACAACATTTCAGGGAGGGGGGGCAGCTAGAGGGCTCGAGCCGGTCCCGGCCATTGCCTCAGAATGGTCCCCGGCTATGCATTAACTATAGGCACTCTGTCATTTGGGGGAGGGGCTTGAGTCCCCTAAATCCCCTTGTATCCGTTACTGTGTTATAGTTTTGCGAGTAGCGTTAAAATTTGAGACTGTGACGAATTTGTGACAAAGCTATTTTAATATAATCCAATCTCAGGAAAATTTGTCAGCTGTTCTTATCCATGATGCAGAACAACACGCTGTAATATTTACAACTCACTTTAGAAAATCATATCGATTTCTGGGCAATCGAGCTTGATTTAAGGTGATGTTGTTCAAGAAGTTAAAGTTAGGGTAAGAGCGAACAAGAGTGGGCACTTTAGATTTGTGATAATATCACAGCTTATCATATGGAAACGGGCATGCAATTCAAATACATTACGATGGCCAAAACATTATTTTTGTCTTTGCTCTGTTTTCATTGTGGCAGCTAGGAAAGGCATACTCTTTCAATGGAGGTCTGCCAATAGAGCGCATTTCAACGGGGAAGGTATAAGCATGAATGATTGCTTATACCCGTCGTATGCGTCTTAACAGTTTTAAGTGTTCAATAAAAATTGTATCATGCTGATTGCTTAGCAACGGTACTGCAATAAAAGATGCACTAAAATTTGGTACTGTTAACATGTCCCATACTACACATTGGTGACCGTAGCGACATGATGGGTTAACACGCATGGAGAGGGGCTCGGAGGCCCCACATGTTTTTCCTAGGTGGCCGGAGAACCGCTTGTAGCCGAAAAACGAAACGTGGCCACATTTAACAGAATTTAATAGCGCGTCGATTGGTGAAGACTTTTTGAAAATCGGCTGAAAATTTTTGACTTATAGGCTTTCAAAGACAGACCTGTATTTTGAGATCCCGTAAACGCGCGGTTGGACCAGTTAGCTTGCATTGAAGACCGAGTGGTGACGTCATAACGTCACATAAGTGGGACTATATGTCAAGGTCACTTCACATGAAAGTCAAGGTCAAGGTCAAAGGTGACAGGTCAAGGTCATATCTGCACTTTCAAGGTCACTGACCACTGTGCGTCCGGCCAAATGACGTTACCCCGTCTGACATATATTATGTTATGACGTCATCGGTAGGGTACCCCAATACAAGGTCAAGGTCAAGGTCAAGGTCAAAGGTCATTGGGAAAGGTCAATCCTCATTTCCCGCCAAACAGTGGCTACAGTGTTAGTCAAAGTTTAAATAATAAATAGTATACCATATGGTGACCTTAAAGGTCAATGACCTTGAATGACCCTGGCCCAAAAGTTGTGGGGAGCTTTGAGACCTCTTCTCTATGAACCTTGTACGTCTTTAGCTTATTCCCGCCATTTTCCTGCATAACACAGCATTTACCAATCGATCCCAGCATGACCAATATTTGACCTTTACGACCTCGTTTGACCTTGAAGATATTGGCCTAGGTCAATGAAAATTGTTCATCATGTAGATCACCATAGCCCCCACCACCAACCAAGTGGCGTTTTTCTAACCCTCTTAGTTTCCGAGATCTTAGGGGCCTACCAGGCCCCCCTCCAGTGCGCGTTAGTGCCAGACCCCCTCCAGTGCAGGGTTAATCAGATGAACATAACAGGCGAGGGCAGGCTGAAGCCGGTCTCTGCTGAAGGCCTTGAGCTGTGCACTTCGCTTTCAAAGTGGCGTGAGACTACTTGCATTGAAGTTTGAGACATGATTTTAAAATCAAATTCTGCAAGTTTTTGAAAAGTACTTAAAGGATACCCCGCACCACTTAAAACATAATCTTAAAATCCATGGCTGTAAGAGTACGCACCCATAGTTTATTGTGCTGCTACTGACTCTAAATCAAGGTGAAAAGAATTTAAAGTCCAGGGCCTGTATGAAAAATTTCTGCTTGTCGCATGCGCACTCTCATATGACACATTCATGCCTAGTCTTATCTCTCAAAATATGCATTACAAATTAATAAAAATAACTCCAAAGCAGTACAAAAGATTGATATGAAGCGTGCATAGACCATTGCAGACAGGTCATCAATTGCCAAATCTCATGAAAGCTTAGCAACTCCGTAAAATATACACCTCATGAAAATGTTTTCGGCACTTGAACATATAAAAGTATGGTCAAAATCATTTAACGTCGTTCACAGCCTTGAAACCTGGTGGATGTTATCGCTTTGCGCCGGGTAGGCGCCAACTGATATTAGCTTTGTTTGGTCAGCGTAAAGCTGGCCTGACAGGCTGCTAAGCAGCCGAAACAGCTACTGAGTACTCGCGCGTACAGCGCAATCTTATTCACTCTTCATCATGCGTAAGTGCGAGGCCCTAGATTCGAATCTGAATTTAGATTCTAAGCGTATTTCACGTGACAAAAATAAAATATTAGGATTCAGGGAGACAACTGAAACTATTTGAATGTATTGGAGATGCACCATCTTCTGCTTCCTCCCATTTCCTATTTTATGAAACTCTCCGGGTTATATTCTCATTTTGCTGGATTTTGTGTATCTTGCTTTGATTTTATTTAGTCAAGTGGGCCTCAGAGTCCCAATCATTTGCTCTTGGCTTGGTGAAGTAAACGGGGAAATATACAACTGATCAAGGATAATAACCAGGCAGTTCGACTCTATCATTTTGCCTGATTATTTCAACGAAGTTAAAATATGTAGCGCGTGTAATCAGGACCAAGCACGTCCTTTGTTTCGATCGTGACCAGACCATTAGTCAGTATTCAGGATGGATGACGTCTCCCTCGTTTGGAGGTGTGGAGTCGAGTCACGGAAGTAGTTTCACAGCCGCGTTCGCCGGCATAGCCACATCATAGGACTTACAACCGAAGAGCAACGGGATGGAAGTATTCTTTCCTCATGCCTGGATATTACGTAATCATCAGAGCGTATCAAGAGTAATGTTTTTCGAATAAAGATACTCGAAGCTGCATTTGAATTACGGCTGGCATCATGACAGTAGCACCGAATCGCACGTCATAATGTGTTCGGTGAGATAGGTTATAACGACACCTCAGAAGATCGCGGGGAGGTATGACTAATAGGGCCGGACTTCGCAACCAGCCGCAATACATTAGGAAAAGCATTGGAGATACAGAAAATCAGTCTACGATGCTCTTTCAACGAACCAAACCGTGTTATAAGCGATGGAGCACAACAACGAAAGTTTGTCTCGCCTCCTTACTTAGAGGGATGAGAGAACGCCTAACTCAGGTATTGAGCAAGCACAAAGTTCTAACATGCGCAGGGGCGGTTTCTACATAAAGCGCCTCACACTTGTTTATCCAAAGTGGCTGGAGAACCGTTAACAGTCAAAACATACTACTTGGTTACATTCGAGAGAATTGATGTGTGTATCGATTGGTGAAATAATTTTGAGAATTGGTGTTAAGTGTTTTGATTCATAGACTTTCAAGATCGGACCCTTACTTTGCGATTACCCCAACTGCACGGCCGCGCCAGTTCACCTGCGTTGTCGACAGACAGAGAAGTTACGTCATTATGCAGTGTGATATGGAGGATATTTCAAGAGCACATCACATTGAGTTTAAGTCAATGTCATGGGTGGAGGTCATATTAGCCACTTCGAGGTCATAAGCCATAGTGCTTCCAGTAAGATCTGGTCTCATTGAAGGGCTTTACAGCGGCGATGTGGATCTTTATCTCTTTGGGGGTGCCCGGCCACCACCAATGAAACGTTGAGTTAGTATTAGGAAATCTTTCAAATTTATTTGCATAGCATTTTCAGGACTTTAGAGGGGTTTTATTTGTTTCGGCAGGTCTGTGTGAGGGCCCAAACAAAGATAATAGCATGCTCTCGGTTTTTTGTGGTGGGTATTGGTATTCTTTGAAATTGAGACAACCCCATGATTTTCGGAAATCCATGCCCCTGGTTTCCAGCCATTAAACAGTTCCCTAGCAAAGCCCGGCAAGAAAGGAACTGTTTACATGGAAACCGGCGGTTGTGGCCCTCGTTGCATGAAAGGCTAGTTCGGAGCACCCGTAGGAGTTGAAATCAAAGAATGTGTAGCCCATTTAAAGTCTGCTCGACTAGACGCCTCAGTGGCAGCCTAGCACATAAAACAACACGTGCAGCTCCCGCAGAAAAGAATCCCTTTGACGTTAGGACCCTTTCCTTAGAAGTGTAATGGCCTCCCGTGGTAGAGAAGAAAGCCGAATTTAGTATATTCAAGCATGTAGAGTTACAGACACCTTGGCAGCTTTCGCCGATCTCAAGATCCGTTGCTTAATCCGTACATGACACAGGCCTGGACTGAAACGTACCTGGCACGGGGGGAGGGGGTAGCCCTCTCCCTTCCTGAAACTCAAGAACCGCCCATCCGATATTCTCCATTCAAATGCAATCGATAGCTCCATCAAGTTCAATCGATAGCTCCATCAAAAAGATCCGAAAAAGGTCAGCTTTAGTTATTTTAGATTATCAGTGACGTCAAAATTCAAGCCCATTTTCAGATGTTTTCTCGGCATAACATGAACATTGATATAAGTGTTGTGGATAATTTTATGATAATATTTACCAATACGAATTAAACTCTCTAAGCTTGGTTCAAATTTGATTTTCAATGACATAAGCCAATATAACTACATAAGCTAGAATAATGTCTAGCTTATAGATTTGATGACGTCATATGCCTTTTTTAAATGATTTTAGCTATGAATGGCGCATTGTTCCTAGTATATAAACATATGCATATTTTCTATCAAAATGAACCATATTGTTCGCTGTGGAACAGAAAAGCAAATATTATAATGTCATAATATTGAACTTTCTCACACAGCTTGGCCCAATACCACCAGAATGCCTGAAGTTACCCAGAGACCTCAAGTATGCAAGGTGAAAGTGAATCATGCCACTTGTGTAACGCGCACATGTTTCCTGAAAAAAACTTTCCATGTATATTTTTGGCTGCCAACTTCAGCCCTGTAGGTTATTCGCTAGGTAGCCAATCAGGCTGCCAAATGTAGGATGTATACGAACAAAAATTCAGTTTTCAGAAAGGAAAAAAATTAGGAAACATCTTCCCCAAGTATCACCGATGATGTCATGAAAAATTTAACGTGGATGTACAGACAAAACATCAAAAAAGATGTCTATATAAAACACTTTATTAAAATACCGTTCTTTGTTGCCAAGAAAAGAAGAGAACAATTAAAATTTGAACTTTTCAAGAACAGTAAATTTATGACGTCACTATGACGTAATAAGATAAGCGATTTTTATTTAATTGCCTGTGAAGTAGGAAGAAATGTTTTACTGACAGGTGCTGAAAGCTTCGTTTTTCTGTCCATAGAGACTAACGACATTTACTCACAAGCGCAAAGGTGAGGCGGAGGGGGCAAAAAGCCGCCTGAACCAAGAACGTGTTAATATAATTAGAAGAGAGCAAATTTTATGCCTGTAAAATAAAGGAATAGAAGCATTTTGATATATTTGTCTTCCAATTTGCTCGACAGATCCAATGAAATCACAAACATTCTATGCGACAAACAGAGTGATGTTTGCACGTACATACATGCATACACACATACATAGGAGACCTGAATTTATTCGTCCCTCTGACTACACTGACCACTGAGCGCTGAGTTCCTGAGAGGGCAGTAAAGAAACTCTGTGGAACCTCTTCTATTACAGGAGCTATGGGTGAGGGCGATGGCCTCTTTTCGTTACCACTAACTAAATGACGCTATAACTCACTGCGAAGATATCACCTATGTCGTGGTCTCCAGTATGCCATCCACCAGAGACAAAGAACTGCTCGGTGAAAGCTCGATCTCATGAGTTGACCGAACTCGTTAGATATCTCCAGTCGGTTGTAGAACGAAGACGCATACAAATTGGTATGCTGCTGCGGGGTAAAGCTACGTTGTTGTATCGTTCTGTGATAGTGTTGTGGACCATGTGAGGTAGCTGAGGTAATGAAGTCTTGCCTGGTTGTGAATACGTTGGCAACAAATCCAAGGATCGGTGAGCGAATTTATGAATCAATAAATCCGTATATTATGTGATGAGTCGTTGGAATTATTGATGCGCTACTTATCCATAGTGCACATGCCAGCCGTGGACGTGTACAACCGAATTTGTTAATGAAATATCCTGACGCAGAAATACGTCAGTTATGAATATATTTAGATCCTTTCGTGTCGCAGGAATGGAAAAGACACATGCATCATTAAAAATAAGAAAATATATATTCTCAAGACAATGCAATGGGATCTGCTAAGAAAGCCAATAACTTGTCAAATTATGGCGATGGGAAATAGGAGAGTAGATCTTAAATCTGCTGGGTTTGTTTACACAAATCAGGAATGAAAAAAGTGGCGTGAGAAGGATATCCATAAAGCTTATTAATATGCATACCTGCCTGTAACTATATACATAATCCTGAATGTAAGCTCCTGGTGTTGGGACCGCGCAGCTGAATCGGCTCGATGGACCGCATCCAAACCTGTTTCGCGAGCATCTGGGCCTCAGGCCGGGGGTAACGGCTCCGTCTCGATCGATGCACATCTGGGGGTGATTAGTGTACCTGCCCCTGAGAGAAGCAGCACTGGAAACGGGCGCAACATCCACCAGGCAGTCTCAGAAAAATAAAGGTAACACCCTCTTACTGATAACATAATCTGAGGCCTTCCATTAGATGGTTGAGACGCCCTGAGTTATAGCTTAAGGCATCCAAATCAGTTGATATCGGGGTGCGGTAGTGGAGTGGTCAGCACAGCTGGCTTCCATGCAGCCGACCCGGGTTCAAGGCCCGGCGGCTTTCCTGAACAAGGAGCAAGTTGACTCCCGAAAAAGCCCTCAATAGGGAAAGAGTTGGCGACGCTATATTACCCTGGCAGTTGGTGCGTCGATAAGCCCCAACTGTTGGCGCTGCGGCATACATTAGCCTACTTTTACGAGAGCTTCATTCTGCAGTCTTTGCCTAGGGAAACTCATATTCGAGGAGTTGGATTGCTATTTTGAGACGCGTTTTCTCCCTTCTCCAGATCCTTTCTTCGCCCATGGCTACTTATAGCCATTGACCTCGACTCATACGAGCTGGATGTGGTTAAAACCCCTTAGAGGGGGTCTGTTGCCTGTCCTGCGCGAGTTGTTTTGTTTCCCGATAGATGGCAGCAACACAGAGGCCACCAATCACGTGACTCGACCTGGTTTGGTTCGATGATACCAAGATGCTGTGAAAATTTGGTCTTGCAGCGTTTATTTGGAAGTGTATGTTTAAAGGTCGTATCGGTACTAACGACTGCAGTACATTTACGGGTCGTGATTGCCTGAATATGTTTTGTGTTTTGTTAGGCTGAAATGCGAATTGGAATTTGGCGATGCACTAAACTTGGCGAGCCAGTGTGGCGGGCCGACCCCGGCACAGTCGCGAGGGCGTGAGTCATTCTGGTGCCGAATTGTTTGGCGGCTACGCTGTTGGACTCCATCCCTAGTGAGTTGAAGCATCGGAGTGGTGACTTAACATGGCAATTTGGATAGAAAAAACAGGCGAGACGCGTGGCCAGATATTTTCCATATGAAATTTTACCGGTAAAGGTAGGTCAAAGAGGTAACAAGGTCACCATACCTTATAACTACATTTAAGTCATCATTGCTTCACATATGACCTTAGGTAAAGGTGTATATCGGGATTTTCGATTTGTCCAGGTAGACGAGGCACTATGGAAAAGCATGGAAAAGCTATTAATATAAAAGCCACAAATATTCAAATCTAGACGCAAACCTTTTGACATACGGATCAGAGGTCATATTCCCTTTCCTTTAAGGTCATAATAAGAGTCAAACAGTATTTACAAAACTTACCTAATAGTAACGTAAAAAAACATCGTTTGTGTTTTCATTATATACGCAATCCACCTTTGACCTAGGTCATATTAGGTCAGAGGTACTTGGCGTCAAAACGGCGGGAGGTCTTACGTTCACTAGGAAAAGTCGCAATTTTATCAAATTACTTACCAGGCCTAATAGTAATGACATAAGAGTTATGCATTAATCATTGCATATTGAGTGAAATAGCCATCTACAATACCTATCAAACCATGACCACACTAAAAATGCAAGTAATTTTAATTCACGCAGCTTTTTGCACAATTGCCTAACGCCCATATTTCGGAGTTAGAGGGGGCATGCCCGTGGGGAAGGTGGCGCCGGACCCGGTGGGGCGGGTAATGCATTATTTGCAGTGATTGTATTCATTCGCCTATTTTGTCTGTGAGTAGACCTTTTGGATTGATTTGATATTGGGATTATTTTGGTTCGTTCTGTAGATTTCTATAGACTTTTCCATAGGTTTCACTAAATTTTGGTGCATTATGCATCATACTTCGAGGCCGTCGATATGTCGAGGCCGAAACGTCACGCCGCTCCTGGGGGTGGGCGCTTGTAGGGCTGCCACAAATTGTCAGTGTCTGTATCTGCCTTATCAATGTCGCAAGGTTGCAGAGGTGCAACGTGTCGGTACATAATTATTTAATAATCATTCTTTTTCGCAGTGATAATTATTGCCCAAATCTATTGAAAATTCGTGTTAGTTTATTGTGTCTTATTGCCACGTTGTTTTGCGTTAATGACCGCCCTTAGTGAATGGCTTGGACTTTTGGAGCTGGAAAAGCCTCCTGGTTCTGGATAAGCTGGATATTAGTAGTGCTAAGCTGGCAGTGGAAGTGGTTTAGTAAAAAAGTTTTTCTTGCGACATTTTTTGGTGGTTGAGTCGGCTACGCCAACAATAAGTAATCAATTTATATACATTATATTATATGAATAACATATTATCACCAATGCTCACCCGTCTCATATTGGTGATTTCGGTGCAACCATAGACACTGGTTACACATCTCACCTTTGGTTGATGCAGTTGAAAATATCGCCAGCCACAACAGCTTGGACTCGGCTCTCTGGATTCGTCGCCAGCGGGGTGTCCGAGGCAGACACAATCTGGATAAACGTGATACTAAAGCAGCTCACAATGTCAGGTGGCAGTTTATATTTGGAATATGTCTGTGGAAGGTAGTCGGCAGCTGTACTGTCGAACTTACCACGGGCTGCTGCAAACTTAGCTGTAGGTACGGATATTCACAAGTGCCGTCAGAATACAGGCTTGTATGCGGACAGGGCATGTTTTTCCCGCTCTTCTGTCGCTGAAATGAACACCTTGAGGACAAGTAAAGGCATCGAAGACTTGAAATTAGCTCCCAGCTGATCGGAAAGTCAAACAAAATCTGTCAAAAATGGTTAACTCATTTTCCTTCGGAAATCCAACTGCATTTCCCATCCTTATGGTATTCTTGAACGCATGATAAGATATGTGTGGGAACAAGGAAGGACAGTTTGGGACGTATGATATGACAAATTGAAAACTTTTACCAAGCTCGTACCTAAAAGAGTTTTCTGAACTGGAATGCACTATTATCATTACAAAGAAGTAGCTTTATGCTCTTATTATATTATAGAATAAGAAATAGCGATGTAAGATATAGGAAGCTGCTGTGATGGTTAGGCTAGTGAAGAAGGCGCACGTGTAACCTCAATTATCAAGTTTACACGCGATTTCATTTACCAACTCCTTGGTAATCCCCACGCTCGGCACTCGCGCAGCTCGTTCATTCTCGGAAGTGATGACAAGTCGGGCGAGGGGCAGCGCTCAATCGGCTATTGACCTACCGGACTGAAGGTATCCTCCAGTGCGGTTTGCGGTTTCCTTTATAGGAAGTCAAGTGCGTGCTCAGCTTTGTGATGAGAGTGGTATAACGGCGATGCGCGATTTCGTGTTTCAAAAAGATGCAGGCTGAGTCCAGGAGAAGGCAACAGCTATTCGTACTAAAGCCCAATCTTACAGAATATCCCCCCAACCCAGCCGGACTTCTTGACACCGTTCATGTACGCTCCGTCTGGTGGTGAAATCTTTCATGCCATTGCGTGTAAACAGGACTCATGACGCCTACTTTATTTGACTGCTCTTTCTCGCTACATAATGTGAACAGAAGGTCATTTGTTCTTCTAATCACGTTAGAACAAGTTTGTACAGTGCATGGGTATTAGCAAAAATATGTTTGGTACCACTATCAAATTTTTAGTTAAGAATTGTGTTCTTTCCTCGTGATCTTGGGTTCCCAAGTTCAGTTTGGGATTTGTTGTGGCGCAATACAGGTCTCACATCTTACAGTTGAAACAGTGCACTGGCACTTGCGGCGTAAGTTGCCGGTTTTCGCTGCAAATCTGGATGCTCGAAAATGCTTTGACAGCAGTTAAAGATGCGGGCTCTTTTTTCTGTCTGCTCCCATTTCTTGGTATTCCCTCAAGGTGCATTTTACGGGCTTGCTATTGCTGCATTTCTGCACAGGTCCCTTAACACCCTCCCCGGTGGGCCTCCGAGCCACCTTCACCCTGGTGGGGGGGGTGTTGGAAAACTCCCCTCGAACTCTGCTCCTATGCGTGATAGCGAAGAGAAAAACGAAAAAATGAGTTTCAATTTGATATACTAGCCCTGCTCTCTTTTATGCTATCGTAAACGTTTTTGGAGGTGTGGTTACTTAACCTGCACTGGCAGCTTGATCTGAGATGACCTGACTTTCAAATTTAGTGAAAAATTGCAGAAATGATCAATTATAATGTGTACCAAGGATGACAATGCTTTGTGCCGCCGCTTTCTGGAGCTACCGGAAAAACACGAGGAAGGTGCTCAAACACCCCCGACCGGGGCGAAGGTTAAAGCGGGATAATATCTACGAGCTTTGCTATTGGGCCTGGTACCAGGCAAGGCACAGTTGCTAATGAGTTTTCTAAAGCCCTTGTAGAGCAGTCATAGATAAAAGCAGCTGTTTTACATCCGCGACGTGATGTAGCGATGTGATGATCACAGGTTACATAGTCTTTTGTGGTTTGCTATATTCTGCCATGGTCGCCAGCGGGATGCGGAATAAAAATCAATACACGAATAAGTAAATATTTTCCAAGCACTTTTTTAATCCTCTCCCTCTGAGCTGTGGCTATCATTATAATCTATCTATCTTCTATCAATTATAATATTTACGTAAAGGCTGGTTTTCAGTTCACACCGCCGAGACAAAGTCATCGTCAACTTCAGATAAATTTATACACAGGATGAAACACAACAGTTGCCCTTTTCATTCACACAGCGTTAACAAAACACACAAATGGATACACTCAAATACTTTTCCTTGAGGGCACATGGCTTTGGCCACACTCATTTTCACATTTGAAGACATCTACACATTGAGCTGAACAGGCAATAACCAATCCCTGGTGCTTAGTTCGAACGATTTTTTTCTGAATTTTCACCGGCATATCTCGATACTGCAGTTACAATCATTTCAGTAACTCATTTGAACGGCAGCATATCTATAGTTGGTGAGTAAAGTGCGCTCCTACGCCATTCTTTTTAGTTGCAATAATTCAGGTTTTTCATTTGGACTCCTTTGTTGAAATGATCAGTATCACGTCACTTTTTACACATATTATTTTAAATCACTATAACATATAACAGTAACCAATATAACACAATATTGTAATTTTCACACGACCCACAAATTGTTGGAATGAACAAGTAAGAATTGGATACTCTAACCAACCATTGCATGCAACTTATACTTCTAAGGTTTTTGATGACACGATTGTGAGAACAGGATAGGCGTGATTATACGAATAACGTATATTTATGAGTATTTGTTCAAAATAAGGAGAAGGGTTAACATCGACGTATTAGTCACGAATATGTGTCCTCTTATGATAATACTATGAAACTGAATTGATTTTCCAAGATTTATCTACTAGTTCGGAAGATATTGAGGCTGTGAAACGCACGAGTTGCATAAGCACGCACACCTTATAACGAAAGGCCGTCCTGCATCTTTTTCAGGATATTCTTACGTGCTTTGTTGCTCAGTTTTCTGTGAAAAAAAACATTTATGTAAGTGGCGATATCTCTGCCTGGAAAAATAAAATGTTTGCTCTTATTAGTGCGAAGTTGATCTCAAATTATAACTTAAGCGATGTGAATATGATCTAATTTTGACTACTTGCGAATGTGAATCATCATTGGCTTATGTCTTCTGAAGTAAAAATCCGGATCCAGAAAATTCGACAATGAGTTTGTTCCATTACTGCCGACAAGTATGATTGAAATTGCAAAAAACATCAGACCTATGGAATGACATTGTAAAAATTTACCTAGGAAAAGCTCACTCCCCCGCAGTCCAGCCTCTCAAATATTTCCATGTTCCTTGCCCTCATAACCTTAAACAGCACGGCAACAGATCCGAAACCCGAGTTTAACCTTTGTCACTCTCACGCTCATCACACCAGCTAAGACCTTTCTACCGCACGGATGCCTGCATAAATGGGCGGCCCCGCACCCGAGCCCATTACAGGCCTTCTGGGAACCCAGCATCTGGGATGATACATATGGTCGCTCCAACTAACAGTCATCAGCAGGCAATGCCGCGTCTTGTGGGCGCCAGCTTATCGCCATGCATCGAGCTCATGCCGTCAAACAAGCCGTATTCCTGATGCGCACCCATGCATGACTCAGATGTACGCGATATCACAACATGTCTGCCTCATATCACTCAACCGCCAAGCACGACGCGCTCACCATACACAACAACGAGCAAAGCTTTGAAGCTTCTCACCAGGCGTGATAACCTTTAAGCCCGGTTCGAATCCATATATTCATATGACAACGCTTCCGGAGCAATCGCCAAGGTAGCGCTGACCTTGACCGCCCGTTTTAGTCTCGCCTACATAGTTCGATGCTTTCCACCGGCAACAGGCAGCGACAGACATGATTAGACGTGTCACTGCGGCTCCACCAACGACCGCCGGCTACGACGTGCCATCAATCGCTCGAGATGATCGAGTCCGTCTGACGGCGAGGCCGTGAGCATGGCGGCATTCTCACACTCTACCAACATCATCTGACCCCCAGCAGAGCCGTCAGGAGCGCGGTCGTCACCAGTGAGAGCACTCCGCCTGTCGGGGCGTGCCGTGCCGAGCCGTGCTGCATGGCGGCTGGGTGCTCGCCTGAGGTCAAAGGATACCGGTCAGGTCAAGGTCAAGCCATCTATCAGAGCTGATCCTAGAGACACTGCAAATGAAGAGTAGAAATTCGTTTCGGGTGTTTGTTACTGAATGAATGTTGCATTTGTAATTACCTATGATGAAGGTACACCTAATACCTCATTTTTAATCTTGAGGAAATATGGAAAGACAAGTGTCTGAGAATGGTGCACTGGTATGCCATTTGGGCCCCTTTCTCTGTCTCCGGTAAATTTACTCATTTTATATGTGATTTTCTTAGGTTTTGAATGAATTTCCTGATTTTAGAGAAAAAAACTTCAAGAAAATGTGATGCCTATTCGATGTGAACGCGATTGGTAGTGTTTTGATGCAGCGTTAACGGTATTTACACAGAAATGCTTTAAAAACAGGGAAACAAATCGAACATTTAGGTGAAAAGAAAGCTTATGAATCCGCCAAAAGATGTGACAACTTTTGAAATATCCCATCAGGTTAGCTTGGTCAAAATTTTCTATCGATTTTCCTTTTACGAATGCAAAATACTCACTTATGATCAGGATTCTACCATTGTGTGATGTGCGATGAAACAGCTCCTTAGAAAACTTAACTGTAACTGGTATGGTGGCATTGCACTTTGTAATAAAAAGTAGCAGTAGTGGAATACTGGACTAGTGTGTACCGGTATCGCAATTTAGAACAAGTAGTGTCAGCAGCCGCAGCTTCCCTGAACAAGGAGCAAGCTGACTCTCGAGAAACCCTTCCAACAGGGAAAGAGTTTGCGACACCATACCCTGGCAGTTGGTGCGTTGATAAGCCCCAAAAATTATTAGTGTCAGTAGTCGAAGCGAGCTCAACTAGCCAAGGTAGTCACATAAGTCACCTATCTACGTCATATTCTAAGCCTTCCAAACCTGCAAGGACTAGGTAAGCGAAGGAAGGGCCAGCATGTTTGCCTAAGCCTGGTTTTTATGAGTGATACTTTTTATGGCAGTACATAAGTGATAGCTCAGATCCCTACAATACCGCAGGGGATCGGCGATGTGAAAAAATTGTAACGGTTCTTGTATTATTTCATTAGGGCCATCTCCATACAGGCAGGGGGATGGACGGCTTAGTAGATAGCGCGTCTGCCTATACTAAGCCACTGGTCCGGGGTTCAAGACCCGGCAGAACCTCTGTCGATCTGATCCCCCAAATCCCTCCCAACGGGGTGAGAGTTGGCGACACCATATAACCCCGGCAGTTGGTGCGTCGTTAAACCCCATAGAGGTATAGTAAAAACTTGTATAGGTTTATGTATGTCGTGCATTTGCGTTGTATATCTGATCGCTGTTTGTGTTTCATTCTAAAAAATGAAGAGGTGCAAAAGCATTTGCTAAAACACTTCCAGCACACGGGCCCACCCTTTACAATGCGGAAGACGGTGCAGAGCGGCCGTTCCAAGCTTCCACCTCCTGGTTCCGCCCTGCTGGATCAGGATATTGCTAATTTTTAATATTGCAGTGGAGATGGAAATTTATCCTTTTTACAATAAAGTCATTCATGTACTTTTTTGTGGAAAGTATCCGTAAAATTTTTTATATCATTACATTATAATGATCTAAGTATAGTGGTATTCAACAACTCCCACATAACTGATACACTTATGTTGTAATTTTCCAATTTTGGCGTAAATCTGTTCAAATCTAGCACTAGGCCTACACTACAATGTGACCTGCAATATTTCTGACTCCACAACTTCAGCATTGGGCAGCCAACCCAGTTGGCTTATCTGCAGGGGAGCACTGCAATTATAATTGTTCAGGATCAGTTTTAGGACAGCTCGGTGACATCATTGATAAAAAGAAGGTGGAAGAGAGAGAGAGAGAGAGAGAGAGAGAGAGAGAGAGAGAGAGAGAGAGAGAGAGAGAAAGAGGATTTGGCGAGTCGCCTATGCTGACCTGTGACCACGTGGACGGTAACCTCGTCCGACTCGGCGTCGATTGGCTGGCAGGTGTACTTCCCAGAGTCGGTGAGACCGGCGCGGGTCACTAGGATGCTGCTGGTGCGCCCCTGCGTGGTCGCCACCAGCTTCCGTGGCCCCGTCGGCTGTTTCTCCTGTGTCCAGCCTGAGGGAGCAAACCACATGTCAGCTAACGCTGCGTTTGTAAACATTGCTGAGGTTCAATAATTCACTAGCAGCTAAGGAAGGCCTCTCAAGATTCGTGCCCTCACATTTACTCCGTTTCAGCTGTCAAAACGACTATCACATCACCCTCAAAAGTGTGTATGGGTTAGTTAACAGGTCGCCTTTGTTTTTTTCCACTTTGCTAGTTGCACGCATGTTGGTTATTCAACTCATCATCCATTGTGCGGGGGCTTATAAAATGACCAGGGTTAAATCTCATGGAAAGGCACGTTTTATCTTCTAGCCAGGTGATACTCCTAAAAGCAAAAGTGCGTCAGTCTCATATAATGGCTACGCACATTCTCATCAAGTGAAAGTTATCCAATTCTTACGGTACATGGTGGCTATTTTAAACAGGAGCCGTGCTATAAGGATTTTTCCGTGTAGTTTTGGCAAAGTTAAGAGACTTTTATAATAGAACGAATGTTGTTGTAAGCCAGGCATACCACTAAAGAGAGCTTATTGAAGTCCGGGTGTCCCAGCATGACGACGGGAAGGCTCAGACATTTGAGCAGTTACCCTATTCCTTCCCTTGATGGGCTCATGAGCCGTTAAAACCCATTGCATTTAGCACATTTCAAATAGGATTTGCTTAGGGTAGATGCAAATATGAGTGCTGTAGCTTATCATTAATTCCAATTGATCTTCAATGGACCTGAAGCAGCTATGATTTTTTACCCAAATATATGGACGCATGCATCGAGAGACACTTATTCCTTCCATGCACGGACGCTGCAAAAAAGACGAAAATGAATAATTTGGACCTAAAATCACATTGTAGACTCTTTTGCCTTTCTGGTTACCACGGCCTATTATTTTGGCGCGATATAAATAGGTTTATGTTTTCTTAATAAAAGAACAAGCTAAATATGTTGCGTGTCTTCTGGTAAATGTTGCCTGATTGGTTGACGGTGTCCTCTTATCAGATATGTCCACTTGTCGGCAGCAGTATATCAATTTCTAGTATTTTTCACCACACAAGGAATGTGGAGCTGTCATTGTGTACTTCTCATCATCACAAGGAATACGATTTGTCTTAACAATATAATACTAGCAAGAACAGTCCATGTTCAGATCTGGAGATTTATGACATAGTTTTTCACAGAGGGTCCCACACTGCGGCAGGGAGAAACTGGATGAGACGTGAACTGGGTGGTAAGTATCGAACGAAGCGGGACGAAATTGTCCCGGTTTCATTCCCGACTTCATGTAGTGGAGAAGTTTTCTGAAAACGGTACGGGACTAACAAAATGGAATGGGAGGACCACTCACCGGATATGTTTATCAAAACAGAATGGGAGGGAATAGGGTGGATGATAAAGTTTCCACACTACAGTGTAGGGTGATCGCTAAAAACAGAGGAGTCCAACTGGAATCCAGTTTACTCATGCACATTGTTGGACAACATTGTTTTGTACTATTGAGCTGCGGACGAGACAAACATGGCAGCAAAATTATGCACCAGACTGACAAGATCGGCCGATCGTTGAAACTGGGGCCGGGAACTTTACGTGTGGCTGACTTTATACGTATCTGGAAATCTCCAGCTTTAGACCATTGCTAAGAATAGAGCTCGATTTCATCCGAGCTGTTAACACGCGCATTGACGGGGGTCTAAGCCACCTTCGCATTGACGGGGGCGGGTACCCGCCCCCTAAGATCTCGAGAACCACGGTAAGTAGCGAAAAACGGTAAACGGCGTTGGGCTGCCCATCCACTTCTCCATCGAAAACATTTGAACCATTTTTTGTCAGGTCACATTTAAGGTCACGAAAGGTCAAAACATGCCCGTCATAGGGATAACATGTAAAATTCAGTTTTTCGGGCATTACATCTGAACAAGTAAAGATAGAGCAAAACGACTTGAACTTTATGAATCCTCTTAGCAAGCCGAATCAAATGATATATAATTTGACCTTGCTAGGTCAAATCGAGGATTTGACCTGACCTGAGGTCAGGTCAGGGTCAAATTATATAAAATGCATATCATTAGAACCGCAAAGCCCAGGCAAATCTAATGCAGCTAAAATAAATGCTCTATCACCATCTGTTACTGAGTTATTCCGTAAAAACCATTTTTCCCATGTATTTCCAATGGAGAGGTCATGCCTCGTACCTGACCTTAGGTCATCGATATCAAAAATACCGGAACATATGTTAGAGAACTCGGTGGGGCCATTATGTGATATGAGTTTCAATCGGATAAGTTCACCCTGCTCCGACTTATGCTATCTTAAACTTTTTTTGAGGTCGGGTCACTTGACCTGTACTGGTGACCTGACCTGAGATGACCTAACCTTAAAATTTTCACAGAAGTTGTAAAAATAATGAGGGAAAAGTATACCAAGTGCGGCGGCGCCACGCGCCGCGTTTTTCTACTATCTCCGAAACACCCGAGGGGGGCGGGTACCCGCCCCCCGTCAATGCGCGTGTTAACAGCTAAACGGCCAAAGAAACAAGCCTTTGACAATTTTTGTCAATACATTGAACAATCTTTTGTTCATTTACCATTCCGTGTACGGCTACGGCAAATTATGCTTATCAGGCATTCGCTGACGAGTCCTTGCATAGAACACGGCCAGTATGAAATATTCAGAGACCGAAAACCGGTTTCGGTTCTCACTGCGTCCAAACCTATTTTAAGCTGGTGGTACGCGCAGGTCCAAATAAACTGTTCGTTCTATATGACATATACCCATGCCTGTAATTTCTATAAATATTTCACATACTTACTTACCAATATTCAAAGCTGTGGTCGTAATGAGAAACTGAGCACAAAGACAGAAAATGGAAAATACCTGAATTCCCGGCTTGGTGGTCGACCTGAATGCACTTCTTTTTCCGCAAGCGTAGCAGACCAACGCAGAAACATTTTTACGGCAATTTGTTTTCGAACATCAATCATCGTAACCCATTAAAAAGGAGAAACACCAAAAATATTGTTTTAATCTGTATCATGCCATGAAACATTTATCAGTAAGGATGATGGGAAGGTCACAGCCTCCGACAAAATTGACTTTCAAATGCACCACACTGAAGTCTTTGGATTCACGTATAGCCTTAGCAGCTGACGTACCCTACAACTTCGCAGTCTTTCGATTCAGCTAAGACTGGAATCCAGAAAATCCTAAGTTTGACTAACGCAGATGTTAGCTATATATTTTTCAATGTATTTTCTGGGCGTGACAGTCCGGGTTTTGAGCAAATGCCATTCATTTATGGTATTTGCTGTGCCAATTCGCTACAAGTACCAAGCTTTTAATGCTATAAAAACCTATATTTTGATTGTTCAAGCTCGCCTAGTTACTACAAGGCTATTAACCACTCTATTTCAGTCATCTGAAGGCAGCTCTATAGTTCCGACCGACTCCTTCTCTGTGCCAAAGGGTTCATCTCGATCCGGCTCACATCGCTTCACAAGTCCTTTCGATCTCTGTAGACTGATAATGCCACTCATGCCTTTGTGTTGACGAAATCTACAGATTTCCAGATATCCGCTTCAAACGCTGTTCCCACAACCAGAAATGGCTTCTGTTGATACACTTCAACAATCAAACGTGTCAGGCATGGGTAGAAGACATTTGCGTGGCTTGATGAAATAATACCTCCAAACGCTATTTGAAACACTGCATACAGGCGTTACTGTCATAGTTGCGAAGCCTGATCCACTAATGATGAGGTTTGTGCCTGAAAAATTTTCCGATTTCAGCTAAATTGGCGGCGCTAAAGCGCTCCATTACCCCTGCGATGCTCGAAAACGATAGTTCCAAGAGAACTTTACTACCGTATTGACCCAACTTTATCAATTCACCCAATGGTACTTCACCGATTTTAGCTTCAAGCCATTTTCTTTGTCTCCCTCACAAAACGGCTTCTATTTCGACAGATATGAAACACAGAGCTCCTATCTATCTATCTATCATTATCTGTCTGTCTATATGCGAAGTGGTTTGTTCGGGGCCAATTAGCTCCCGTCTGCTCCAATGGCTATGCTGAAGGCTTTTCAAATTATTTAGCAGTATTCTTTGTAAGCATATGTATGACAATATTTACGAAACTGTGCTTTTAATCTCGATAGATAATTGCTTTCGAAGTTAGAAAAGAAAAGACAATTGATATTTTGATACCGTCCGCATCATCACCTATCGACTAGCCGGCACCAACCAGTTTCTAAACAGGCCTTCTGCGCTTGGACTCTCATATCAGACGACGAGTTTCTGGGAGAGCAGCTGTTTGCATGGAAGAGGGTGAGGCCGATTAGCTCAAAGTTCTAGAATACTCCGATTGGCCAGCTGCATGTTCGTGAGCCAAAGGTTCTTACACAGCTCGAAAGCTGATTGGCTACCTTGACAGATTGCGCGCAGAATTCAAATGGGCTCGGTAGCCGTGGCAACAAAGCTGCCAGTCGCAACATAAGTCAGAGCTGGAGGTGACGATTATACCCCGAGGGCACGCCGGGATCGAATCAAGGGCGACCAATGATGCAGCCTCGTAACAAGGATAGAACGATACCAGTTTCAACGTTCAGAGAAGGCAAAAGACACATTAGAATTGGGCATGAGTTTCTCGCCTTTCCTTGAAAAATGGGATCGAGCGCAAGTCTCATCCAACATGTATTCCACTGTACTTATCAATATTTCAGGAAGTGAGCCGTTATCCGCTCTAATAAAGGCTTTAAACTCTGATCATTTAAGAATTTTTTTGTGCGTGCACATTATATGCGCATGCTTTTACTTGAATCCAGTGTAAGGTGATGGCAAGTTTTGCAAAGCGAGCCAACCAGCAAATGTCCCCATTAAACGTAAACATTGAGTAACCGTCTTTTGACTTCTTCCGCTAAGCATAAACCAGCAAATCATCCACTTTCAGTCAGGTTTTTGCCACTGATATTCAATGTAAGCGTTTCTTTTCAACTCTCTCTAAGCCGGGATCAGTTCTAATCGGCTTGATAGTGTGCTTCTCAGGGGTGTAACCAGGCGTTCGCTCGGGGAGGTGGGGTTTCGGTACCTTAAACCTGCTTGGGATTTATCGACGCCCAAATTGCCAAGGTTATACGGCCAGAACTAGGTGGGACGGATCTCGCCTGATTGAAATGATACCGCAGGCCCGGCCAAGGAGAGTGGCATCCAAGAGATCAGGAATCTCGCTCCTCGCGGGAATCCTGGACGGACCATAAACGCCCCGGGAGACCACAGGGAAACAGTCGCTCTTTACAGGAATCCCAGAGTGGACACAAAGAACCCGGGAGACCACAGGGCAACAGTCGCTCTTTACAGGAATCCCAGAGTGGACACAAAGAACCCGGGAGACCACAGGGAACAGTTGCTTACAAACCAATCACAGATCCAAACTATCATCAGGGGCCTCAAGCTTTTCCGAAAAGGCTCCAAAGCTTTTCGAATGAGCTGATCTCTTTAGAGGACCGCAAGTGTCACAGAGGTACAGGATTTCGAGGGATACTGACTACCGATGACTTTCTAGGTCCCAGGGGACCCTGTTGGGCACAGAGGGCCTTGTTTGCCAGAAATGGCCCCTCTGGGCACATAGCACATTATAGGTCGCAGATGTCCCTGCTGGCCACATAGCCCGCCCCTGTCTCTACATTTGCTTCAAACAGGGCCGCTATTTGCCGTCTCTTGTCTCTAAGCGGCTTTACGGACTCTCAAGAGAGACAGGGCATTCCAGCTGTTCCAATTCGCTACGTTCTTGGCATTTCTACCATCCTAGTTTTCCCTAATTCTAAAACGTAATTTACGCTTTACCCTCGCGCTTGACCTGATGCAAAATAAATCTTAAGCAGTATTTTGATGATTTCATTGTAATCGTATGAAGAAGGCTGTTCAGCTTCCGAACATGGGCGACGAATCACATTGAGTTGAAATTTTTGTCCGGCGCTCAGAGCTTTGTAAACAAATATTTCCTGCAAGTCGCAATAAATCGAAGGATTTAGTAGGCCGTTCTGCTGGAGGAGCTGTAATATCGTTGGGCCACGCAGCGCTCCATATATCTTCCACTTTCAAACTGTTATGCCCCGACTGGAACGACCAAAATATTGCGACTGGAGAGCTTGTATCCCAGTGTCATAACATTGAGCGATTTTGATTTCCATACGGCCGGAATAAAAATGCTTCCGAATGTTTTCTTTTTGTTTCACAGTTGAATTCAATGTTTTAACCCTAACATTGCTTAAGTATGAACCACATAGATATAATGAAATCACCTTAAGTGCGCTTTGAAACAATATCAGCCCAAGGACTGTATACCCGCTAAATTCTCTACAAAACATTTATTCGACACAAGAAAGCAGTTCCATGGCCCCGCTTAACCCTACGCACATACATGCGATGATATAGCCTTTATGCCTAATCGCATAAATCAGCTATCGCGAACTATGTCACGCTGAATAGATAACGAGTTGGGAAGGCAGATTATGGCAGAAATCCGGTGGTACCGCCCATGCAATGGTGAGGTAAATATTTTCCACACATAATGGTGGCTCTTTCCTCTCAGGCATCTCTGCAAGTAGGAGTCGAATGCTGGAATGCGATGCAGTTCTATACACACGGGCGTCGAAAGCGAGGTGGTTGAGGGACGAACCCCTCCATCCAGGAGACCGCAGGGGGACGTTTCCATAAAATGTTGGAACTCAACTTGCTTTGTTTTGACTTTTTCTATTATCTGAGTAGATCTACGAAAATAGCCACGATTCAAGGGCTAGTAAAGTGCATCGATCGTGATTTTAAGGATGGTCACCTCATCCTCTCCCTCAGTAAGAAATCCATGGTGGCTTCCCTAGCTGTGCGTTTACAGTAATAGTTTCCAAACAGTTCTTTATTACCATTTGGCGGGACCCAATCATTTTTTCTTTCTTGTTAATACTTCAGCTACATTGTAATGCCATTCTAGGTTCTAGATTATATGAAAGCCATTGTTTCTCCTAACAAGAGTTGTCAGGTCGCAATATTGAAGTACTCTCAGACGGTACGGTGTCTCACGAAACCACTGTTCATTGTTGATACCTACGCCAACGCCATAGAATAATAGTTTTGTCTATATGCGGGGCCAACGCCACAGAGCTGAATACAACAAGCTCATCTCACTCCCATTGTTCTTGTTTCTCTTGATTCGAGCGCGGATTGTACAGGCAGTAGTGATAGCGAGCCAGCTCAAAAGTGCCTGATCCGGAGTGCACTGACAGACAGACAGACAGACAGACATATATTTTCATAATGACAAATGCAGGTGCTAAGTCCATGCCTCAATTGACCTAGTTAGTAAGTTTTCTGTATAATTCACTGTCAGGTTTTCCCATGTGACTGCAGAACAAGAGTTGTTTTGTATTTCACCTCATTCGCATTATTTCGCTCCACTTCAAGATGACCACAACTAAGACGCTACCTCGCAACAAGTGAATAAATCACACTGGAGTTACAGTTTAACACTTAACACCTACAAACCAGACATTACCAACCTCCTAAGAATTAAGCTAATTTCAGCGTCTATGTCTTCTTTGTCGAGCTATTCCGTTTGCAAGACCAGCTTAGAAATGAAACCGCTCCATGTAAAGCTGGATTAAATACCTCTGCTTGTGGCCTTCATTTACGTGCCTGCTTCGTTGAGAGCACCCACACAGACGCCACACGGTCATTAACCTTCAGGAAACAAGCTTAGGGATGAGAAAGTGTCACGGCTAGCCCTTACGGTGCTGTGTCGCTCATTATACAATATACATGTGGCACCAGAAATGGTACCCTTCTCTGATTAAGTATTTTCCCGAAATACTATAAATCATGGAAAACGTAAAATCACTTATAACTAGCAGTGAGATGACAAAAATTTGGTGCACATTTATCAGAAAAATACTAGATAAGCCATTCATCAAAATGTGCCCCGCTGGGAGGCACATTTTTATGAACTTAATTTACCCTTCTCCTGGTTTTCTCAAAATAACACAGACATAAAGGAAGAAGTACAAGCAACTTATAAGACCATATCCATGATCGATTTCACGCATACGAAAAATTTTGGTTAGGCAAGGTCATGCCAGATCAAAGAGCTATTCAAGGTCAAGCGACCCAACCTCAAAACCAAAAATCACGAGTTTGAAGCGACGCCAAAGGAACATCTACAAATCGATCCGTTCCAATCTTTCACTACATGATGAGGTTATTAGGATTTACAAATCTGTTATATCTGAATTTTCATATTGTTGACCTAACATGGAGTCAATTTTTTGGTTATCCCCGCTGCTCTCTTTTTCAGTAAATATTAGATGGATGAACTTGAAAGTCGTCATCCCACGCATGCTCAACACGATCTTGACCATTAATTTGATTTTTTGGGCATCTGACCACCCAAAGGTCATGTGAGGTCACATGAGCATACAGTGATTATTTTGCCCATAACTTTGCACTGAATTGAGATTTGCTTTCGTTTTGTTTATCTTGTCACGGGTGGTCGATTGACATGCAGCGTGATTGTGCCAGGACTATAGGACCCTGATCGGGCTTGAGATCAGTTCCTTTTCCCCATTTGACCTAGCATAGTCATCTTATACATCATTCGATTCACTACAATAAGGTTACTGCTATGATGCCTACCGATTTTCTCTAGTGCAGCTCGGTACAAATGTATAAGGGAAAATCTACCATGCCCCGTTGTAAGCCTATGAAGCATTTCTTAACCTACAGTGACCTCAATATTGACCTAACATGAAATAAGTTCCTACAATTTCGTTTCTTATTTTCAAGAGCTTCAAACAAGGCACGCAATTTTTTAGCGGGGAATGTCATACCATGGACCCGAGTGGAGTGCGTGGTAAGTGTGGATTTAGGTCCAAATCTAGGGCAGTTAGGTTGCTGAATATCCCAAATCTTAGAATAAACCTCCAGGCTGAAACATCATGTATTCTTGATTTCGACGACGTCGGATTTACCTATAGTCTAGTTGGAACCGTGTGTTGAGGGCAATTTAAAGCTCTTAGAAATACAAATCGAAAGACAGCTTATCGTTTTAATGTCTGATGTTCACTGAAGTCAGCCGCCTACGTCTGTGCTTAACCTTCATCCGGGTGGTGGGCATGATTCATGTCGAAGGTGCATCTTCGACAGACGGAGGGGGAAGGAGAACCCTTCTAACTTGAAAACTAAGAGCGCCAGAGAAAATGCAGTGAAAACTGAAACTTCCTGTAGAATTTAGTCGAATTTATATTATCAATTTTCCTTTGAACCAACGTTGAGGTTGCATGATTCAAAACTATCCAATATTTATTAAATTGGGTGTAAATGAGAAACCTCGCTTGTTTTATAAATTATCAGCTGCAAGCATTTTCATAAAGGTATTCGAAAGCGCTTAAGTTGCTCTTTTGGAACAATTTATCAGGTTTTGAGTTAGGTCCAAGTATAGGGCAGCTTAGGCCACTGAGCATTCCGAATCTTAGAATTAACATGGAACGGTGTTTCCGGGACAGTTATAAAACTCTTAGAAAGACACACTGAAATACAGCTATTATTTTAAGGTTAGATGTGCAATGAGGTCCACTGATGTCGAAAACGATATGCACTATAATGAAGTGCTTACGTTTCAACTAATCAATTTAAAACCAGGCCTGTCATGAAAATTATTCAGAAATCAGTGCAATCTTCTCTATACTGCAAATACAATTGTACATAATTTTACCAGTAACTATAATCTAACATGGTAAAAGTATACAAACATTTATAATTTTACCAGTAAGCACAGCGGCAAAAAGTGTGCCTTCACTGCAGCACTTATATTAGGTTTAAGCAGTATTGCTATATCATACTTAGTACCAAAATACCTGACTTATCAACACCTATACTCTCACCACTTTGCCACCACATGCGGAAGAAAGATACCTAGAAACCGATATTTTCCTTAAATCAGTTTCATACGTTTCCCTGAGCCCAGTTCACAAAACTACCTAACGTGAATATGATGTATGCGCACATTTATCAACTTGTTGTCATAGGCCAACACAATGACAGCAAAACGAAGACTCTATCTTAATTTAGTTGAAAGCTAATGGCTTAAGCGTCGTGCTATCGACTGCAATATTCCAGACGGGGTGTACATTTTGCCAATTTATACACATGTTTCGGCTGGTGAGCGTGTATTGAGCTTTCACGACATGAAATGTGGGCATTCAGCGATGGAGATCAAGACATTCGAGTCCCCAGAGCCCTGAGCCGGACAGACCGTCTCTTATTCAGTGAGTTGTGCTGCAACATCTCCATGAAGCAGCCAAGCGCGTGCGAAATATTTACGGGATCCCTTGATATGCCAAGCGCTTAACTCCAAATTTATGTGAAAGATGTCATAATCAAGCAGTCGCTGCTGTTAGGGATAGCACGTGCTTACCGGTGTAGTGAATCACGGTGCCGTTGTGGAGCCAGTAGAGCTGGCTGATGTTCTGTGTGAGGGTGCAGGAGAGACTGATGGAGCTGCCTGCCTTCACGAACAGCTCCCGACTGCTGGCGATGTAGGCCCGCGATTCTGAAAGCCGAGCACGTACTTCGTTAGAATGGTTAGTTACTGAGTGGAAACGCTGCTGTGGCTGACTCCTGGAGCAGGCATTATCTGCTTCAGGGTGAATGAAGTTACCACTCTATTTACATCTGGAGTTCGAGATTTATGTGAATTTTATGTCTTCCGTCATTTTATTGGTAAAGTTATCTACAACACTTCGTTGTTGCAACTCATTAAAAAAATACAAAGCACCGATTGTTGCCGATGTATTTTGTGTAGCCAGTGAAACGATAATAAGGCGTTTGGGAAATCATGCTGATAGCGACGCTTTCAACATATACATTGACTGGACATACATGTCTATGATAAAACGCAGAGCGAGAAGGATCATCGATATCACAGGGAAATTATGAGAGCAAAAGCTAATGGCCTTATCCACCGATATGAATATACTGTGGCAAGTAAGCGAAGATATACTTATTTCAATACTGTTCCAGCGACCAAGAAAATCGCTCAAGGATGGGATGTTTAACACGCACATTGACCGGGGGGTTGGCACCCCTCCCCTCGGGTTTTTCGGAGACACCATAAAAACGGTGGCACGTAGCGCCGCTGTACTTGGCATACATTTTCTCTCATAATCTTTAAAACTTCTGTGAAAATTTTAAGGTTAGGTCATCTCAGGTCTGGTCACCAGTACAGGTCGTGACCTGACCTCAAAAAAGTTTAAGATAGCATAAGTCGGAACAGGGTGAACTTATCCGATTGAAACTCATATCATATAATGGGCCCACCAAGTTCTATAAAATATGTTCCGGTATTCTTATATCAATGACCTAAGGTCAGGTACGAGCCATCACCTCTCCATGGAAATGCATGGAAAATGGTTTTGACTTAATAAAGCAGTAACGGATAGAGATAGAGCGTTTATTTTAACTGCATTAGATTTGCCTTGTCTTTGCGGTTCTAATTATGTGCATTTTATATAATTTGACCTTGACCTGACAGAGAGATGACCGCAAGATCAAATTATATATCATTCGATTCGGCTTGCTGCGAGGATTCATATAGTTTAAGTTGTTTTATTCTATCTTTACTTGTTCAGATGTAATAGCCGAAAACCTTCATTTACATATTATCCATATGACGGCATGTTTTGGCCTCTCATGACCTTAAATGTGACCTGACAAAAAATGGTAGAAATGTTTTCGATGCAGAAGTGGATGGGCTACCCAACGCCATTTACCGTTTTTCGCTACCTATCGTGGTTCTCGAGATCTTAGGGGGGGGGGCTGGTACCCCATCAAAGGCAAGGTGGTTCAGACCCCCGTCAATACGCGTGTTAAATATATCCAAGTGCTATTGACGGATTGTATTGAACTGGCCAGTGAATACGGATGTTTCGGATCTGGATATGAGCATGGATTCAAATTTTGTCTGTTTACTGGCATGTTTCGATATGGATTTCATTTGGATTTCATATTCATCATGGTTTGTAAATGGACTGGACGGGTGTGTTGGGTACAGTTCGAATAGTAGCCGGATTGAAAAATAATTGTCTGGGTTATGATGCACTCTATTGAATGAATGCATGAACCTGAAGAACGATGGCTGGTAGCAAAGCTGTTTTTCACGCTGCTTGTCACCAATCATTACCACTCCACATATCTCTTAAAAAAGAGCGCTGAAGGAATTCCCTTGTGCTCCGTCTCTTCTCGACGCCTACAAGGCAATTACCCCCATTACAAGCACGCTAGAGTTCTCATATTCGGAGGCCGCAAGAGTCCAGTCAGTACCAACCTGTGACGGTGAGGTTGAACCTCTGGCTGATGCGGGGCTCTGTGCTGACTTGGCACAGGTAGGACCCCGAGTCGTTCACACGAGGTCCTAGCAGCTTCAGGGTCCACGTCTCAGAGGCTTGTAGTGCCACGAATCGTTTGTCGCGCGTGAAGGTGAACAGGCCCGTTGTCAGAATGTGGATGTCACGCTCACGAATCCACGAAACCTGCGCAAAGGTATGGAAGAGATCAGAGAAAGGTCGGACTAATCGCAGATCGTGCTGAAGGAACCAATTATGCTGTCAAACTATTTACATAAAATATAAATACCTTAGTTTTTAGGGTTTTTTGTGAGATTAGTGCTTGCAGAAAACTGTTATGAACTTTCATTATCAGAAAAGGATTAATATAGATGTTTTTAAATATATCAAATACTCTACAAGTTTCGGCTTACGCCATCTCTTTGGTGTGATAAAAAACTAAAAAATATCAGCTTAAAAATTCAGCAATGTGCTCTAGTACATGGACACACTTGAAGTATTCTCGGAGTGAAAGCTATGTACTGCGCAACGATATAGGATTTAACATAACAAAAAATATTCTTTAATGGAACATATTTTGTTTTTGTTTTTTAAATGAATTCTTTTATGGAAAATATACCTGAAAAAATTAAAATCTTCCTGGCTAACGAAGTTCCTATTTCTTTCTTCAAGTTTGAACCCTCAATTCTGCAGCCAGTCGAATTTATGATACTGTTATCAATAAGGTGATATCAAATTTAGCCTTTCCTTTGTGTTTACCTTGGCTTGTCTGTTCTCTTGGTGTGCGGCCTGGTCATGTACCATCATGCTGGCTTCGCGTAAAGTGTGTGAACAAGGTGTTGTATTAAACCCATGAAAAAGGGTCCACAAATGTGACTTTGATAAATATATGGTGGAAATAAGTGCAAAAATCGCTACGACTTGTTTTCTGTACAGTACCTACCAACAATCTGTGGCGGGCAATGCGATGATTTTACTTCTCATTCATTTTCCGTATATTACTTGTGTTTGTTTGGCTCGTTTCGTGGTTCTCTTTATGTTCCCTTCTTCATTTGTCTGTTTGTTTTTGTCCTATCGACCAGCCTCATAATTTGATCTAAGCCGATGACATGCCCAATTATTGAATTTTATTTTGATCTTTTCCTTTTGCTTCTGAAGTGTTTTTCCTCATTATTGCTTAATTTTTTTCCTACTCATTTTTGTGGCTTCTTCCTCTCACTCCTGGCCATTTATGTCATGTCGCAATGTAAAATAAGCAACTGATGATTGTGATGCTGATGATGATGATGCTGATTCGTCGGGTCAAGCGCAACAAAAAATTTTTGCTTAACACTAATTTTTTTTTTTTTTTTTTTGTTTTTTTTTTTTTTTTGTATATATATATAATATATATATATATTATTAATAATCAACAGGTACAATATATCATGAAAAAGACGAACGGACGTTGGCGTATGAATCGAAATGAAATTTCTGTCGTGCATTTTAAATGGTTCTCTGATATTTGACAGCATACTTTTGTGTTACGTATTCAAACCAGAACTACCGGAGCGTCATTCACCCCGTTACGTCGTTGGGTCAATATTTTACAGCCAGCCGACATATGGTGAACCTCATCCCTGCCGAGTTGTCCTAGCGTGCAAAGAGTAACTTCAGCTTCATAAACTTTACTGTTTCAAAGGTTATGTAAAAGTCGACGAGAGTGCCACTATAATGCTCAAGCATAACTTTTTAAGCCTCCTACAGCGTCAGAAATCACACCGTGCGCTGCTCTGCGACGGCCCCGTTCACATCACCACGCTGTTCCTGTCACCCGCCAGCCTTATGAGGTCGCCTGGGCAAAAGTCATATTCTGCCACCAGCTCCCAAGAAACCCGCTCACAACGCGCTTGGCCGTCATTAATTCCCAGCCGACGTCTACTCAATTTAGTAGAACTTCAAGACATTGAGAAAGCTGAGCGCGTGGCTGCTGAACTCCCACCGTAGTAGAGATAAGCAACTGCGTATTTTGGTATCAATGAGCAGAATGTGTCGTGTGAATTGCATAGTGATAACATTTGTGAGATGCATTAACCCGCGCCCCACCGGGGGTCCGGCGCCACCTTCGCCCCACCGGGGGCATCGATGGCCCCCTCTAACTCCGAAAATATGGGCGTTAGCGCAAATCTGCAAAGTGCAATAGAAAGCTCGTGTGAATTCAGTAAGAAATTACTTCGCATGTTTTAGTGCTCAGGTCAATGGTTTGACCTCCAGAGGTCAAATTAGGTCAAGATCGGCTATTTTCACTCAAATATGCAATGATTAAGCAAACTGGTCATAACTCTTATGTCATTATAGCTATTGAGACCTGGTAAAGTACATTTGATAGGAAATTGCCAGTACTTTTTCCGCTATGTGGAACGTAAAGACCTCCCGCCAGTGGTTTGACCTCCAGAGGTCACCTCGTGACCTAATATGACCTGAGGTCACGAAAGGTCAAAAAGTGACCTTGCCGTATATCAAATGAAAGCCAGTGACAAGACAAACACGATGGTGTTTGTTTCACCGCTCTAGCTCAATTAGGTCAAAAGTTATTGTCAAAATACTGTTTTTGACCTCTGGTGACCTTGGATGACCTTGGAAAAGTCAAAGGGTAAATATGACCCCTGGGATCCGTGAAAGGGTGTCCAAAAACGTTGTTCTGAGCAGTCTGAATATTTGCAATCATTTTTGTGGCTTTTATATCATGAAACAGGTTTTCCCCATGCTTTTCCAATGGGAGAGGTCGCCTCGTGACCTGACCTCAGGGCACGAAATCGAAAAATCCCGGATATACACCTTGTAGACCCTGGAGGGTTCATGAAGTGTAGGAAGTTTCAAATCGATCGACTTTGAAATGTAACTCTTACAGAGCTCTAAAGTTGAGTGAGGTGACCTTGGTTGACCTCGTCTGGTGACCTGACCTTGGGTGACCCGGGGTAAAAAATTTCAGGGATGATGGGAAAATGATGCAGTGAGAGGTAGAGCCCTCAACCGCGGTGTTGCGCCTCGTCGTTTTTCTGCTATCCCGGAAAAACCTTAGGGGGCCATCGATGGCCCCCCGGTGGGGCGAGGGTTAACAGCTTGACTGTCTGCCCATGAGCCTGGTAAATAGTGCACGCGTTCTGAATCATTATCCAAGCATCCAGTAGATGCTTGCACGTGCTCTTCCTTCGTTAGCGTCCATCTATATTTTATTACTGCTGGTGCATTTTTTGTACTTTTATGGTTAGCTTTTAGAGTAGAAGCCCGGAATGGAATTCATGAATATAAATACAATTTCGGGAATAGCATCTTCAACTAGCCCCATGTGGGACATGGTTTTCCTGAAACTATAGTTTTTTCCAAAAAGATTCACCTTCTTCTTAAATAAAGGTAAAAAGGACGTTTTTTTTCTCCGAAAAAGGGTCACTAGATATTGATAGCAGGGAACCATCTTTGTAAATATTTTCGGACACTATTTAGATACTGCAAGCGCTTGAATCGACGAAAGTCATAACTTCTAGATAACCCTGGAAAAGGATAACTTATTTATGTCATATGGAGTTTGGTCATATTAGGAAACAGTTAGTGACGCCAGTATTTGATATATTTTTGCGATTTTACACATATAGCATGACACAAACCACCCGTCTTGTGATGTCAATTAATTCCTATTATTCCAAAAGAGAATGGTTGACATAAAACGAGCTATTTAAACTAGATGCTCGTGTTCGAAGGAAATGATGTGGCGCAGCGGTATCGCGTCGTTAAAGCTGCGGATCTCACCTGACCTCAGCATTTGGAGCGTCATAAAGCCCCAAGGCTCTTCCTCTTCCTCCTCTGCTCACGTTTCAGGTTATAGCCAGCAGTTTCGAAGTGCCCGAAAGAATTGTTTAGTCATTCCTGTGGGCGTCAAAAGCGGGGGAGGGGTGGGAAGGGGCGCGCTCCTTCTCACGAATCAGGGTGTACTTCCCAAACCAAATTTAAATCTCCGCTTGATTTGTTTTGCATTCTCTCTCTGTTCCCTGCGTGAATCTATACAAATGTGTTGGCATATGCAGCCAACACTATTCAGAATTTGCCTCCCATACCCCTGATCATCGTAAGTCCGGGGTCCGTCCCCACTAGTAAAAATTCCGTGGCGACGCCACTGATCATGTCTCTCCTAGAGGCATGAGCGTCCAACCACAGGGAATACCCTCAGAGTGAGAAGCTCGATTACAGGTGTTTTCCCGGCTCAGATGAAACACAGGGTGATAAATATAGTGGCTAAAATCACGTTAGCTAGTACTGTACTACAGCGCACACTCTTTTTGCGTTGCTCATTGTACGTGTCCACGCTGGAACTTGTTCCGAAGATTATGTGATATTTTAACTAGCCACAGAAGCTTATATGTAAATAATAACTGATGACGGTAGCAATCTACGTTAAAATTTCTCATCATTAAGGCATGCTACTTCTATTCAGGGTCTGAAGACAACCCTTCACATCAAACCACCAGAAAGCTCACCTGCCAAGCGTACAGCCGCTGTGATGTCTCTAACGTTGAACAATGACAACGAAGTGAAGGTACTCTCCAGCAAGGAAGCGCAGTTAAGCCCTAATGCTACTGGAAATTGGGTTGAGACACCATCGATTGAGTACCTTTTAAAGACATCGAATGGAAAAGCTTCTTGCAGTCGATGACAATTTAAAACTAAAGTGACACTTTTATAGCCGAATTTGAGCTGGATAGCCACGTGATGAACAAACCAGAACATTTCGGGTTCGATATTTTGCTAGTCCAAGAACTCACCGTTATCTTAGGAACAACGTTCATTTAGGGTGCCTATCGACCTCATCGAGCCCGAACTGCTCCGCTTCAATGTTCACACATCCCTTTGGCCATTAGGGGGGCGGGGGTAGAACTTAGGAGTGCGCTAAAAAAGTAATGTGCTTATGAGACGCTATTATTTCGTAAAGAAGTGATTCTTTTTAGAAGCAGCGCATTAAGCTAGGGGATCTCCGCATGCCCTAAGCGGCTGAAAGCGCAGTTAAAATCTCATGAAGATACCACATTCCCTTTCTAAGTGAGTGATGTATTGCAATGGTCAGTCCGGGTACGATCCTTGTTAGCCCCTATAAGCATGGTTCCAGTTGGCAAGTGTGAGCATCTTTGTTGAAATTTACAGCCACTGTAAATCACTTTCGGAGTTGCTGAGCGCTTTATCGTTCGTGACGTTGCGAGGTTGTCAGGATGAATTGAAACCATGCCCATAAATGTCTCAGTCGCACCATGAAGTTTTGACTACCTTTATAATAAGCCTAAGCTGTTTGTACGTATTGAGTTATAACATATATAAAATCTACTTTTTTACATGAATTTCGCCTAAAAGAGGATAGCTTCCTCTATACATTTATTTTATGTCCACCTATCCCTCTCTCTCTCTCTCTATCTTTCTATTTCTCTCTCTCTCACTCTTTCTCTCTTGAATTTATCTCCTACGAGATATCCCACTTCGCAGATAATTTTGAGAATGATAAGTAAAAAGATAAACACATTTCATTGGTCAAGAAACTATTTGATTTTTTCAGTTACAAAAGGTTTGATGGCAAGAAAATTACAATCTATCCAGGAGTGAGAATAGTTTGTATAGGCGAAGAATATTATCTGAAAAATAATAAAACAGTATTTATTAAAACAAGAAATTTAGAGCCCTATTGTTAAATCTCAATTTACAAAACATTTGCCCAGACAGGCATACTCGACGTGTTTTATGCCGTATTACAAAAGAATCATACATTTGGCTTGCTTTCAAAGATCTTGCCTGAAATAAGCAATCAATCTTGGACAACGGTTTTCAAATGTAGCACGGTCAGATATCTATATACATGCGCACACTACTTTTAACGCCCTCATAAGCCCCACCTGCCTAAGAGTCTAACGTATGTGTGGACTTTGAAGAGGGGAATTCCGTCTCGATAGGATCGATAGCCGCTCTAAGGGAACGCTGTTTTGTAAGCAAATGGCGAGTTCTTGAACGAATATATATATATATATATATATATATATATATATATATATATATATATATATAACGTAAGGCTCATGCCCCTTCTATTTTGCTTCACCTGAATCTCAAACCTTACGTGTCTTTGAAAGTTTTCTTTTCGGCCTGACACTAACGACATAGAAAATGCCACGATGGCTGAAAACTCTTGATATAATGTTTTCCACTATCTGACTCACAATCTGCTTTTGAAAGGTTGAAGTTTAAAGTCCACGAGCCAACATTTCATCGCTGATAAGATCAGTCAACTGATTTGCAAAGTGAGCGCATCGAAAACAATAACGTCAGAAAACGTTAGGCAGGGGCTGCGCAGGTTTTCCCACTAAGCCACTAATGGTTACGGCAACGGTAACGATAATGATGATGAAGATGATGATGTGTTCGGCTGAAGGCAAACGCCGGCGTCGTGGGAGGGCCGGAAATAATTTACCCCGGTCCGAACACTCTTGCCACCCCTGCCGTCGCGGCTGGCAGCCGTCTTACGAAAATGACGAGCATTCAGTAAACCGGCAAGCCTTAATATTTGGGCGAAACAGCTCAAAAGGTTCTTATTTTCAAAACTGAGACCTGATTTGTAAGGGGAGGCGACTTGGTGCTTACTGAGTTCAAGTAATACATGATTGCATCTGCTGCTGCTTCCTGGAAAAGCATCAGCCAACCTTCCGTTTTACGGATAGTGTCTAAATTCTCGGACATACACGACATGAGTTCAGAGTCCCTGAGAACTTGTGGGCGATGCAGTGCAGCCTGTCTGCTTTCCTTATTATATGAGAGTGTTAAACTTATACAAAAAGCCAACGTGCTGCTAAAAAAGCAAGTCACACGTATGAAATTCCTTTTTGCAATTTGATTGCAATTTTTTATTTTTTTCACTCAGCTCCCAGCAGTATACATGCGACTCAAACATTGTTTTTTCTGCTAAATTCTTGCTCTGTTCAGTAAAAATGCATCATTTAGACAAATGGACAGTATCTTCTGTACACAACCACCAGGCATCTGGCGTTCGCCTTGATGATAAATATTATGTTTACAAACCTTCTCTCAGCCAGTCTCCGGGTCTTGTATCTGCATTCCCTCACCTGCCTAACTACACCTGTCATAATTCCTTACTGATATCACCAAGTGCTACGTATGATGCAAAAACTGGCGTTTATGAGCGTTAAGTTTGTCAGTTTGATTTGCGTGGGTCTTAGCGATACTAAGAACGGTTTGATGAGCAGGCGAGGATATCAGTTTAAACGATTGTGTCACTCTCCTCCTCCCCAATCATGTTACCAGCCAAGGCATCATGATATTAACACTTAAACCAACACAGCAGGCAGATGAACGCGTTTCGAAAAAATTGGCTTCTTCAGCATCTATGGTAGGAGGGATAAGGAATCTGCCATCAAGAAATGCAGCAGTTTCATCGTTTGGTTTTTTGTGCAAAATTATCGTGCGACAGAACTATAAAGTCACGTGCGCTTAGATGGAAAAACAGCTCTGGAGTTGGCTCTCAACTTTAAGAACCATTTTAAAGTATTTAGTGTTTTTCTACTCCAGGCACTATGTTAACGCATTCTTCAAAGCCTTTTGGCACTCCCTAGAACACATCATCACACTATAGCACGGAAATTCATTCAGTATTTAATTCCTTCTTCCTGCGTCGGCTTCACCTTGTTCGCCTCGTTTGGCTCAGTTTTCAAAATATGCTCCAAGCTCTCATTGAATATCCCAGTGGTTAACATATGTAATCCAAGAAGCCCTTTCTTGCTTATCCTGGACGAGTAATGCCGGCAAAACTCTGTATTCCTCCAAAAAGCTGATTGAAGACGGCAGCAGCTGGTTTGGCTCTCCACACAAGGTTCAGTGCTTTTCCTACTTTACGACTAATATTCGTAGTTATTTAAGGCGTCTGTTAGTTGCAGTCCATTTTTCTTCAAGAAACTGTCACGTAATTATGAGAAATATATGTTTTACTATATATTCAATATTTGACTGATTTTCGCATTTCGTCACAATCACGCGTAAGAGGTTAGCACAAATTTTTCACGAAGAACGTGACGTTGCGGCAAGGTATCTTCAAAATGGATGATTGTATCCATTGTATCTATGTCTGGTTTTGTTCGTTCTTGATGGACTCGCTCGGCGCAAAACCTTCTTCCGATTCACCCAATTTCTACTGAATCTATGAGTGCAGGGAATGTGACCTACCCCCGTCTAAGCCCACCTGTGTGGCATGCCTCAGTCTTTCAACCAGAAAGCCTGCAATATTTTGCAGCGAGTGCGGCCTAAGGTGGCACACTACCTGCGCAAAGCTAACGTTGGTCCAGGCACGAAGTCTGAAAGTATGGCATTGCAACCCGTGCCGCGGACGCCCAATTGATACAATACCAAGATCGGACACAACACAGTCGCAACCAAGCGCATCGCAGATGGACATCGGAGATTCACCACTGGGGCAAACCCTCTCTTCGAGACTCGCTCAACTCCGGAGCCAAGGTGGGGTGATACGGCGAATCCCAAAGTCAGCCCGTATCACCGTGGCAAATTATCTTTCTGGTCTCATTGACAACGCAATTGAGCACCCGAGCTACCAAACCTGGTGGAATTTTCTATCCTTTGCCTTCATCGGCCTCCGGATACCAACAAACAAGAGCGGAAAACAGAAATCAACCGCTTCATCCATAAAAAACAGTCGCAAGACCTGGAGTCTGGCCAGCAGGTACCCCCAAACAGCTCCTTCTCATCCAGCCTTATCACTCATCGCGCCTCAGAGGGCGATATCGCGCATAGAATCCGCGGAAAATGTGCCGATGGCGATGTTCGGGCGGCTCTTCGTATCCTAACATCAAACGAAGACTTCGCTCGCCCTTCTGAGGAAATTCTAGGCCTACTCAGGCAAAAACACCCATCCGCCCCGGTAGATGAAGGTCTTCCTCTGCCACCCACCACCGACGACCCCGACCCTATCTCAGCCACCGAGGAACAGGTTCTAGCCTCCATTAAAACAATGTCACCCGGGTCCTCTGCAGGACTGGATGGAATTCGGCCCCTCCACCTACGCCAGCTGTTTGGAAACGATGTAGCTGAGCCTGGCCGCTGCCTCCTAGGCTCAGTTACAAGATTGACGAACTTGATCCTCGCCGGCCTAGTACCAGATTGCGGCCGAGATGCCCTATTTGGGGTTTCACTCTGCGCTTTGAGAAAAAGGACGGCGGCATACGCCCTATAGCGATTGGCAGCACTTTTCGCCGCCTTGCAGGTCGCATCGCAGCGAGGCATGTGGCCGGTATTGTCGGCCCAGAGCTGAGACCCGTCCAACTTGGTGTCGGAACCCCATTGGGATGCGAGGCTGCTGTTCACGCTGCGTGGGATTTTATCACATCCGCAGCTATCGATACCCGCCCATCAGTCCTTGTGAAGATTGACGTCCGTAATGCATTCAACTCACTGAGACGAGACATCCTTCTAACCACCATCAAGGACCACTGCCCGGAGGTATATCATTTAGTACACCAGGCGTACAGCATGCCCAGCCCACTCTATTTCGGAGAACACTCTCTACTATCATCCCGCGGAGTCCAGCAGGGTGACCCCCTGGGCCCAATAGCATTCGCCTTGGCGGTGGACGCCTGCGCACGCTCCATGGTATCACCGCTGAATATCTGGTACTTGGACGATGCAACTCTTGCAGGTCCTGCTGAAGTGGTGGTTGCAGATCTTCAAAGGCTCAACAGCCTCCTTCCCAAACTAGGACTGGAGCTAAACACCAGCAAATGTGAGGTCACGGTCATGGGAGACACCACTGCCTGTAAACATACGGAATCCATCAAAACGATCCGTCAGGCCCTGCCCGAAATAGCACACACCCCACTAGATGTCCTCAAGTTGCTCGGATCACCACTTCACCGCTCTGGCCTGCCTTCCACATTAAAGGTCGCCTCAGCAATGATCACCACATTGTGTGACCGCATCAAGAGCTTGGATCGCCATACTGCCACCTTCTTCTTGTCGCATCACGTCTCAGCACCCAGGTTGCAGTACCTCCTCCGATCAGCTCCGACGTTCCTCTGTCCGTCTGGCCTGAGCTTTATCGACGAGACGGTGCGAACCACGCTAGCCGAAATCTCAAACGTCGATATCCAAGGCACGGCGTGGCTTCAAGCAGCCCTTCCCATCCGACATGGAGGCCTAGGCGTACGCTCAGTCGAAAAGCTTTCCCTCACGTGCTATATAGCGTCATTAAATGCCTCCTCTTCACTTGTTGATTGCATAGTACCTGGGCGTCAGAATGCTTATTCCTCAGCGGCACTGGCATCGGCGGTGGAACAATTTCAGGCCTCGACAGGAGCCTCTAGTCTGCGAGAACCTAATAAAGGAAGCCAATCAGGTAAGCCGCGCCCGCCTCTTAGCCGCCGCTCAACCGCACACCGCAGCATGGTTGCAGGCCATACCAGTCCCCAATCTTGGCCTCTACCTGGACCCGGAAACAGTCCGGACCGCGATCGCCCTTCGACTGGGGGCTCCGATTTGTGAGCCCCACGTGTGCCAGCACTGCGGCAGCTCGGTCGATAGTTTGGCCACCATGGCCTATCCTGTAAGAAGAGCGCCGGGCGCATCTCGCGCCATGCACAGCTTAATGACATCATAAAGCGCAGTCTTTCAGCCGCAGGCGTCCGCTCAGTCTTAGAGCCCATGGGACTGGACAGGGAGACGGCAAGCGACCGGATGGCCTCACCACCTTCCCATTCCGGAGCGGCAAGTGCATGGTTTGGGATTCAACCTGCAGCGATACATTCGCGGAAAGCACTCTGACAAAGTCAGCTATGGAGCCCGGGACCGCTGCCCGGGCCGCGGAGGCACGCAAACGCCAAAAATACTTGGAGCTAACATCTAAATACATATTTGCTCCTCTGGCAGTCGAAACGACGGGCGTTATCGGACCCACCGCCTCTCAGGTCCTCAAGGAGGTTGGGGGCAGGATAATGGCCTCAACTGGCGAGCGCCTGGCGACCGCGTGGCTATGGCAACGCATTTCCATCGCCATCGTCCGTGGGAATGCGTTGTCCATCACTGCAACTGTCCCCTCAGCAAACTCAACTGGAAGAGCACCTCATGGGCCAGCGAACGTACACGACGGTGAGACCACGAATGGACCAACACCCCAGTCCTCTGGCTTGCCTCGTATACTCCCAGCTGACGATTTCATCCACCGATCGGCAGAGACACCCACCGGTCGCCGTTTCAAAGAACTGTCCGGTAAAAAATATAGTGATTATTTACTAGGACTTACGTATGATTTCGGTGCGAATCCCAAACGCTTTTGGTCGTTTCTTAAAAGCCTGAAAGGGGGAAAGAAGGGGACACCCGTCCTGCGTGACGGCCAGACCAATATAGCCGATGATACAGCAAAAGCCAATCTGCTGAACCGTACTTTTGCCGCAAAGTTTACTGAGCCCGAAGTGACGTTCTTCCCTCAGGGTCCGGCATATAACATACCGGTGCTGTCCGCCATAGAGTGCAATCCGGAAATCGTGAAAACAATATTAGAAAGTATTCCTGTGAACAAAGCATGCGGACCCGATGGAATCAGCGCTCGCATTATTCACGAATGTTGCAACGAACTTGTCACACCGTTGTTTAAGATTTGTATGATGTCATTGACGCAGGGAACATTTCCCAAGCGGTGGAAGGAGGCGAACGTTGTGCCCATTTTTAAAAAGGGAAACTCCAAAGACCCGAAAAACTACCGATCGGTGTCCCTCATTCCACTGTTTGGGAAAGTTTTAGAAAAAGTGACGTACTCGTGTTTATTTCAGCATGTTAGCCCAGTTTTATCTTTTATCACAACATGGTTTCGTGCCCAAACGATCATGCGCTACAAACCTGGCAACTATGCTAAGCACTGCCTGGGACTCTATTTCGGAAGGCTTTCAAACAGACTGCATATATACCAATTACACTGCGGCCTTTCAAAGTGTGAACCACTCACTCCTGATATACAAACTGAAAAACTCCTTCAACGTTTCTGGCTCAGCTCTCAATTGGTTTTCTTCTTACTTACAAAACAGACATCAGCGTGTGATTCTGAACGGCAAGTGCTCAGACTGGTGTCGGGTTGCCTCAGGCACTCCAGAAGGAGGGCTGTTATCTCCGCTGCTTTTCTCGCTCTTCATCAACGATCTCCCTGATAACATGACCTCCTCTTGCCTGATGTTTGCCGACGACGTGAAGTTATTCCGAAAGGTCACCTGCGCAGCTGATGCCTCTCTCCTTCAGGCTGACTTGCAAAGGCTGTGCGAGTGGTCGAACTCCTGGAAACTAAATTTGAATCCGGCCAAGTGCAAAACCTTTACCATGACGCTAAAAACCAGGCCTCTAAAATCAACCTATTTCATCGGAAGTACAAGTTTGGAGCAAGTAGAAACTATTCGAGATTTGGGAGTTGTTTTGGACAGAAAACTCACTTTCGGACCTCACGTCGACGGCATTATCATGCGAGCCAATAGGGCCCTCAGTGTACTGATAAGATCATTTCAAATCATTAAGAGTAGAATATATTTCAACGTCAAATCAGTGTTTGTATCCTACAATGCTCATGTTCGATCTGTGCTGGAATACTGCAGCACCATTTGGGGAGGGGCAGCTGCGGTGCACACAGATCGTATTGAGCGGATGCAACACAAATTTTTACTGTGGATCAGCTCATACATCCAGACACAATCACCATCACTATCATACTGCGATTTGCTCAGGCACTTCAATCTCGTTACACTTCGAGCGCGAAGGACACAACACGATCTCATGTTGATTCGCAGTATTTTCAATGGTAGGATAAACTCACCGTTTTTACTTCACTCATTTTACCTGTGCACCCCAGCGCGGGCTTTTAGACATCAGACACTTCTACACGTTCCATATGCACGGGTGAACACCATTAAGGACTGTTTGTGAGACTTCCCCGGGTGGTTAATGCTTTTATTCAACACTGCCCGGGAACTGACCTGTTTTACGACACCCTGAACTCGTATCGCCAAAGTGTCATATCTTATGTCTCGTCATTGTAGTGGTTTAAGCTGTGAGATGACCGAATGTGCTGTTACTGTTTTTGCAGTGTTTTACCCACAGCTTTGTTTTATTTTAGCACGCTGACTTTATCCTTAAATGGGGTGTCCCGTGAATGATTGAGCAAATAAATGAAAGACTGCCAGTAGAGCAAGCCAGTACCTGGCCAACGAATCCTCTACCCGCAGCTAACATTGGGCGCTACTGGTCTGCAGAACCTCGGAAACACCTGCTATATGAACGCTGTTCTTCAAGTGCTGGCCCACACAGGCGTCTTTGTTGACTACGTCATTAGCGGCCTTTACCGTGAAGACTTGAAATCAGGACTGAAATCCCACAGAGACACTGCCGAAGAGGTGGCAAGTCTGCTGGTGGCAATCCGGTCACGGAGGTTCCAGCTCATCTCTCCTCACGCGCTTCTTGGAGCGGTGTGTGTCTATCGGAAGGTGTTCGGAGGGAACCGCATGCAGGATGAACACGAATTTCTTCTGCTTTTGCTAGAGTGGCTGCATGAAGATCTGAATACTGCTTTTCCCTCAACGGCACCAGTGCTTAGCCCTCACAGCCCGAAGGATCCTGCGGCTGCTGACGATGCCTGGCATCAGTTTCATGAAAATAACAACTCTATCATATCCAGGTTCTTCTACGGGCAACAGAAGTCTGTTCTATCCTGCGCCACTTGCGGCTACGACTCTCCCACGTATGAAAACTTCACTCTGCTGTCCTTACCTTTGGCCTCAGCTTTAGAGCCGCCCACACAGAGGACTCTCTACCAGTATCTCCAACAGTACGTCCATGGCGATATTGTCTCAGGTTGGAAGTGCCCAAATTGTCAGCAAGAACATGATGCCTGCAAGAAGCTTGGCATTTGGCGGCTGCCACCAGTGTTAATAATACACTTTAAACGACTTACATACAGCGGCAGAACATTGCTTAAGGCACACCATCATGTCTCCTTCCCTGTCAGCGACCTGGGCCTCCGCTGGATGGCCATCGGGCCCCCGCAGATATCTAGCGGCCCCGTATACGACTTGTACGCAGTGGTAGAACACCACGGCAGCGCCCAAACCGGCCACTACACTGCCTTCTGCCGAAACCAGCCGGAGGCTCGATGGTTCCACATCAATGACGCCTCTGTCAAGGAAGTACGAGCCGAGAAAGTGAAAGAGGCATCAGCATACATGCTATTTTACAACGTGAAAAATGTTGCCTAATCTTGTCCATTTGTAGCCACAGCATATCTGGCCGTTGATTGTCACGAATGTTGCAGCTTTTATACATTGCATCTGTGTTTTTTCAAATAAATATCACGGGTTTCTTTCAAGGCACCGTTTTTGAGGATATTCCAATATCGTTTCTTGAATTATTCTATAATGTATAGAAAACAAGCTTCGAGACATTCTAGACTTATCACTGTGCTAAATAATGTTCTATTTTTTATCATCATTATTGTTTTTGTTATCATTATATAAACTATTATTATTTCTCTCTCTTTGCTTAACCAACTCCTAATACAGCCGCAGATTTTGCCCATTTCATGAAGCCTGGCCTAAGGTTAAAAGTATCATTTTTAGCTATATGTGCTGCTTCTATGGCTCTCCTATTATCTTTGTTTTTACAAACTATCCCTCCTACCATAGATGCTGAAGAAGACAATTTTGTCGAAACGCGTTCATCTTCCTGCTGTGTTGGTTTAAGTGTTAATATCTGTCAACCACTGTTATACAAGCATGATTATATATTGCATAATACACTGAACAAGGAGCAAGCTGGCTCCCGAGAAACCCTTCCAACAGGGAAAGAGTTGGCGACGCCATATGACCCTGGCAGTTGGTGCGTCGATAAGCCCCAATAATTATATTGCATAATAAAACTCAGTTTATGGCTCTAATGGCTACTTTCCAGTTCAACCGTGTCCCGCATAACTGCCTATAATATTTAGCTCAGAGAAATTGGTACTTTTTTCCGTATCTGGGTGTTTAGCTTAGTGGCGTATCTGTTTTGGTGTCTAGGTGTTTAGCGTATCTGTTTTGGTGTCTAGGTGTTTAGCGTATCTGTTTTGGTGTCTAGGTGTTTAGCGTATCTGTTTCTGCCGCAAACCGCTGCCTTCATAAACTAATCTCACAATGTGAGAAAAATGCTTACTTTAATGCCATCTGATTTTCTCCGCCGACAGAGGCAGCAGTGCTTTTAGAAAACTTTCTTCGTCAAAACACATCCAGATTTATACAGCACACACCTCTTCTTTAGTATTTCCAGTTCAATGTTCTTTTCCAGGATGTTCTATTTTTCCATTACTCTGATGCCAGTAGGCTACCGTTGTCACTCGAATCGCCCTATCGACTTAAAACTTTCTGTAGAATAACTTCTCACTGCTGCATTTCAGTTCGCATGCCTTCAGGATTATTCTCAGAACCAACCAAGCAAAACAGTAACCGATGCAAAAGAACGCTAAGCGTAAAGCCCAGGCAAACATTTTCAATTTCGTTTATGGCTCGATAGCCAAGGTACGATACAGAAAACAAGCTCGACAGCCATCGCCCTGACTACAGACAGAGGCCACCACGAGCGAAACTCGACTAACTCGGCCAGTCCCAAAAAATAAATGGAGGGATGTGAGTACGACAGCCGGCGGGAGGACGACTCTAACGCCGAACAAAGCGGAAACGGCGGCCAAATGCCGGCGGCTCTACCAACGGCGCCGGTCGGATTTGGAAACATTCCGCCGAAAATGTCGTGACAGTTTGCTCGTCGATGGTAACACGATTGTCTGGCTGAAAAGAAAAGAAAATGACTTCCAGATATCTTTTTTTACTGGAGCTCTCTTTATCACGCGCATTTACGGAGATCAGAGCCACCTTCGCTTTGACAGGGGGAGGGTACCGGCCTCCAACCTAAGATCTCGGGAATCCCGCCAGACAACAAAAAAAGTAAACCGTGTTAGGTAACCTATCCAAATATCTATAGAAAACATTGGAACAATATTTTTTCGTCATATCTAAGGTCACTTAAGGTCAAGGCATGTTACCATAGGGATAAAATGGAAATGAAGGTTTTCAGACCTTACATCTGAACTAGAAGCAATAGAGAAAAAACAAGCTAGACCATTGGAATCCTCGCAGCTAGCCACATCGAATGCGAATGATATATGATGTATCATAAATCATTATGATATGTGATATCAAATGATGTATTTGACCTTTAATTGACCTGACCTAGGGTCAGGTCAAGGTCAAATTAAGTCAAAATGCATGTTATTAGAAACGCAAAGATAAGACAAACCCAAATTGGTTCACATAAACGCTGCACCATCATCCATTACCAAGATGGAAAGGTCATGGCTCGTACCTGAACTTAGGTCATCGATATTGAGGCTCCGGAATAGCTTTGAAGTACCCATTAGGCCCATTATGTGATATGAGTCTCAGATCTAAATGTCTGAAACTTATTACTTAAAGTTCAAGGCGGAGCCCCGCTGTTAATTATGCTATCTTGAATTTCTTAGAGGAAACCTGCAGCCTGCCATGGTGACCTGATCGGATATGACCCGGACTCAAAATTTTAACAAAAGCTGTGAAATGATCCAAAAAAAGCATACCAAGTGCGGAGGGGCGTAGCGCCACCGTTTTTATTCTATCTCCGAAAAACCCCGAGGGGAGGCTGGTACCCGGAGTTACAAATGTATTAAAATGTGTGGTTTATATAACGGCATTTGACTAAGCATGAATTACATTACGCCTATCGTATCATTATTTTTAAAAGTTATTCATGATGTGGATGAATAATGAGATAGACATACGAAACAATACATACACACACTACATACATGCATTCCCCCAAAAAAAACACAACAAAAAACACTCAAATATAACGGTCAGTGCAAAAGCACAAATGTGTTTCAACACCCACACTGGAGAGGCGTCCGACACTAACGAGCAATGGATAATTATTAAGGATACAATGCGCACTGAATATGATTACTCAGGGGGCCTGATAGGCCCCCCTGAGATCTAATAACAACTTAGAAAAATACTGATTAAAGATTGGGTAGGGACTATGGTGTACTGGGTAGGATATACTGATTAAAGGTATGGTAGGGACATCATAGTCAATTTTCATTGACCTAGATCAATATCTTCAAGGTCAAACGAGGTCATAAAAGTAAAATATTGACCGTGCTGTAGACCTGTTGGAAAATATCATGATTGTGCGGGAAAAACGGGATTATGCGAAAGACGGACCAGGGTCATAGAGGAAAAGTCACAAAGAATATGCACTAAAATTTTGGGATGAAGGTCGTTCAAGTTCATTGACCTTTGACGTCACAATATCGTATGCTCACTATAATGTACACTATGACTAGCATAATAGCAGCTGTTGGGAGGAGAAAGGCGTATAGTATCTAGTATCAGAGTTTTAGTATCGGACTGTGTCCCTCTCCCCCGATCGGAAATGCTGGATCTTCAAATGGCTTACCCAAACATGCCCCCAGCAAGACACATATTGGATAAGGAGAATCACATTTACTGAACCGTTTCCGAAGTCATGACCCTTGCCATACTGTACGGATCAATAGCTAGCCTCTGTCAGATCTCACCCTGCAGGCTTGCATTCTATGGAGGACAGTGCCAGTATGATCTCTTCGTGGCAGCTTGGTAACTTAGGGCTGGCCGAGGTGAAAGACAAATTTCCAGTCAGGCCAGGTATGTGGCGTGCCGCTGACGACCACTGTAAGGGCTCCGTGCAACCGTGTCCCATGACGTCACACGTCCGTTCCAGCCATGATTTGTACATGAAGCCACAAAGGTCGGCAGTTCAGTCTAGTTTGCCAAGCCAAAGGGATGCGCGCGGGCCCTCAGTAGCTTTTACCATTATAAGATACCGCGAATGGTGCATTTTTATTATTGGTAATATAGTGAAAAACGCCCGCGTACGTACACAGTTTTTGCCTTAGAAATATTTGATCTGTCCAGGCACATACGGATTAATGTCAACCTTGACAGGTGCCTAACTTCATATTGACATGACTAACTTCAAAGGTCGTACTAGCCTCCAAAACAATATTTCTCAGAAACTGAGAGCTTAACACGCACAATGACGGTGGTCTGAGCCACCTTCGCTTTGACGGGGAAACCCGCCCCCTCCCCCTCCTAAGATCTCAAGAACTACGCTAGATAGATAAATACGGTAAACGGTGATGGAAAGCACCTCCAAATCTCTGTCAACACATTTTTACTGGTCTTTTTTGGATAAGGTTTAAGGTCGCTAGAGATCCACACATGTCACCAAAGGTATATTATATCAATGAAGGTTCTTTGTCATTACATATGAACTATATAAACCAAACAAATATAGAAAGTTGGAATCCTCGTAGAAAGCCAAATCAAATTATATATAATATGACTTTGCTAGGTTAAATCTAGGATTTGACCTGAACTGGGGTCAGGTCAAGATCAAATTAGGTCAAATGTATTGTATTAGAACTGCAAGTAGGTATAATACAAACTCAATGCCGTTAAAATAAACGCATTACCGCCAGCAATTACTGAGTTATTCAGTTTAAACCATTTGTCCAACGTATTTTCAACGTAGGAATGTGGCTTTTACCTAACCTTAGGTCATCGATATAAAAATTCCGAGCAGTATTTTTATTACCAAGTAGGCCTGTGTGGGATATGAATTTCGGATTCAAAGATTAACCCTGCTATTAGTTATACTATCTTGAACTCTTTTAGGTGTGAAGTCACTTAACCTGCAATGATGACAGGACCTGAAATGACCTGAACCCAAAATTTGGACAAAAGTTGTCAAAATGAGCAGATAAAAGGTATGCCAAGCAAGATGGCACTGCACTCAGCTATTTTCATGTCACCTCCAAAAATCATGAGGGGGCGAGTAACCATCCGCCGTCAATGCGCCTGTTGGAAGTTGGGGCTTTGCCTAAATATGTTCTTGATTATTATTTGCTTTCTACGAAAATGTCGCTTTCTATAAAAAAACAGGCTCTGAATCTTACCGAATATTCATGACCATAAATTTTCTAACCGTCACCATGGTTTATAGGTTTGTTGGTATAATTTCTGAATTTTACATGGAAATGTCCATGTGTTTTAAGGGGGTAGGTATGTTTTCCAGGCATAGGTACTCAAACCACTTCCAAGAATTAGTATTCAGCTGTGGTGTTACAAAGTGCTGTAAAGCTACTTCCTCCGAAATGCAACACTGCTCACAAAATTCCAGACAAGGCTTTCATTCTGACGACGTGCTGTGCACATTTCCTTACACGTGTTTCTTCTGGTCAAGGCTGAGGAATATTAAATATTTTACAAACCATTGTTCATTGTGGCTCCCCCTCCCTTCTCTGAGCTCTGAGCTCAGGTCCGAGAATAGATCGGGAAACCTCGTGCTCTGGACAGTTATGACCAATAACAGACAGCCACAGACACCGAACAGCATTGATATTGACCTCTTGATCGAAAGGGCCATCAGGTTCGGTCACGTGCGACTCTAAAGAAAGGCCGTTACTAGAACAAGTTGGGGATCAGGTACAGGTCGTGCAGTTTTAATTTGTATTCTTATTTTTAGATACCACTCCCAACGTCGGTCCCATGCGTAAGCGTACATTTTTTAGGTGGATGAGTTTTAATGGTTGACAGCGTGTATGTTCTATATCGCTGGTCAACAGCCAAAATGGATCAGGCACATAAACACCTATTTCTACCTATTTCAAATTTAGTAAACGATTCTTACCATCGGACCTGGTTTCTTCCTCAGAACATACCTGGCGTATAGCCCCTAAACTTTCAATACACAGTCATGAGCCTAGCCTTTTGTGAAAAAACTAGATTAGGTAAGGATGTAGAGAACCCGATTATCTGCACCCAGACAATGCAGCTTATCACTATACATGCGAATTTATTGCAACGGAAGACTGCCTCCATTCAAGTGCATGAACATTGTACATTGAACAAGGCTTGCAATCGGTCGCACAAGCTCGCATGTATTGCAGACCGAGTGGTGACGTCGCAACATTATATGATGAGGATTTTATGTCAGAGTCACCTGTCTTGAAGGTCGAGTCCAAGTAAAAAGTCACAGGTCAAGGCCATTGACCCTAGTGCCTTCGGTCGGATGATGTCACCTAATATGACGCATATTATGTTATGTCGTCATAGGCTAGGTCACTCAATCTTGAGCTCAAGGTCCCAGGTTCAAGTCAAAGGTCAAAGATCAAAGTCAAACCTGATATCCCGCCCCACGGTTGCCATAGTGCTAGTCGCAGTATACGTTATAGGCAAAATATAATATTTTGACGTCAAAGGTCAATGGCCTTGAACGACCTTAACCTAAAAGTTTCAGAGAGCATTGCCTCAGACCTTTCATCCGTTACTTTAGGTCACTTTTTCTCCACATCATATACTTTCTCCATATCACACTTTTTCTCATCGCATAATCACGGTATTTCCCAATGGCTACCCTGCATATACAGAAATTGACTTATATGGCCTCGTTTTACCTTTAATTTATTGACCTTAGTCTATGAAAATTGGGTTTTATGGTAGAATACCCTAGCCTTCACAAACACCCAAACATTCATTTTCCTAGACCTCTTAGGCTTTGTGAATGTCACTGTTGCCAAGTAGGCTTGTACAAAGACGACACACGGACAATCTGGATCTCAATCTGATACGGCATTTCTTCTGCCAGATTTGTGTTCAGCGCCACAAATTACCCTAGAAACGAATTATTTTCTATCGGATCCATGAAAAAAGTTACATTTTGTTGACCAGTGTATTTGTTTTGCCCAGTTTTCCATCACTTTTTAATCAATAAGTTTTTAGAGGCAGCCAATGCGTAATTTATATAGTTGCGAGATAACAAGTATTTGGGACGGTCATATATATATATATATATATATATATATATATATATATATATATATATAGTATCTACATAAATACCTACATAGATACATGCAGATAGTGTCAGATATGAGCCGATGGTTTGGGGAGGAAGGGACAGTGGGGCACAAATTAATGAAAACGTAAGGATATTTAACAAATCAGCGAAAGTTGGGGAATATTAGGAAATGTATTTTTGTCATCCGCCCCTGGATTCATGCTTGCATGCAAATCTGTCATTTACCCCTGTCCCGTGTTGTTCAGCGCTTACATTATGTGCAAAGCTTCAGGCTGGTATAAAAGGCAGACGATTCTCTATCATATATCTATCTATCATATACAGAACACTGTTCAAAACATTGCTGGTTAATGAATGTGCAAGCATTTGGCTTTGTTGGCAATAAATGATGATGACATGATGACAAAAGACGGATGTTGAAACGCCTATGGTCCAGGTGTAACCTGACCGGGTATTGAAGTTCGAGCCTCTTTAATGTTGCAAGACTTATCCGGACCTACTGTGTCGGCGAGACCTCTGCGACAACCGTAGCCTTTCACACGTTCCCAGGAGAGGTAGAGTGATTTGACAGGCAAAGGCTAATGTAGGCCTGAACTCCAGCAGTCTTGTGTAATAGTTCAGGCTGGCTCTCGAAACCGAATAGTGGAGGTCGAGAATCAACTTGAGTCGAGACTGATTTTCACTGAATATGATATAGATGGGCCATGGGCCATACTGGGGACCTATTGGTAAATACCGTGATTATGCGGAAAAAAGACGGGAACAAGCTAAAGGCGGACCAGGGTCATAGAAGGAAGGTCGCAAATAATATTTCCTACAATTTTGGGGTCAAGGTCATTCAAGTTCATTGAACTGTGGGGTCACAACACGGTATACTACATATAATGCATACTATGACTAGCACTATAGCAACTGTTTGACGGGAGACAGTTGGGAACAGTTTGGCGGGGAACAGTTTGGCGGGGAACAGTTTGGCGGGAAATGTAACACCCACACTGGAGAGGGGTTTGGTACTACCACGCACTGGAGGGAAGACCTGGTAGTCCCCTAAGATCTCGGAAACTAAGAGACGCAAAAAACGCCACTTGGGGTATGGGTGGGGGCTATAGTGATCTACATCATCACCAATTTTCCTTGACCAGTCAATATCTTCAAGGTCAAACGAGGTCATAAAGTTCAAATCTGGGCCATACTGGGGACCTATTGGGAAATACCGTGATTATGCCAAAAAAGACGGGAACAAGCTAAAGGCGGACCAGGGTCATAGAGGGAAGGTCGCAAATAATATTTCCTACAATTTTGGGGTCAAGGTCATTCAAGTTCATTAAACTGTGGGGTCACAACATGGTATACTACATATAATGCATACTATGACTAGCACTATAGCAACTGTTTGGCAGGAAATCAAGATTGACCTTTCCCAATGATCTTTTATGCTGGCCTTTCACCTTGACCTTTACATTGAGGTACCTTAATTATGACGTCTTTGCATAATAAACGTCAGACCGGGTAACATAATTTGACGGGAAGCACTGGGGTCAGGTCAATTTCCTGTCATTCATACTTGGTTCGCGAAAATAAAGCCTAAGAGGCAAGAGTTACGGATAATCTAAGGAAAGGAGATATTTTGTATATTTTGAAGCCTACCCTCAATTTTGAAAAAGTGATTTTTTCTTCAAAATGGAGTTTAGCGCAAGAGAAATCGATTGCCGTTTGAATTTCTAAAATCATCCCGGTAGATTTTGATATCTTAGGGGGGCAGAATCTGCCCCCCTGTTGGAAATAGGGGTAGACGGGATCCCGTTGGAAATAGGGTTAAGCATATACAAAGATGGCATATTTCGCTTACCTCGAAGCCCGCCTTTAACGGACCAATAGTGCTTCTTGGACGCTTTTTTTCACTCACACCTCGCATCTTCTACCCCAACGAACCCAGCGATCGTTTTCAGCTGTTCATTGGTGTGACTGACACTCGCATTGACGGGGAGCGGGTACCGGCCCCTCTCGGGTTTTTCGGAGACAGCATAAAAACAGCCGCGCGTAGCGCCGCCGTACTTGGCATACCTTTTATCTCATCCTTTTTACAACTTTTTCCAAAATTTTAAGGCCAAGTCATCGCAGGTCAGGTCACCATTACAAATCAAGTGACCTGACCTAAAAAAAGTTCAAGATAGCATACGTCGTAACAGGGTGCACTTATCAGATTGAAAATCATATCAAATAATGGGCCCACCGAGTTCTCTAAAATATGTTCCAATATTTTTGATATCGATGACCTAAGGTCAAATACGAGCCATGACCTCTCCATGGGAAATACATGGGAAAATGGTTAAAACTGAATAACTTAGAAACGTTCTAATGATATGCATTTTGTCTAATTTGACCTTGACCTAACCTCAGGTCAGGTCAAATCTTTAATTTGACCTAGCAAGGTCATATCATATATCATTCGATTCGGCTTACTGCGAGGATTCATATAGTTTGAGTTGTTTTGCTCTATCTTTACTTTTTCGGATGAAATGACCAAAAAACCTTCATTTACATGTTACCCCTATGACGGCATGTTTTGACCTCTAGTGACTTTAAATGGGACCTGACAAAAATGACACAAATATTTTCGATGGCGAAGTGGATTAGCTACCCATCATCGTTTGCCGTTTTTCGCTGCTTAGCGCGGTTCTCGAAATTTTATGGGGGGGCGGGTACCCACCACCCCCCCGTCAAAGCGAAGGTGGCTCAGACTCCCGTCAATGCGCGTGTTAATGCATCCCTTTTCTTAATGCATCCCTTTTCTCCACGAATGGCGAGTTCCCGGACGAGTGAAAAGCGCTAAATCGAGAGTTTCGTGGTATAAGTCTTCACTCGGTTATCTCAGCTCAAATCTAATTATAAATGTGCCACCATCCTTTCAAATGTATGAGGTCGCTGCAAAAGGGCCCGTAACGGCTTCAAGCCAGTTTTGACACTGGATCTGATCGTGACCAGCAAGCGAAGACATTTGATTCAGGATATATAATGGACAGTGAAGATAAAGAATCGTTTTGATCACACTAATACCTATCACTTGTGAAAAAGGTGCTTTCGGAGCGGAATGTTAGTCTTATACCCCACGTGAACCTGACAAGATTTGATGGAAGAGCGCGGATATAAATCAGCCAGGATGGACTGACTTACGCACTTGAAATGCTTTCTTGTCCGAGAAACCGAAACTTATACACCAAATTAAGTATATAACCAGGGCTTTCGGAAAGCTCTACATAATATATCTTAGTTCGAATCCATAACCCATCACCACCTGGGGGTCCAATCGGAGCCCCCTCTCAGTTTTTTGGAAAATGATTCTGTGCCAATTCAAATAAGACGTGCTTCGCTTTGCGGACGTCTAGTGTGATCAATTTGAAAACTTAACTTACTTCAGCCAGGTGATTCTTGTCCTGCAATATGATTGTACGTTCTTCTCTACATATCTGCCCTTATGACTTCTCATCCTGCGGTGTAACTGTATGTTCTCTGCAACTCGTTCTGCCTTCATGATCACAGGTTTCTTGTTTCTTAACTCTCTAACTTTTATCATATGCAAAAAAACTTAAATTAAAATTCCAGTTGAAAAACTTATGGCCAAAAACTGATATGAGTCAGACCAGGTCAACCGGGCGGCCAGACTTGTGACTTCGACTCTACCCAGGACTGCGACGGAAAATTTACGACGGGAGCTTGGGTGGTCCTCTCTAAAATCTAGACGCGAGTTACACAAATTAAAGTTTTTTAACGGGCTAAACCGAGGAACAGCACCAAACTACATAAAGAGAATTTTACCAGCAACCAGGGACAACACCATTAACCTTACTTTACGAAATGCTAGAAATAGAGCTCAAATACCATTTAGAACTTCTAACTACAAGTTTTCATTTCTGCCTAGCACAATAAAATTATTAAATAAACTGCCAGGACATCTCTTAGAAATCCCATCCGAGACTACATTCAACCATCACCCTGAGCGGTATTACAGCCAAAACAACCCTCCAAAGTACTTTACCTTCGGCTCAAAAATAGATAACTCTCTCTTAACCCGCCTGAGGGTGGGTATGTCCAAATTAAACGGCCATTTGTTCAAAATTCAAGCCTTGGAATCTCCGTGCTGCGACTGCGGTCACTCTTGCGAGGAAACCGCACATTTTCTTCTCAATTGCTCGAAATTCACCCCACAGAGGGAGATTATGATGAATAATATTACAGCACTATTGAATATGCCATTCCGAACTATCCACAGAAAATTAAAAATAGACACTCTCATCTTCGGGCACTCTCCTCCTACCTGGCGTTGACCAAGCTGTGGCCCAAGAGGTTTTCAGATACATAAAAACTAGCGGAAGGTTCCGTGGTGAGACCGAGCGCCGCTGAGCTGGTCGGCCGCTGCGTGCATGACCTGGCTGCCGGTGCCCGGCCGGGCGTGGGACCGTGTGTGGTGGCGTGGGCGGGGACGTCTGACTGGCGGCGGCATCGTTGTCGTGTTCAGTGCCAGCTCAAAACCAAATCTTTGGCACTTTAAAAACAAATCGTCGGGTGGTTAGGAGGACTATTAAAATTGTCTAAAACCCATTCAATTGGTAAAATGTCCTACCATTTTCCACATTCTTAATAAAAAACTAAAATTACATAAAAAACTTATAGTTGGCACCAATGGATACACTAGGCGTCAGATGCACTAGGCGTCAATCCAAGCGTCAGATGGTCTTCCTCAGGCTATATCTCGGCACGAGCAGCGGGACCAGACCACCGCCGTCATCCGGCTTCCTACAGCGGCGCCTTGGCCGGGCTTTATCGGCGGCATGAGAACTAGCGTTATGGGTGACTCCGTCTGTGTTTGTGCTACAAACGAATACTGAGCGATTAAATAAAGGAAACGAAAACACGAAATCTCACCTCGTTTCAGAGCGATGCCTGATGATTTAACAGGCACACAGTTACCATATCAGCATGATGAAAGCTAGCGCCAACCTTCTCTAGGTAGGCAAACAAGGAACAATAAGCCTTTCCACCGGTTGAATAACATATACAGCAATTTTAGCGTGTGCTGTGATAGTTCAGGGCCATCCCGGCACGACTAAACGAAGGCCAGCAATTTAACCAAATAGCCCACTCTACATGGACAGAACACACCGACTCTCGGTGACGTGAGCACTAGCATTTGCATCAATTCTCGGTAGTGTTTGTGCGCGAATATGAAGCAATTACAATACTGAGCAATTACTTACTGAGCTAGCTTACTTAGCAATTACAATCCTGAGCAAAAACGAATAATGAGCAGTTACAGAAAGGAACGAAGACACGATATCTCACCCTGTTATGGATATTTGGATATGGATATATTTGGATTATGAATATTTGATATATATGAATTTTGCTCTGATGGCCAACAAACAAGATTGAGGGTACTTTTTATATTCAAAAAGTGTTTTTTAAGGATTATGGCTACTTGTAGTTGAATGCAAACATGCTTTCCATGACTTTTAAATGCATGTTTACATGAATAATCCTAAATTTTAACTGTTGGCTATTTCAAAGTTTTTCATGCATTGCTGTGCTCATTTCCATGAGGGTAGGTGGTTTAGGATCTGAAGTTAATGAGGCTAATAAATAACCTTAAGTCAGTTACATAGAAAATGTCAAATAAATATCATGTTTCCAAGGATGTTAAGAGTAAAAGAATGAGTAAAGGTTGCACTAGGCTGTGTTTTTGTTATATCTTTGTCCCCTTGACATAGGTCATAGGCATATTTAGGTAAATCAATAAAATGAAATGGGAAAAACTCAAATTAATGTGGAAAGGTGAAGAGTTTTGTTTCTTTGACATCTACAAATCCACTGATGAAGGTAGCAACTCGTGGTTAATTCTGGACAAACAGGCATTGGATTTAAAAGAAGACGGAAGGAAAACAAATGTTTTAGTCTAATTTGACCAGTTTGCTGGTAAAATTCATTTTCCCTTATTAATATCATTTAAAATTATTGATCAACAGTGAGCATAACATACTGTATGGAAATAATTGTAAGCTGCCGAAATTACAACGAACACCACGTCACTACTTGTTTGTTTTCTCCCCACACTGTTCTGATCTACCCGCTGTTTGATCCATGCTTCAAAACGACCTCCTGGCCAAAAACACTGTTCCTGAACTTGCAGGGCAGCCCAGAATGCTGATTCGCTGATGCTCCTTAAAAAAACGTTTTCGCCAAAATACCCACATCCCTCAAATCCACATTTAAGCTTGAAACGGGACGGTGGAAGGGGCTTCCGCTTAATCGGAGCCATTTATCAGCCCTTCAACTATGGACGATGAAATCCAAGCTCAACCAGTTTACTCAAGATGTATACCAAAGTAATGCAAGAAAAAATAATCAAAAACACAACCTGCAACGTAGTATTGCCTCCACCACACCACGGGATTTTGCGGGATTCTAGGGCCTGGCTCCACCACATCCACAACGCAACACACCAAACCGCAGGGCTGCTTTTCAAACCAAAGATACCTTTACACCGGCTTGCCGCAAGGGCGCTGTTCAAACAGCGCCCTTGAGGCAGCGTTGAGCGTACTTCCAAACGAAGGAAACGAAGGAAAAAACTGTTTTGCCTGTCGAAAGGCCTTACGGCGGCCTGTCGGGCCAAGCTGTCGCGTGCTATGGACTACAAATCGGGCCCGACAGGCCGGTGAAGGAATTTTCCAGCAGAGGATTTTCTGGGTGACGTTTAAAAGGCCCTCTATTCAAAGGTCCCTCGATTCATAAGTCCCTCGATTTTCCATCGGTTCTTGCCGCACACTGGCTTGATATGGGAGAGGTCAAATTCATGAAAAACTGTTGAGTGAAAGAGGTGACAATTCTAATATTGAGTTTTTTAGAACAAAAATATTTTCTGTTTCCTTTCAACATTTTTTTCTCACAGATTGTAAGATCTGTCGCAGGACCATACCGTGCCCTAAAATCTGTCGGGCACTTTAGACCCGAGCCCGACTTTTGCAGCTCTGTTCAGTGCTACCCGAGCGGCGTCGTGACTCAAGTGCCTTGGCGCTTTTACGCCAATCGGGGATTCATCTTGATTTACTTGTTTGTGCAATGTCGGAAAATAAATTTATGTATGTATGTATGTATGTAACTAGTTATGACGTCATTGCTAAACTCATATAAGGCAATTCTGATCTCCTAAAATGAGGCTAACATAGCCCGGGTATAACTGGGCTTCTAAAAGAGCTATATCAAGTTTTTAACCATAATTCGAAAGCTCTTGAAACAAAAGATCTGCATGCTGTCATCCCTGTTATAGTCAGGTCAATAACAAGCTCACCAGAGATCACCAAAGGTGACAGTTTTCTAAGTTGTTTGTGTCTATAGCTTTTGAACGAAACAAGATACAGTCTTAAATTCACTTAAATAAATGCTGGTTCCCGAGATCGTAGGACGTCCGATCGGACCCCCAGGCGTTGTTGCGTACAAAAAGAGCTCTGGCAGTGCTGGGATAAGGATGCTACATATCCTTTAACCCGCGCCCCGGTGGGCCTCCAAGCCACCTCCACCCTGGTGGGGGTGTTTGAACACCCCCTCTCGAACTCGACCCCTATGCGGGATAGCAAAAAACGCGAACGCTGGTGGGTAGCTCATACAAATTCATGAATGAATTATATTAGTTACTGTTTGGCTCTGGTCAATATTGAGGTCGTGACAGGTAAAAGAAATTGGCATTTTGAGCAAAGTTTGTGGGCTCTAGCATCTGACAGAATTGAGTTAGCATCATTTTTTAGGCACCATTCGCTTCCTCTCTTGACGGAAAATTGAATGATGTATAATATGACCATACTAGATAAAAACACAATAATGACCTGGCCTCAGGTCAGGTCAAGGTCACTTTTTGACCTAGCATAGTCAATATGCATAGCAATCGACTCGAAATAGCAATCCAAACGTAATGGTATAAACATAAAAGCTGTATCATCATATCATGCAAAGTTATTGACCTAAGTCTGAAAACTGCTTAAGTAGCCACAGATGACCTCTCAGAGGTCACAAGTCAAAACTTTCAGCATGAACCTGGAAAGGGGCCAGGATACTTCGATTTAAAGAATATGAAGGTATTATCAGTTTTATCTACACAAATACAGCCTAATTTCTGTTTTCCCATGTATTTCCAATGGAGAGGTCATGTACTTGACCTTAGGTCATCGATATGAAAAATCCTGAACAAATTTTGTAGAGCTCAGTAGGGCAATTATGTGGATAAGTTTCAATCTGATAGATTCATCCATTTCTTACTTATGCCACCTTAAACAGTTTTTGAGGTGAGGTCACTTGACCTGCACTGATGACCTGACCTGAGATGACCCAAACTTAAAATTTTGGATAAAGTTGCGGAATCAATCAGGGATAATGTGTGGCAAGTACGGCGACGCGCTTCGCACCGCGGTTCTTACGTGCCGGCGGAAAACCCAAGGGGGTTTTCAAACACCCCTCAACCGGGGCGAGGATTAACACGCGCAATGGAGAGGGGTCTAGCGTCAACGCACAGTGGAGGGGAGGGCTCCAAAATTACACACCCTGGGATCTCTGAAACCAAGATACTAGAAAAACACTCGTTTTGGGGTGTGTAGGGGTCATGGTGATATACATTATAGTCAATTGCTATTGACCTTAAACAATGTCTGCAATGTAAAACTAGGTCATAAGTTTAAATCTGGGCCATGCCTTTTGAGAGACGGAAAAAGCCGGGAATGCACTGACAGAAAACTTAGATCATGGAGCGAAGGTCCAAAACAATTCCTGTGAAAGTTTGAGGTCTGGTTCTTTCAAGGTTACTAACACATGACGTAAAAATATTACATATTTGCAATAATGTACAATCTAACTGGTACAATAGCAAACCTTTAGATGGGAAATGAGGGTTTTAACTTTGGCCTTAGCTTCTAACCCTGATCTTGACATTGAGTAACCTTAGCTATGAAGTCATAGCATAAAATACTTTATACTAAGCAATATCATCTGACACCGAGGTCAATTATATAGAATATTTTATGATTAGAGATTATATGACATTATTACGTCACCACTCGAGATCCAGTGTAGGCAATCTGGTATGGTTGTGCAATTGCGACAGTCTCAAAATTCAGGTTTGACTTTGAAAGCCAATCTGAGTTTGTGTGTAGGAACGAGGGTGCGTCTTATTTGTGTGCATGTGTTTGTTTCTTTTGTGGGTTTGACAATTAGCGTGAATAAATGCTTGTGTGTTGTGCAAGTATGAATGGGTGATTTGTTAATATGGTGTTCTTGTGGCTCCCCTCCACTACAGGATTTGTAGTGGTAGGAAGTCCAGAGATGGGGGGCGAGGGCACGCTATGCTCTTTTGTTTCAGATTTGACAACCCCGAAGCCCGGAATAAATTTTGAGAAGACAAACAAACGTTGAATTAAGATCATTCTAGCATATTCCTGATACGACCTAATATATTGATCCCTTTGAGTTATACCATTAGTTGAATTATTAAATTACGATACCGCGCAAAATTACAAGTACACCTTCATCAGACAACAATACAAGCACAACCTATAATAGACAACAAATTTCACCACTGATGTTCAAAATGTAAAAAATCAGGTACCATTATCAGTGACATTAGTGATCACCTTCCATTTTTCTATCAATGATAAGACTAGTGCAATGTGCAAATTGAACACTAAACATATGCTTTCTTCCAGTTTTAACATGAGAAACGTAAATGAGCTTGGAAGAAAGATTACATTTCAATTAGATTCTTTGAATCAGTCAACTGTCCTAAATTAATATGCTTCTACATTAGCTAAAACAATTCAACTCAAACTTCGAAGATGCCAAAACAGAAAGCTTTAGAGCATAACCCAATCCAGAAATGGATTTCAAGGACATTTGTGAAATCGAATGCTAGTCTCAGGATTGACAGTTAATAAAAGAGACTACATAAAATTCATTCAAAGACCTTCCCAGCATAATGCAATAATGCAAAGTTCAAACGCTATAGAAACGCTATTAATGCGGTAATAAAAAGCTCCATGAAGATATATCATCAGAATCACTTTGGAACAAAATAAGGATAATGCAAGAAAACTAAGGTTAATACTCTCTGATATCCCGCACCGAAGGAAAAAATTATCTTCCTTACTTCTGCACTTTGACTGTGAAGAAAGGAAAGATACTGCTTCAGCGAACCAACTGAGATTTGAATCCGGAGCTCTTCATTACAGAAACCCGGTACCCATGGCCACTGGACTACTTAAACGTCTTCCAGTGCCCAAAATAGCGCTTCGAAACTGTCATAAAATAAGGAAAATGTAAAATGGAAATCCCAGCTTTAACGGATACAAATAGGTAGTAAAACATATTTTATCACGGAAATCATCTACCCAAAGATTTCAATAGTGCACGATTTTCGATAGTGCATAATCTCTAACACGTGTCTAATCTGAAAGTCTGCATGAGACACGTTTCTAATCGGAAACCCCATCTAAAGCTCACACGACCAGACACTATTTCGGGGAAGCACTGCCCGTCTATCCTGTGTTGCTACGCCTTTGGCTTTGCCGCCTCCGAGCTGGCGGCTTTGAATTCGGCGGCAGCGTATAGCCGGCTGACTTGTGGTTACAATCGCTGACTTGTGGTTACAATCACGACGCTCTGAGCCGCGCGTAATCGAATAGCTGGGATCGGCTGGAGGGCAGAGTGGCAGGATCGGTCATAAACTGGCCTCGATTTTGCAAGGGGCAGGCGGCCGCGTGACAATGCATAGAGCTCCCGGACCGCGCTGATGGAGAACCGACGAACAGTCAATATAAGCCCGCGGCTGCTTCTATGAAAGTTCACCCCTGGGATGGCTGTGACATTTGAGCCTCAGAAATGCAAGCTGATTTAAGTATGTGTAGGGGCAGACGGTAAGGTCAAACTATGGGGGATGAGGTGGCTTAGTGGATAGCACCCTTGTCTTCTAAGCCACCGGTACCGGGTTCAAGTCCCGGCGGAGTCTCAGAATAAGTCGATCTGATCCCCAAAATCCCTTCCAACAGGGTGAGAGTTGGCGACGCCGTTTGACCCTGGCAGTTGGTGCGTCGTTAAACCCCAACAATTATTATTATCAAACTATGCTTAGGGTGGGCGTATACACGAAAGGAACGGTATCGGTCCTCAGCTACGTTTGTATGCAATTGATTTTATATAATTTATTTCTGTGGCGGTCAAAAGCACTGACTAGCCAATCTTCAACCAGCTGGAGACAGCATATACACCATTGGGGCAATAGTTATGACCATAACAAATGTTTCACCTTGAAACATGTAGAAAATTTGAATATTTTTAATCTACCTACAAAATACATATAGATATTTTTAAATGAGATCGCCCTAGAATCGAGATGAATTTATTGGGCTGTAACAAACAAACATAGTATCATGGGGCAATAATGCAGTTTTTCAGCGCAATATCTTCAAATAAAAGAGAATTAGCACATTATCCTTAAACACCCTCCCGTGGAAGCCATGTGGCCATCCTTTAGGATAAACGTTTGTTAGAAAGTGTTGCAAAATAATTATTTTTCCACGCCAACTAACCGCAAAATTAGTTCAAACGGTTGTATCATTCATACAGCACCTGAATTCTGATACGGACCTAACATTCTGACAGCCTCGCAAACTACTCTGGTCACGGGGACATTCAGGCTGAAATGCTGATGTCTGAGATTGACATGATTTCTGAGTGGCGAGTCCGGCTGGGCAGTTGGTGCGGTCTGGTCGGGCCGGCGCCGGCCCCGGCGGCCCTACGGCGGCCGTCGCCACCGACGACCAGCGGCGGCCCAGTCCCCGCCCGACAAATGGTCGGCTGATCAATTGATGTCGTCGTCAATCGGAACCATATCCGGCAGCCTGTGCACACGTGAGGCGGGGGCGGTCTGCTGTCATCGGGCTGTTATCGGCCACCGCCCAGCTCATACATCACGCCATCCAACAGACTGGAACACGAAGGTACCACTCGTGCCGACAACAGACCACAACAGGACCACTCGTGCCGACAACAGGCTATAACGGGACCACTCGTGCCGACAACAGACCACAACGGGACCACTCGTGCCGACAGCAGACTACAACGGGACCACTTGTGCCGACAACAGACCACAACAGGCCACTCGTACCGACAGCAGACTATAACGGTATCACTCGTGCCGACAACAGGCTATAACGGGACCACTCGTGCCGACAACAGACCACAACGGGACCACTCGTGCAGACAGCAGACTATAACGGGACCACTCGTGCCGACAGCAGACTATAACTGGACCACTCGTGCCGACACCAGGCTCGATGCATACCAGTGATATGGAAAGTGAGCAGCAAACATTTTTGCGTAGACTGCTGAACAGGTTTCTCTAGGTGGCCACTTTGCTTTTAATCATCGATGAGCAGCGGAACGCAGCTGATGAACGGTCGAAAATGGATCATATTCGATGGTGCCAAAGTGGAAAGCCCTGTTCCGCGAAACAGAAATGCTCAGTTGTTTCAACACTCTCGGGGTACTCTGTAATGGCAGACACGATCGCAACGCCGTTCCTTGCTGCAATCTTCATATATTTAGGTCAGTCTGTAAGAGTATTGAGTGTCAGTGTCTATTCAGTCGTGAGTGTCTTAGCACTCAAAGCTTGTAATCATTTAGCGTACATGCACAACAGGTTCACTGAGGACTTGGCAGCTAATTAGTAAGCGATGCAATGTTTCCAGTCTTTCAAAAGCGTGCTAAGATGCGTCCTAAGAATTCTAAGCAGATGGAAGATACTTCTAGATGTAGTGCAACTGGGGCTGTATGCCGAGGATGTCACGCCGTAGTCAAACAAGCTATATGAAAGAACTCAAGCAACATGCGTGTGCATGCATGTTTTCGAGGACATGTCATGGTTCACGGCATTCGGCGAAATTAAGGCGATCCCATAAAGAAGCACCAATGATTATTTACTGTTCAGAATGATGTTAGTGGAATCTGGTCATATGCATGCGCCGTACGCGGTAGTAGTTTCCATAGGCTTAACATGGGGTGGGAAAACACCCTGATATTGTGAAATTAGTCAGGGATGATCCGGAGAACCTTATAAAGAATATTTTCAAAGCTTGCACTGGTACCTATTGAGGTATAATAAACCCCTTCAACATAGCAAGGTATCATAGTTTGGAGCCTAACCTACTCTTCTGTGCGTTAGGTGGTACATTTCTCTCTTGTGTGGCTCCAAAAGCCATTTTTTTGGTGGAGACTCATAGTAAAAATCTCAGAGATATTGGATGAGGATGGTTGTTCACTGGGGAATTACATAATTTTCTGGCCCCTGACCGAACCGCTGGTCTAATGTGCTTTGATTACGGATGAATAATACATACTAGCTATCAGTTGAAAGGACGTGCCACTTCACATGGTAGCGGGGTTCCTGGCGGTATTCGCAGAATTGCGTTTCGCAAAGTCTCAGAGGAGACCAAGTTAATGTATTATATGTTTCCAAGTGGCTGCCAGACTTTGAATGTCTTTGATGAACAAAAACTTGAATAGGCAGTATACATGACCTAAAAGTAATCTGCTCTATGAACTGCGACATGACACTGCCTGGGCCAAGGATGGCAATGTTTTTTGTTTCACTCAAGGAGTCAAATAATAAATAATGGCCCTGGGATGAACTGAGGTTAGAGCATATATCAAGGTGTGCCAGATAATATATCGCCTAAATATTATACACAGAGAAAACTTTGTATGACCTTAAAGCTAGATATAGAGAATACTAAGCGGAAATATATTGGGTATGCATGGCTCAGTAGATAGCATCCCTGTCTTCTGAGCCATGGGGCCCGGGTTCAAGTCTCGCCAGAGCCTTTAAATAAGTTTACATGATCCCTAAAATACCTCTTAACAAGTTGAGGGTTGGCGACGTCGACCCAGCAAACAGTTTGGGTGGGCTAAGAGAGGGCTGTGGGCGGACTGGGTGGGTTATCCCACGCCTTTCCATATAAAACCCTGGTCGGCTTTAAATCCGTTCCACGGGCGGGTGGGCTGAGAGCCGGCTTCTCGGACGTTGCCAGGCCAAGCACCGCGATCGGTAGTCTGACCGGCTGGCACAATTGATGGTGGCTGGAAATGCGATATTGATCGGTTGGTAGACGCTTTACTACTGTCCTGTGCCAGCTCATGTCTATAAAGTCTTCCTCCGCCTTAAAAATCTAAGTTAAGGACTCAAGGAATTGATTTATATAATTTATTGAATTTCGTGGTAAATGTTACACTATTATTTCTAATGCGTTTAAGATGTGATAATTTTACACGATTTTTTGCATGAAACGATCCTACGACCACATGCTGTCGTCTCTATTGGAAAGCATGTGATGAAGCTTGTCCTCTTGAGACGGGGCTTAGAAAGGACCCAGGTGGCCCTGGTCACCTAAATGACCGCGGTAAGTCATGGAGCTATAGCCGGTGTAGAGTAAAATGCTATACTGTTTTAAGGCCAAATATCTTCAATGAAGGGTTGAGGATTTATCTAGGTGATTTTATATGTCTGACCCTTTAAGGTCAGACAAGGTCATGACTTAGGATGGTCTAATTTAATAAAACAACTGTAGTTATCGATAGCCAGCCAACAAGCTGCTACACGCTTGATAGCTTGTTAGCCAAAGGCCATTTATGCTCAGCAACCCTATGAAAAGCCAAACAAAATCACTGACTTTAAATGGCTTTGACAACTAAAATCTAGAATCAGCTTGCGTATGATTCTAACATCAATTCTCGAGCACAATGATGACCATCAGTTCTCGAGCTGGCTCATTGGCCTTTGGCCCTTCAACTCATTTGAGGTAATTAAAATGGAATGGCAAAATTTGACTTGCAGCGGTATACGTATAAACTTTCAAGGGTTTTAGAAGCCGTTTTACTGATGCAGCAGTTGGTCGCGTACACGAAGTAGTGGTGTTCTGATGTTCGTTACTAAAGTTTGGTGCAAAAAGGGGTCGTGACAGTTTTTTATGTGATTTAGACATATTTGGGTCATAAATGTGACCTGTTGAGGTCACCAATTGACCTAAGCATAGATAACAGTGAACCTAAGGTAAACATATTTACATAGTTGAGGCATTCAGCTGACAAGCAGCACGCTGCAACATACCGTGACTGTCTGTCTTAGTTTCCAAACGGCTTGGGGGAGGGTGGCAGTGAAATCAACCTCCAGCTAAGGTGAAGGTGTAAATTATCCCCAGTAGGGCTAGGGTTAAGTGTGGAGAAATAAAGAAAATGCTGTAAAAATTGTTAGAACTATGCAACGCGGCAGACTCTGTGTGTGTTTTTTTCCCACAGGCATTTGGTGGTTCATGATAGCGCTGCAGCTCTCAGGATGCTTACCGCCCGGTCGCCGAGGTGCGCCACTCGGCAGTGAAGGTGAGCCGGCTGATTGACTCGTGACGTCACTGTTCGTGCTTCCTCTGACGTCACAAACTCCGGCTGAACAGAGCTGGTCTCATTGGGTGGCCGTGCTGGTGGTTCCGATGCCGTTTTGATGTAAGGTGACCCTGAAACGTAAAAGGATTGTCGCATGAATTAACCTATGTAGCTTTATTTATATATGTTCACAATTAATAGCAACACAGACATGAGAGCTCTCTCGAGCAGATATACCCTCACAAACCCGCTCATGGGGCTCATTAGGATACCCACAACTGATATCGGTATATTTTGTTTTGCGGCAATCCCTTTGCACGCTTATCGCTCTGATAAGGCACATCAAAATAAACGTCCTAAAATGTTGTTGTATTAAAGTGGTTAAGGAGTTGCACGGCCTGAACATTTTTTTGAACAAAAATGAAAAAAATAATTGGCTATATTTTTAGTAAGCACGAAGCTAAGAATCGAAAGGGTGTGTAGTTTGTTGTTCGTCTTAACCGGGGGGCGCACCTGCCACGGGGGGCCATGATGGCCCAACTCGAAATATGGGCGTTAGCGCAAATCTGCAAAGTGCAATAGAAACTGCGTGAATTCAGTAAGAAATTACTTCGCATGTTTAGTGCTCAGGTCAATGGTTTGACCTCAGAGGTCAAATTAGGTCAAGATCGGCTATTTTCACTCAAATATGCAATGATTAACAAACTGTGCATAACTCTTATGTCATTAGAGCTATTGAGGCCGGTAAAGTACATTTCATAGCAAATTGCCAGTACTTTTTCCGCTATGTGGAACGTAAAGACCTCCCGCCAGTGGTTTGACCGCCAGAGGTATCGTGACCTAATATGACCTGAGGTCACGAAAGGTCAAAAAGTGACCTTGCCGTATATCAAATGAAAGCCAGTGACAAGACAAACACGATAGTGTTTGTTTCACCCTCTAGCTCAATTAGGTCAAAAGTTATTGTCAAAATACTGTTTTGACCTCGGTGACTTGGATGACCTTGGAAAAGTCAAAGGGCAAATATGACCCTGGGATCCGTGAAAGGGTGTCCAAAAACGTTGTTCTGAGCAGTCTGAGTATTTGCAATCATTTTTGTGGGTTTTATATCATGAAATAGCTTTTCCCCATGCTTTCCAATGGGAGAGGTCGCCTCGTGACTGACCTCAGGGACGAAATCGAAAAATCCCGGATATACACCTTGTAGACCCTGGAGGGGTTATGAAGTGTAGGAAGTTTCAAATCGATCGACTTGAAATGTAGCTCTACAGAGCTCTAAAGGTGAAGTGAGGTGACCTTGGTTGACCTCGTCTGGTGACCTGACCTGGGTGACCCGGGGTAAGAAATTTCAGGGATGATGGGAAAATGTTGCAGTGAGAGGTAGAGCCCTCAACCGCGGTGCTGCGCCTTGTCGTTTTCGGCTATCCCGGAAAAACCTTAGGGGGCCATCGATGGCCCCCCGGTGGGGCGAGGGTTAAAAGATACAATATGCCAAATTTTGAACCTATTTTATGTTTTAGTACGGGAATGTTTCTTCATTCGGACGAGAAATTATGTCAGATAGGGTAACTTTATACTGGAATACATTACTTTGGTCGCCCCCTCTAAGTGATTCTGAATTCTGGACCGCCAAAAAGCATTAGGGTGCCGGTGAACTGTTTAAAGCAGCGGATGCAGGTGCTCCTCTCGTGATTGGAGTTCCTACTGCAGTTTCAGACCAGCACAACTCCTTGTTTGACTGCACTTCGTGCAATATGGTTGATTGCTAGTTGCACTTTCAGGGTCGGATCCAGAAGGAGGGGGGAGGGGGCTCTGTCACATGGCCATCTCAGTTCGAATCACATTATGAAGGCGCCACATTCGTTTCAAAAGAACTGGTGTAATGGATTACAAAGTCTTCACTTTTGTTCACCGCACGTATGGATGGAGATATCCAACTCACAACAACTTTCCAAAAGACGACCATTTCCTATGAAATCATACCGCTGAATGACAGCCTTGAGGGAAGACCCCTGCTGACCTCCCCCATTGTGTGGCTGCTAGAGTTGCCATTTTCATTTTATAAAAATAAGCTTTTAACAGTGGTTGACTATAAAAATAAATTCCCACGCTTAGTTATATATTTTGAGGTCCGCAGTGAATCGGCATATGCATTGTTACTTTTCAACCGTTAGAGAGTACACCTCTAATTCAGATAGTTTACTAATTACCACTTATCAGCCTGCCGCTCACGTTAGCAGTCAACAACTGGGGGCGGGTGGTGGACCAAGCCGAGAGAATCGATGGGGACAAAACTGGAATTTGATAATATTAATTTGATAATAAACATCAACAGCCCTCTCTTGCTCTTGAGAATGCTTTTTAATACGATCATTTTGTTCTTGATTCTGTTCATACGACCGAAACAACTTTGAACTTTGCTTTCCATTCTAGCTTGGACTGAAATGTTTTGTGACGAAAACTGTTCCATCACCCAACTGTGTTCAAAGCCCATGTTGACACGGCTTGTGCTCGCGTGCATCGATTGTGATGGTTCCGGCATCCATGCCATTTATCAGGCAGATAAAACCTGAATATTATACTGCCGGCTCAGAACTGAATACACAACTTATTGTATTTGACGTGATGATTCACCAAATTTCCACGCTGGTCCTAAGTTGTACCTGCCGTTTGGCAGTACTGAACACGGACTTTGCATTCAATGCATCCCAGTCACTAGAGACAGTTATTTCAACATGAAAAACATTGCGGCTTCACAAAAACTGCAGAGTATGTTGGGTGTAGGTACGAAGCCCCCCCCCCATACCAACCGTCTGTAGACATAATATGAGGATACCATTCTGGTGTGCGCACTGAGATCACAATACCGATTTCCTCCTACCTGCTCAGCACGTACATACATACAGATACGACAGAGATCAGAATCGCAAATCGGCGCACGAGCACCCATTCCTACCAACGACCGACATCAGAATATGGCCCCAGGTCGCATAAAACTAAGCGATAAGATGGGCTTCACGAGAGCCGAAAGAATGGTCCTGGCTCGGCTCAGAACGGGACACCCAATGCTCCTTAAGGCTTGATAGGCCTATAAGAGGACCACGACATTAACAGATGCGGCGGAGGCGATCCCGAGGACACATCACACCACTAAACAACATGTCCGTTGGGAGGTGCAGCTTGCCATCACATCTTTGGCAATGCGACTCCACACTGAAGGAGGTTTTTTAGCGACACAGCACGAGTGCAATCTTACTTGAGGCGTCTGGGTGTCTCCTATCACCTCCCACGTAGATCCCGTATACGAGTGCCAGGATGCAAAGAAGAAGGCGTGCCTCTTACCTTACGCCCCGGCGGGCTCCGTGAATAAGGCATGGTCCGCTCCCTGCGGTCCTTACCAATCACGCCCTAGTTGACTTTATAATTGCTAAGGTCAAATGGGGCCAATGGCTCAACTAGCACAAGATCATCAGCAACACCGACCAATCTCAGGAGAAAACTAATTCTGTTCATTTACGGTTAATTTTATTTCATTTATGGGACCACTTTCGGAGGCTTCGAATTCGAAAGAGATTAGTGTTATTTGGACCTTTTGGGATTTTTTTCTGCTGCAGCATGCAGTTATACCCAAATATCTTTGTGGTGTGTTAGGGTATTTGGTAGTCAGTGTCACTGGGGTAAAAAAACGACCAACTCGCCAACAGACCTTGGGTACCGAAGTTATTAAGCGCGACAGAAAACGTCTACGAGATTGGAATTCAGGCAGCCGCAGAGTGAAGAACAAAGCCCCGGCGGGCCTTTCATCAGCTAAAAGCCTCAATACATAGGCATATCTAGGGACCAAGGGGGCACTTGACCTCCTTCCATGCCATCAACCCACGCCTCCCCTAAAATGGTCACGAAACCCGCTGAGAGGTCGACGGCGCCACCTGAAATATCGTCTTCCACTACCCCGGTCCTTCAGAATAGACGTACCGGCGTCCCCACGATAGGTGTTTCCGTCCAAGAAAGACATCCCAGTAGACCAGATGGTGCCTCCCGCCCATGTGGCCTCTTTACCACGCGACCGGAAATGGATCTGTCTGCGCTTCTATGGACGATTTAATAGATAAAGCTTCAGGGCAAATGAAGTAAATGAACCGCAATTGTTTAATAAGTAGCAATGTCCTTTGCTGTTTTTTTACGCACTGCAGTACCTGCGGCCAGTAATGACCTTTGGCAGCGGAAGTCCCAAAGGACCCTGGCTGGGGACGTCAGTTCGGAGTTGGCGGCACATAGGGCCTCACAAAAATTCCTGATTACGGAGGACAGTGCTCTCGTACATGGTGAAATGCACTTCAGAAATCACCAGTACACACGTAAAACCTTCCATCTAACTCGTGAGTTGTCCGATTGATAGTCAGATGACTATCAGAGTTGTTAACCACTGGTTGAAAGGTATTTGGAAGGTATTTTTTCGCTAGACGTTATGACAGCCAGCATTTACAGAGTTTATCGAAGACTTTGTATTTTTCGGTTGAGTTTTGTGCCACATCTTAACAAGCACAGTGGAAAGGGGTCTGGCGCCAACGTACAGAGGAGACTGGAAGGGGGTCCTAAAGAGTCCCCTGAGATATTAAAAACCAAAAGGTTAGAAAAAACGCCCGTTTGGAGGTGTGTGTGGGGGGGGGCCGATAGTGATCTACGTCATAGCTAAGTTTCAGTGATCTGGGTCAATATCTTCAAGGTCAAGTGGTGTCATAAACATTAAATCTGGGCTATGCTGGAGTATTGGGGAAGGGGAGGGGGCGCAAGGCCTATTGTGAAGGCGTCTTTTTACAGTCAGCGCGATAGGGTCAGCTGATAAAATGTTGAACATTGGGGGCATTGCTCCCTACTTTTTCTCCTACCTGTATAAAGTCTAAACCCACCCCACACCCCATATATTCTACAAAGTTATTAATCACTTGACACTCATCACAACACTTGACAGGCCACTTCAATAGTGTGAAAGTGTGAGTGATATATGAAAAGCATGAAGTAGTTTTTGACAAGATGTTCTTTCGATAGACCTGGTCTCTGACAGTTTAAGTGGGGAAAATGTGATCAGTGTCCCCGGAAACCGCCATGTACCCTACAATGGCTACCATTACTCATGTTTCTTCTCAATTATAATAATGCTCAGGATTTTTTTTACAAAGCACAACTGGCCATAAAAAATTGTCCCCTGCATGGTTGATCTACGCTCGTTGGACCTGTCCCTGTATTTATGACTGATTTAATCAGCCCTAGATGTCGTGTGGTGCTATCATGCAATGTATCCTAGGTGCGACAACGTTGGCCATTTGATTTCTGTTTGGTGACGGTTCGAACGCTTTCCTCCCCTGCCGCTGTTACATTCGTCGTATAACGCACAGCGTGAGACACGATTAGAAACACAGCTACACGCAATCACCGTTGGCAAATCAATTTCGGAGTAGCGATACAGGGGTGAGTCCAGGAGGAAACCCTAACACAGAGCTGCAAAAAATCTCAAATCTGTAGGGCACTTTCGAAAAAACCTCCAAATCTTTCGGGTGGTTAGGATAGGACTATTAAAATTGTCTAAAACCCATTCAATTGGTAAAATGTTCCTACTCTTTTTCCACATTCTTAATAGAAAATACTGAAATTAGCATAAAAAACTTCAAGTTTGGCACCAATGGATATCATTATCCTTATTTTTGCGCTCTGATCCTTATATGTGTGATATCCTTATTTTTCGTGCTCTGAAGCCGCCTATGGAAAATCTAAGTGGAATGACACAAGTCTATTAATTTTCAAAACTCTAGAACTGAGACTGTTCTTCGGGTTTTCAATTATCAGACACGCTCAGGAAATTAAGGTTATCGGCAGAAACCTATAACAAATTGAATACCGAACCACCAATTCTCATGTTCAGGAGTCACCATTGGTAAAGGAAATTTATTATTGGATGTAATTTGAGATTTGTGGACGTACAGCATACAAATAGTGTGTGTCAAAATCAGCTCGACTGGGTCTTGAATAAGACTCAGTCTTGAATTCAGATGATTTAGGTCACAGGTGGAAATATACAATAACATGAAAAGCAGCCCCCCCTTTTTCAGTCCTCTGCAGCCGCCATTGACAAAAAATGCTGCACTAGAATGAGAATAAGTGATATTTTGTTATTATGTTACATAGTCCAGCCCAGAATACTTAAAAAATATAGTTTGCAATGGAAGAAAGCTGACCTGGTTCCCATACCATGCGGTTACTTATGCCAGCTTCTGCAGATTTTCATGATTTCAGTTTTTTGGAGGTGGGAGGGGGTAATTTGGAAGGAACCCCCAAAATTTATATATGGATTTTGCTCTGATGGCCAGACAAACAAGATTGGAGGGGTACTTTTTTGATATTCGAAAGTGTTTTTTAAGGATCATGGCTACTTGTAGTTAAATACAAACATGTAATATTAGCTTTCCATGACTTTAACACGCGCATTGACGGGGGTCTGAGCCACCTTCGCATTGACGGGGGTGGGTACCCGCCCCCCTAAGATCTCGAGAACCACGGTAGGTAGCGAAAAACGGTAAACGGCGTTGGGCTGCCCATCCACTTCTCCATCGAAAACATTTGAACCATTTTTTTGTCAGGTCACATTTAAGGTCACGAGAGGTCAAAACATGCCCGTCATAGGGATAACATGTAAAATTCAGTTTTTCGGGCATTACATCTGAACAAGTAAAGATAGAGCAAAACGACTTAAACTATATGAATCCTCTTAGCAAGCCGAATCGAATGATATATAATTTCACCTTGCTAGGTCAAATCAAGGATTTGACCTGACCTGAGGTCATGTCAGGGTCAAATTATATAAAATGCATATCATTAGAACCGCAAAGCCCAGGCGAGTCTAATGCAGCTAAAATAAATGCTCTATCACCATCCGTTACTGAGTTATTCCGTAAAAACCATTTTTCCCATGTATTTCCAATGGAGAAGTCATGCCTCGTACCTGACCTTAGGTCATCGATATCAAAAATACCGGAACATATGTTAGAGAACTCGGTGGGGCCATTATGTGATATGAGTTTCAATCGGATAAGTTCACCCTGCTCTGACTTATGCTATCTTAAACTTTTTTTGAGGTCGGGTCACTTGACCTGTACTGGTGACCTGACCTGAGATGACCTAACCTTAAGATTTTCACAGAAGTTGTAAAAAAGATGAGGGAAAAGGTACACCAAGTACGGCGGCGCTACGCGCCGCCGTTTTTCTACTGTCTCCGAAAAACCCGAGGGGGGCGGGTACCCGCCCCCCGTCAATGCGCGTGTTAAATGCATGTTTACATGAAAAATCCTAAATTTTGAAGCTGTTGGCTATCTCAAAGTTTTTCATGCATTGCCGTGCTCATTTCCATGAGGGTACGTGGTTTAGGATCTGAAGTTCATGAGGCTAATAAATAACCTTAAGTCAGTTAGATAGTAAATGTCAAATAAATATCATGTTTCCAAGGAAGTTAAGAGTAAAAGGAATGAGTAAAGGTTGCACTAGGCTGTGTTTTTGTTATATCTTTGTCCCCTTGACATAGATCATAGGCATATTTAGGTAAGTGAATAAAATGAAATAGGAGAAATAGTTTGGTACTTAAAACTCAAATTAATGTGGAAAGGTGAAGAGTTTTGTTTCTTTGGCATCTACAAATCCACTGATGAAGGTATGCAACTTTTGTGGTTAATTCTGGACAAACAGGCATTGGATTTAAAAGAAGATGGAAGGGAAAATCAAATGTTTTAGTCTAATTTGACCAGTCTGCTGGTAAAATTCATTTTTCCCTTATTAATATCATTTAAAATTATTGATCAACAGTGAGCATAACATACTGTGTGGAAATAAATGTAAGCTGCCGAAATTACAACGAACACCACATCACTTACTTGTTTGTTTTCTCCCTACACTGTTCTGATCTGCCCGCTGTTTGATCCATGCTTCAAAACGACCTCCTTGGCCAAAACCACTGTTCCTGAACTTGCAGGGCAGCCCAGAATGCTTGATTCGCTGATGCTCCTTAAAAAACGTTTCTCGCCAAAATACCCACATCCCTCAAATCCACATTTAAGCTTGACACGGGACGGTGGAAGGGGCTTCAGCTTAATCGGAGCCATTTATCAGCCCTTCAACTATGGACGATGAAATCCAGGCTCAACCAGTTTACTCAAGATGTATACCAAAGTAATGCAAGAGAAAAATAATCAAAAACACAACCTTGCAACGTATTGCCTCCACCACACCATGGGATTCTAGGGCCATGGCCTCCGCCATATCCACAAGGCAACACACCAAACCGCAGGGCTGCTTTCAAACCAAAGATACCTTTTACACCGGCTTTGCCGCAAGGGCGCTGTTCAAACAGCGCCCTTGCGGCAGCGTTGAGCGTACTTCCAAACGAAGGAAACGAAGGAAAAAAACTGTTTTGCCTGTCGCCTTTACCTTTAAGGCAGCCTGTCGGGCCAAGCTGTCGCGTGCTATGGAATACAAATCGGGCCCGACAGGCCGGTGAAGGAATTTTTCCAGCAGAGGATTTTCTGGGTGACGTTTAAAAGGCCCTCTGTGCATAAGGCCCTCTATTCAAAGGTTCCTCGATTCATAAGTCCCTCGAAAAGACCCTCTGTGCATAAGGCCCTCTATTCAAAGGTCCCTCGATTCATAAGTCCCTCGATTTTCCATCGGTTCTTGCCGCACACTGGCTTGATATGGGAGAGGTGCAAATTCATGAAAAACTTGTTGAGTGAAAGAGGTGACAATTCTAATATTGAGTTTTTTTAGAACAAAAAATATTTTCTGCTTTCTTTCAAGATTTTTTTCTCACAGATTGTAAGATCTGTCGCAAGACCATACCGTGCCCTAAAATCTGTCGGGCACTTTATGACCCGAGAGCCCGACTTTTTGCAGCTCTGCCCTAACATGCCCCTCTCCCTCTTCCTCGTCGTACCGACATTTGTTGATTTTGACTGATTTCATCTAAGCACTATGTTGTTTCACGATTTTATCCGCGGTTGCAGGTAACTCCCTTCCCCCGCCCCGCCGCACCCCGAACGTTTCGATTACATCTACTTATGGAGCGATGCATCTAATGCCATCCGAGGCGCCATGGCGAGGCCCGTACATCGACCTGATAGCCCAACTCCTGGAAGCAGCTCCTAGTTAGCATAGCTGGGGCTTTAATGGATTGTTCTGCGCTATTTGCTGCAATAGTCCGGCGGGAGCCCAGGTCTGAAGACGCCAGTCCCGGCCGGCGAGAAAATACTCATTATAGTCAGCCGACCATAATGAGATTACACGCTAGTTAGGACGATTAGGTCGGCGGCGGGCCCGCGCCGCAAATGGCGCGGGGTAGGCAGACGGCCGCCGACACGCCGCATCGTTCTAGCATGCCAAATGCAGAGCTATTCCAGCACGCAAACCCTCCTAGTGGCTGGCTGCATCAGGCAATTGGCTCACTGGAAACAGAACACCACGTGCAGTAAGCTCAGCTGAATTTAAACTCGTTAGCAGCCCAAGGGTAGTTATTGTAATGAGAGTTAGCATTCAAAATAAATCCACCATACACGTCTTGCCTAATTTTCCACTGTCAGCCTACATTTTAAAGATACGCATCTCAGGAATTTGACAAAACTGGCAGTCAAGACAGAGTGCTACATCTAACACTTAGATCTTAAGTGTATGTAAATACATAATATTGTTACCGCACCTAGGGCCGAGACTTCTGCGCCTGTTCAGCTGTACTGCTTCGCCCTGGGTGCTCTTCATCCCAGTCCTCATTCTCAGCCATCCTTATCCTACAATAGCTTCTACCACAGTGTTTTCAGCCCCCCACTGTCATAGCGATGACATTGGAGGGGCCGCAAGGACTTATGATGTGAAAATGACCGGCGCGTATCAAGAAATGGCCGAGAAGATTGAATCAAGTCTTTGATAACTTGAAATTGCAGCCATATCCTAAAATTTGAATTGCGGCCAAATCCGGACTGCAAAATCCAAACTTGATTATTGCTTTGTGCAAACATTTACGCAAAGGCTCATTCCTAAGAAAGAATTGCCAGTCATAGAAGATTTCATGCAAGTTCTAGGTTATTTGATGAATTATTAAACGTCAAATCAAAGGAATAGCTTAGCATATGCAAGGTTGTTAATGTGTTTACCGAAGTCACGTCGAAGATAAGCACAATTGAGAAGAAAACATGAAATCCTAGATCTCGCACAGAGATAGAAATGAATGCAATCGTAAAGACGACTGATATGAAGCCAAAGAATCGACCTTTTTATATCGATGAAGACTTCGTTGATCGCAGACTTGTCACAAACGATCATTGTCATCATCATATTCATTTTCATTCCATTTTAGCTTAGATATATCAAGTGTCTCACAACTGTGAATGTGCGTATGATCTTAAACTGGCTATCTGTATCCTTATTCCTACTCTACTTGGGATTTGTCAGCACTGTGACCAGGTGCGTCGCCACTGGGGCATGGGGAGGCTAGGGATCGGCTGCCCTCAGTCCTAGAAAGTGGTGGGGCCAGCCCTCCCATTATTGGCCGGAAACACCAATCACAATGCCGAAATCAATCGGACATACGGGTCTCCAGGGGTTTTCCATCGGCTCCGGGCCCCTCACTTTGGCTCTGACCCCTCCCCTCCCTCCTCGAAAATCTGTGGCGACGCCTTTGCCTGCAGCAACACCGAAACCTCCACTGGAGTTCCAGTTTTCTCCAGCCCCATCTATCTATCGTTACCGTCCCCCCTACTTAGTATTTAATCACCTCATACCTATTCACCCTGACAACACTGAAAGTCACTGCCGGAGCGTGGAAGTGTTTGCAACGCTTGAAAGGAATAGGGCGTTTGCCGAATTCCAGGAAGACTGCAGTCGGTGACGGCCCCGGGTTTGGTTTTCTAGCAAGCTGCTCCTACGTACTGAATTGGTAGACTGTTCCGCGTTGCTCAGATGTTGCGCGGCACAGCATGCTGCTAGTACTACATATCTATGTGCCCTTTGTTGTTAGGCTGTCCCGCCTTACAAAATTGGCCTTATCATTAGTGATGCTCTGCAAGCATAGGCTATTCCGCATAACACAACGGTGCTGCGGTGCAGAGCAGACTTTGCTTTAGCAAAAGTCTGCTTTGCCTTAGCAAAGCAATACAAGACTGCAGGAGGTACTTCTCCGGCACTTCGTTGAAAGCATTGTAATATGTTTCACACAATCTTGCACTCGAGGTTCTCATGGATGTAGCGCACGTGCTAAAATCCAGCTTAGGAAAGCACAGGAGGGCATCAGTAAAGTGAGCTGAGAAAACTGAATTGTGAAGTGCAAGCTTTTGTGGAACGAACTGTATTAGATTGGCTTCGGGGAATAATATTATAGATTTTGGGGAATAAGAATAGTCTTTCGAACTATAGAAGCATATTCCCGATAAATCGTAGGTATTTACACCATGAGGCGTCCTAAGGGAACCCGGGCACCACCAGTGAAGCTCAGGGTTCCCTCTGACAAGGTCTTTGGGGAAGGTAAGAGCCTACCTGCAAACAAGCTTCCCCTTGTTGTAGAGGTGGCAAGTGCATTGATCTTTGAGGCAGAGCGTGATAGGATCAAGAGAGGCTCCAATGAGATCGACTGCAAGGGAGCATCTAAAGAAGTAACCAAGCAGCTTCTTGACATCTATAAATCCGCTTCAGTTCCCACCATATCTGAACTCAAAGTGCGGCAGAAAGTTGACGACCTTTGGAGGTTGAGAAAGGAGTCAATGAAGAGTCTGGGCAAGGGGAAAGCTGTAACGTGTAGGAGAAGGAAGAGAAGAACTGGAAGACAAAGAAGAAGTTCCACGAGGTTGCTGGGGAACTTTTTGACGTTGCGGATGACCAGAAGGTCCCTGATATTGAGAAGAGCTTTCTCGAAGCGCAGAGAAAGCCTGGACGGATTGGTTGTACCGCAGGGGTTGACCTTGTGGAGACAGAGAACATAGAAAAGAGTAAGAGGAAAGAGGAAGAGAAGGCCGCTAAGAAAAGAAAGGACGAAGGGAGACGTGCTAGAAGTGAGAAGGAGGTTGATATGCTGCTGAAGAAGGTTACTCCTGAAGACTCTGAAGATGATAAAGCGGGGAAAGGTGAGAAGGATGATGAATTCAGGGCCAGGATCGGACAGTATAAAGTCAGAGAAAAGAGAAAGCGACAGGAAGAGGCTGAAGCAAAGATAGCAGAAACCGCTGATCGATTTAAGGTATCAAGTGAAGCTGTCGCCCATCTCAGTAATGACATCAAGGCTGTCGAAGGAATGATTACTGAAGAAAACAAGGAATTGGTGACAAACACGCACAAGATAAACAGAATGAGAAAGAAAGCTCGACTGGATAAGAAAGACACGTTAAAAAACTATAAAGTTCAAGCGCTGATGGTGGACGAAAGAATTGATGAGAACAAGGTGAAAGTGGGTGTCGGAGTAAAGGGACGCAAGAGGTTTGCATTGGTAAGGCAGGAGGATTGTGCAGTGATTGGATATCCTGGAGAGAAGTTCCTAGGGCACCTAGTGCCGGAAGGAGGGAAGGGAGTGCAGTTGGCGAGCAGCCTGAAGGACTTTCTGGAAAAGAGAGATATTGACATTGATGACCTTCAGGCTGTCTTTTCCGACGGCTGTAGCAAGATGGCTGGGCACACACATGGCCTCATTGCAGAATTCGAAAAACTTCTGGGCCGTCCTCTCCTACACGTCCACTGCCTTTGCCACAGCTTGGAAGCAATTTTCAGACACTTCTTTATGAAGTACGCCGGTCCCACCACCGGTCCCGCGTCATGGAGTGGCGAGGAGGCGCAGAGGCTCATAGGCAAAGTGTGGGATCTGCCTGTAACCGAATTTCAGCTGATCCCTTGCCCTTCCCTCCGGTCTCTGATGGACAATATCTCGGAAGACACCATGAAAGAATTCAACCATGACACAAAGTACCTGATCGAGATGGCAAAGGCCGTGGAATCAGGAAGGCTGGAAGAGAGGTGGGCGATGCAGAAGGCGGGGAACATGACAAATGCAAGGTGGCAAAACACGCAGAGCAGAATTCTGCGAGCTTACATGAGCACTGCCTCCCCGACTGAAGCGCAGAAGAGGATGGCAGAATTTGTCATCCATGTTTCTACACTCCGAGCTTCCTCGAGATCAGACAACGAAATCTGCTGCTGGAGGGACCCCGCCATCTCCTCTCTATCATAACTCGGATCGCGAGTCTCTGCACCGAGGAAGAAGTGGAGATGCTGAGGCCGCACGTCCAGTTCAACGGCTACTTCGGACAGCTGGACGTGGTGCTTGCCTCACTGCTGGCTTCAAGTAGCAAGAAGGAGAGACAAAAGGCGCTCAAAATGATCACGAAGCTGCGAAAAAAGGAGAGAACGAAGCCACGAAAGACCGTGCGCAAGGTGAAAACCCCTATCATCAACCTCTCAGCCACTAAGCTGACAGAGATGGTGGACCTAAACAGGGCAACCTCATCACCTCCCCATTCTGCACAAATTAAGTGAAGATGAGCTCCAGGAGTTCCAGGATGTCCCTCTCTCAATGGACCTGCCCTGTACCACAATCGCGGTGGAGAGGGCAGTAAAGTTGACCACGGAGTCAGCGCCCATGGCAAGTGGCGCCTGGGTCCAGGAGACCGTGACCTGGAATAGGATCGCAGCCAGGGAAAGGAACCCACTGAGGTTTAAGAAGAATGCTTGGAAGTGCTGATGTCTGTGTGCATGCCCGCACATATTATGCCCACACATGTTTAGCTGTTGCTGAATATCACAACGATATCACTGTTAATACAAACGAAATACGGGTATATTCGTTGTTTTCGTACTGTTCAAAATAAGGGTTTTGATTTTTTATCATCCTGGAGTAAAAAATTAAGCCGCATTATAATCAGCAATGGTAATGGATCACGATTGCAACCGGTAGAACTTTGGCGAGCATACTTCGTGCACTTTGCAACAGTCTACTGCCCACTCAAGTAGTGATTCCAGGACTACCTTTCAGAGCTGCATGACGAAATCCATGAAGCGAAGCGGATTGAGATTTCTCAAGAGGTTCTATTCTGGCCGCTTGGTGGTTCTGAACTTCTGACAGTTGATGCAAGGTGTCTCTGCAATTGTGAAGGGTGATAGCCCTTTTACGCTAGACGCCCAAACTAAGGCACCCGAATGTAAATGTGAAATACTTCTCGATAAATTTTGGAACAAATATTTTCAATTTTACATTTTTTCTCATTTTTACTTCTTAAGCGACGAACTTGAAAATTTCCTCCTTTTGAATAAGCAACAGGTGCCACCTAAGAAAACAATTTCGAACTGGTTCGACAATATTTATTACGCCAAAACACAGTATTTCGGATACAAGCAAAACAGCTATTGAAATTTGACGGCCGACTTATAAGTTCAAAATGTCAGAAGCCACGCTTCACTTAGTTTAAAGACAGACACTTGGAGGCAGCTAGGTCAATTGTATTGTGCTTAGGCATAGCTTCCAATAGAAAACGTAAAATTCTTACCTAGTTTTCGCCATTTTGCTGGAGGATTGCATTTTTGAACATTTCATTCAAATCTTAATATCTCGCAATCTAATGCACCGATTTGACTTTTCATTTCAGATAATGAAGCACTTTGCTTACGCCTGATGATATTTGGAGATGGATATCGTGATATTGAAATTCATTGTTTTATATGTATAGATATAATTTTAGAAGAAAACCTTTTATTTGTAGCTTCTCGGTTCCGAGCACATGTCATTCACAACCTCAGAATTAACATGGTTGAATAGGAAAATCGATTGCAGTTATTTCATTCATTTACACTACCCATTTATATCCAACAGTTTTCGAGTAATTCGTCCGAAAGGGTATTTCAAGGAGCTAAATTTATCGGAATATGTTTACTTCTCACCATGGTTTCAAGTTCTTAAAATGAATGGAACTGCATAAAATTTGGTATGGAGCTAGCTTAGGGCACTGGGTTGCCGATACAAGTAATTCTATGCCAATATAATGTTTAGTTCGTCTTCTAGGAACAACTTTATACCATGCCTTTTCTGTACGAACACAGCACCCGGTGCCATGGCCACGGCTTCGTTTTGGTTGAGCGATACCGGCCAGTGACCTGCTGACGGGTCACAGATGTTCGGCTAGTGGGAGGGCGTATATTGTGGCACGGTGGTCTTCTAGTGGTTAGGATGCCCTGTCTCTTGCTTAGGGAGACCCGGTTCGAATCCAGGGGTGATTGCGTGCTCTTTATTAGTAATTTCAAAGAAAAGAATGATAAAACTGACTTACAGGCATAAGCATCGCCACCGGCAAAAAGTGGGGGGAGGGGGCAGACAAACTTCAAACTGACGCTGACAAAATAACTTTCCACGTTAGTACCAAATGCTGTTCAAATTTAGGCTCCTCGTTGCCTTCTGCAGCGGCTGGTTATAAGAATGTCCGGTTTTCTCCCATTTTGACTGAGATCAGGAAATTTTTGGCCAAAAAGTGCGGGAGCCAGGCCCCCTGCCCCCCCGTGGCGACGCCCCTGCTCACAGGCTTATGAAGAGATACATTAAGAAGGAAATATGGTTTGCTTTCAGCACATTGTCATGCGGTTCTCCTGCGCCGGTGGGGCGTTAGCCCATGTCGCAGACCGGGATTTCAGTTTGTGGGGGGGCTAGGGAGCTCAGATTTGCCCCACCATTGCCTCGGCCAGCCTCCGGCTAAGCATTAACTGCAGGCACTTGTTTTCAGGCTTGGGTCAACAACTTCGCCGGAAATGATGATAATCAGTAGCAGCGCTGTCATACAGGCACATTAGGCACTGCCTAGCCACTTTTAAATGTCAGTAGGTATGCATTTTATGTGGAACAAATCTAATTTGACTCGATGTTCAAGTTACAGGGAATATTTCTTTTTCGGATAACTGGGTCAAAGAGCCGACGATTTACATCGCTGAAAATCCACGTTCGCAGCTCTTGCCGTCAACAATTGTGAGATTGGGCACTTCGCGATTTCACCGAATCTACCTAACCTCGTGTAACGTGTGCTTTTTCATTGAAATCTCTAATACCTCATTCATTGGGACGCGAGTACTGGCTCCTTAAATCAGTAAACCAGACATGCCTTAGCAGCAAGCACGTGCGATGCTGCGTCTTAGGATCTTGATCACAGCAGATTCGTTTACTGACATTCTTATATTCGCGGATGTCTAGCCTTGTCTAGTGCGGGACAGTTATTTGGAAATTACTAGCAAGATATTTGATTTGTGAAACCCTGATAAAGAACGTGAGTCATGACACAAAATCTGATGGATTAAATTTAACAAATCCGTTTACAAATCGATCGTACAGCGAGAGATGGGACGTCATAAACAATGAAGTGCCGAAGCTTTCCTTGAAATGGGAAGCTCTCGTGAGTACCTTGTCCTTCCCGGCTTACTTACCTACCTACCTATCCTTCTTGAATTTTGAATTGTACCTTCACATACTGCTGCATTGCCGTTTCCATAATCCATCGACACACGTTTTTTTATATCTCTCTTTGATTTTTATGATATTAAACTTTTAAACATAAATATTATTTTTGCTCATCGACATGAGCTTGCCCTCTTCTCCAGCCGACCTGCTGGACCCGTCCCTGTCCAGTATCAGGTAAAAAACCTAGGCGACGTCTTTACCTCTTAGTCCTTCGTGCCTAGGCTGTCATAGTGTTCAAGCGCCGCCACTGATGATATTTTTTTATTTTGGTATCGTGACGCAAATATATTTACTATGTTAGATTAGATGGTAGCCTTGACCTAACTTTAGGTTAGGCAATTCTTATGTTCTGAGCTAGTATGGCCATGTTATGCATCATTGGATTTGCTGTAGCGAAAGGAAGCGAATAGTACTTAGACGTTGATTCTAACTGAAATCGGTCAGACGCTAGAGTCCAGAGACTTTTATATGTCCAGTCACCTTCTTTGATTTGACATGACCTTAATATTAAACTGAGCAAAAAGTGAACGATACAGTTTCCTCATTAAATCTTATGGGCTATCCACCATCATTCAGGTTTTTCGCTATCCCAAATAGGATCAGAGATTGAGGGGGTGTTTGGAACCTCCTCTCTTCACTGGTGCGAAGGTGGCTCGGAGGCTCCCTGGGACCGGTGCTAATTTGATGCTTTATGTACATCAATTTCCCATTTATTAGAAGTATTCAACTAGTTCAGGTCATAGGAGGGGCATTCCACGACCAATAGACAAATCGATGGGTGGAAATAACACCCTCATATCTTATATTTTCAGGAAAATTTGAGACTAGGGTTCTCCGAGGCGCTGAAAACGACTGTCTCATTTTTAGTCTCGTCCGGATAATGGTTTCGAAGTTATTGCCTCGGGCAATCCAGCATCGGACGCGTGCATTGGACTTTTCACTGGAGTTTTTATCCATTTGAATTGAAGGTATTCCTACAAAAGTTTACATGAAAATAATATCAAAAGTCTGAACAATGCAATTATGTAAGTTAAATTACATTTATCGTGACGAATATGTATAAAATGCAATTCCAAACTTTTGCAAAGATAAGCATACATACTTTTTATGTACTTATTCACTTCAAAACATCTTCATGTGAAAGAGCATTGATTAACCTTCGCCCGGGTGGGGGGTCTTTTTAGACCCCCCTCGGGTTTTTCCAAAGTGACCAAAAAACGGCGGCGCGCACCGCCGCCAAACTTGGTCTAGCTGTTCCTTCATCATTTTTACATCTTTCCTGAAAATTTTGGCTCAAGGTCATATCAGGTCAGGTCACCAGGTCAGGTGAAGTGACGTCACCTAAAAAATACTTAGGACGGCATAACTAAAAGAAGGGTTAATCGATCAAGTTGAAACTCATACCACATCTTGGGCCCACCAGGAGCTACAACATTTGTTCCGGGATTTTTGATGTTGGTGACCTAAGGTCATGTGCAGAGCATGACCTCCCCATTGACAATGCATGGGGAAAATCACGAAATGAGCTTTGCTCAGTAAGTATGGATGGAATCAACTTCAAACATCGGTTGCGACTTGCTCTTAGCCCATTTCTGAAGCTGATGCCAAAATTTTTTACTTGTGACCTTTAAAAGGTCACCTTAGGTCAAATAAGCATTTTTTGGTGTTTTTCTCTATAAATTTTGAATAAACTAAGATAGAGCTTTTATTTTGTGACCAAAGTGTTTGTATAGTCACTGGAAGTCAAATGATATACATCATGACTATACCAGGTCAAGTTGGGTCAGACCGTTGACCTGGGTCAGGTCAAATTCTTAAATTTGACCTGGCGTAGCAATATCATATATCATTCGATTCGTATTGACGAGAGGATTGCAATGGTGCATAAACTATGGCTGTATCTTGTTTGGTTTGGAAGCTATTAGCGAAAAATTAAACGCCCTTATGCATGGGTGGCTATGGACATTCCCAAAAATATGCCCAATATTTAGTGACCTGTAGCTCCCTAGGCTTTGACCTGACACGAAAATGAATGCCACTGTAATGAAAGAACATCTCAAGAGCTTTCGAATGGTGTTAGAAAAATGTTTCTAGCTATCATAGTTTCTGAGATATAGGAGGTTTTCTTAGTACACCTCATATTAGCAATTTTGACCTATTTTGACCTCTGGTGACCTTGATATTGACCTGACATTAAAAATGACCGAAGTATTTTCGATATCATTTTCGAAGAGCTTTCGATTGCCGTTTTGTGCTTTTTTCTAGCTCTCTTAGTTTTTGAGATCGTGGGGGAGTCTTTTTAGCCCCCCACCAGGGCGAAGGTGGCTCGTACCCGCCACCGGGGCAAGGGTTAAACTACATATAAAGCCAATAACAAGAATTGAGTCTAGACAGCAAAATCAGTACCAAGCACCACAGACGAAGCCCAACACCATCGCCGGCCACTCAGCCTGCAGTCGGCACGCCGCATAGACGCGTCCGGTTGGTAGCGGTGTTACGGGGAGGGGAGAACTAAGCAAGACTGCGCTTCGGTGACACTGCGAATGAACTTGATGTGCGGTGGAGGTTACTATTGCTAACATAAAAATTTGAGCCGTTCCGAAAAACTGACCGTATTACGGGACCATTCAGAACAGTTCCGGCACTCTGGTGGATTTTCTGGAAAATGTAGCGGGGGGTAATGCGTCAGAAGTCGATTATTACTGTTGTCTTAGGTTTGTTTTAGATAGTTTTCTTTTTCTACCCATACCCTAAAAAAGCTTAATGTATCCCAGTTCAATTTATATTAGAAGGCACACATCACAGACGAAAAGCCACACAACGTCCACGCCGACAACCGCTTTTCGAACACATAAGATTAAGACATGCTGCTTTACTTAACCCGCGCCCCACCGGGGTCCAGCGCCACCTTCGCCCCACCGGGGGGCCATCGATGGCCCCCCTCTCACCCCGAAAATATGGGCGTTAGCGCAAATCTTCAAAGTGCAATAGAAAGCTCGCGTGAATTCAGTAAGAAATTGCTTCACATGTTTTAGTGCTCAGGTCAATGGTTTGACCTCCAGAGGTCAAATTAGGTCAAGATCGGCTATTTTCACTCAAATATGCAATGATTCAGCAAACTGGGCATAACTCTTATGCCATTAGACTATTGAGGTCTGGTAAAGTACATTTGATAGGAAATTGTCAGTACTTTCTCCGCTATGCGAAACGTAAAGAACTCCCGCCAGTGGTTTGACCTCCAGAGGTCACCTCGTGACCAAAGATGACCTGAGGTCACGAAAGGTCAGAAAGTGACCTTGCCGTATATCAAATAAAAGCCAATGACGAGACAAGCATGATGGTGTTTGTTTCAGCGCTCTAACTTATACAGGTCAAAAGTTATTGTCAAAATACTGTTTTTGACCCATGGTGACCTTGGATGACCTTGGACAGGTCAAAGGGAAAATATGGCCCCTGAAATCCGTGAAAGGGTGTCCAAGAACGCTTTTCTGATCAAGCTGAGCATTTTCGATCACTTTTGTGACTTTTAGATCATAAGACAGCTTTTCCCCATGCTTTTTCAAGGGAGAGGTCACCTCGTGACCTGACCTCAGGGCACGCAAACGAAAAATCCCGGATATAAACCTTGTAGACCCCGGAGGGGCCATACAGTGTAGGAAGTTTCAAATCGATCGACTTCGAAATGTAGCTCTTACAGAGCTCTAAAGTTGAAGTGAGGTAACCTTGGTTGACCTCGTCTGGTGACCTGACCTTGGGTGACCCGGGGTAAAAAATGTCAGGGATGGTGAGAAAATGATGCAGTAAGAGGTAGAGCCCTCAACCGCGTGCTGCACCTCTTCGTTTTTCTGCTATCCCAGAAAAACCTTAGGGGGGCCATCGATGGCCTCCCGGTGGGGCGAGGGTTAAGATCTGACTCACGGATCGGAAGAACGACTCCACCACGTGGCGCCATTGAACTTCACAGATTCAATGTGAAACTTGAACTTTCTGTCCCTCATCATTCGAGAGCTCATGAACAATAACGACCTTCGAATTAACCGGTACGAACTTGTGAATCTTCAATGTTTCTTTTCTCATGATTGCCTTATCGAAGTGTTTTCTGAGCTCAGTAGCTAATTTGAGTACTTTTTGTTGAAACATTTTCAGCAGAGATTGAGGCAGGCAATAGAACACTGCTTTCCGTTTTCCCTTCCAAGCATAGTTGCTGAGACTGTAGGGGGTGGGTACCCCCCTCCCCAAGGGCGGACACACCCGAGTTTGGGGAGCAATCCATGTCTGCCTCTCCTCGGGGGGGAACGTGCGATTTGGGTGCTCGACAGACCTAGTATAAGCTACCTCTCCAAGTACATGATCGCTCCCCTGGGGGAAGAGCGAAGATTTTTCCTCGACAGACCTAGTGTAAACAACTTTTTCAAAAATTTCTCCGGACTTTGGGGGCAAAAGCTAGTTTGCCCCCCTCCAGCGCTTTGCAGAATGTCCCCCCTGCGTCTGCCAATGCCCCCTGCCAGTAAAGGTGGCCTGGCGCCTCATACCAGCGCGTGTTAACACCCGCACTGGAGGGTCTGGCACTAACGCGCACTGGAGGGGGCCTGGTAGGCCCCTAAGATCTCGGAAACTAAGAGGGTTAGAAAAACGCCACTTGGTAGGTGGGTGGGGGCTATGGTGATCTACATGATGACCAATTTTCATTGACCTAGGTCAATATCTTCAAGGTCAAACGAGGTCGTAAAGGTCAAATATTGGCCATGCTGGTATCGATTGATAAATGCTGGATTATGCAGGAAAATGGCGGGAATAAGCTAAAGGCGGACAAGGTTCATAGAGAAGAGGTCTCAAAGAGGCTTCCCCACAACTTTGGGTCAAGGTCATTCAAGGTCATTGACCTTTAAGGTCACCATATGGTATACTACTTATTATTTACACTTTGACTAACACTGTAGCCACTGTTTGGCGGGAAATGAGGATTGACCTTTCCCAATGACCTTTGACCTTGACCTTGACCTTGACCTTTGTATTGGGGTACCCTACCGATGACGTCATAGCATAATATATGTCAGACGGGGTAACGTCATTTGGCCGGACGCGCAGTGGTCAGTGACCTTGAAAGTGCAGATATGACCTTGACCTGGGCCTTGACCTTGACCTTGACTTTCATGTGAAGTGACCTTGACATATAGTCCCGCTTATATGACGTTATGACGTCACCACTCGGTCTTCAATGCAAGCTAACTGGTCCGACCGCGCGTTTACGGCGATCTCAAAATGCAGGTCTGACTTTGAAAGCCTATAAGTCAAAAATTTTCGGCCGATTTTCAAAAGTCTTCACCAATCGACGCGCTATTAAATTCCGTTAAATGTGGCCAGGTTTCGTTTTTCCGCTGCAAGCGGTTCTCCGCCACCTCGGAAAAACAGGTGGGGCCTCCGAGGCCCCCTCCAGTGCGCGTGTTAACAAGCACACTAGAAGTTAGCCTCGGAGGCCCCCACCTACTTTTTCTAGGTGGCCGGAGAAGCCTTCGTGGCAAAAAAACTATTTCGCCACTTTTGAGAATATTCAATGGCACGTCAATTGGTCAAATAATCTTGCAAATCGGCCGCAATTTTGTAATTATAGGCTTTCAAAGTTCAACCCTTTATTTTGAGATCGCTGCAATCGCGCGGTTGCACCAGTTCGCGAGCATCAAAGACCAACTGGCAACTTTATAGCGCCATATAAAACGAGATTGTATTTCAAGTTTTGTATCGTTCAGTTCAAGTTCAAGGTCATACCAGCATTCTCAAAGTCATTGGTCTAGTTCTTCCGGTGGCATGGCGTTACCTAGTATGACGCATATTATGCTACGACGTCATAGTTAAGATAAATCAGTGTAAAGGTCAAGGTCGCAGGTCAAAGTAAAATGTGATGGGTAAAGGTAAATCCTCATTTCCCGTCCCGCGGTTGCTATGGTGCTAGTCATGGTGTAATTATAAGGAATATGTCAAATTGTGACCTCATAGGTCAATGACCTTGAATGCCCTTGACCTCGGTCTGTTTTTAGCGCATTCTGGATTTTTTAGCTTAATCAAGGCATTTCCGGATGAATACCCAGCACGGCTAATGCTTGACCTTTATAACCTCGTTTTAGCTTGACGATACCGACCTAGGTCAATCAAAATCGGTCATAATATAGATTACAATAGTTTCCACCCAGTCCCCAACCGGGGTTTTTCTAAGCCTCTTAGTTTACGAGAGCTCAGGGGGCCTACCAGTCCCCTCTCCAGTGCGGGTGTTAAGGAATGGGACATTTATTACAATTTATAATTTTAAATAGATCCTTACCCTCAGGTCCCACCAATCCCACCATTGACACCCTTGTCGTGACCAGAAATGTTCGGTAGTTGCAGCGCCGGCGGACCGCACTAGTGCACGAAACTTACAAAAGTGGGGATCGGGATGTTTGGGAGCTCAGATCTCGCCTTCTGTTACAGACTCCATTCTTTTTATTGCTGAATCTTATAGACAAAATGAGAAAAGGGTAATATGAGCCTCAACAAGTTTAAAACAAGTCATAGGAAAATATTTGTTATACATTTTGAAAAATTCAAGAATGTATAATATATTGAAAACGTAATTTTTGAATTATATTTCTCATGAGCCAGAATTCGTAATTCGTCCTCAACACGCGCCGCGCTGGGGTCCCTGGCATGACGCGCCCCGCTGGGGACGTTTTTCGCCCACTCCGTATCTCATTCCCCACGAAGGCTAAAGAAAAATTGCGAGCGGTGTTCGAAAGATCTTGACAAGACAAAGAGATTTTATACGAATAATTTTTATGTCAGGTCAATATTGAGGTCAGCATAGGTCAAAGAAGGTTCCATAGGCTTACAACAGAGCAGTGTACGTTTCTCTGTTTAGATCTGTTCTCAGGGAATCTAGAGCAAATCTGTATGCATCATTGGATTCCTCTCATTGCAGCAAATCGAATGGTGTATAATATGACCTTGCTAGGTCAAATAGTGAAAATGACCTGACCTCAAGCTAGGTCAGGGTCACATAGTGACCTGGTATGGTCATGCTGCATATCAATCGACTCCCCGTGACAATATAAGCACAACGCAAGCAAAATGGGAGCTTTATCTCAATTCAGTGAGAAGTTATTGGCAAAGCAATCACTCTATGCTCCCGTGACCTGACATGACCTTTGAGAGATCAGATGCTCAAAAACTCAGCTTTATGGTCAAGATCGTGGTAAGAATAGACGGTTTGAGGATTTTCAGCTTTATCTATCCAGTACTTACTGAAAATGAGCGCATTCTATTTTTCCCCATAGACTTATAATAGGGTGACAAAAAATTGATTCCACCTTACGTCCACAATATCAAAATTCCGAGATAATAGATTTGTAGACCCTAATGACCTTATCATATTGTAGAAGTTTCAAACTGATCGATTCGCTGATGTTCCCTGGGCGCCGCATCAAACTCGTGATTTTAGGTTTTGAGGTCCGGTCACTTGACCTTGAATAGCTCCTTGACCTGACATGACCTTACCTTAAAAATTTGGACTGATATGTAAAATTGATCAGGAATAAGTTACTGTAAGTTTCATTGCTCTGCATTTCTTTGTTTTTGAGCTATCTGGGGAAAACCAGGAGTGGGGGGGGGCGAATTTCGCTCCACCCAGCGGGGTGCGTGTTAAGAGACCTAGATCAAGTTTTATGGTATTTTTTGAAGGATACGGGTGAAATTTTGTCTTTAAAAAATGCATGCAAGTGGGTATGGTCAAAATGCCTGAAGCTATAATTTTCAAACCGTAAGTCAGGGAGGAAATTGAATACGAAAATCGTCATACGCTCCATCAATAGTCCCCTGACAAAATATACACCGAAATCTGCGATATGAGGGTGTTATCGACTTGTCGATCTCTGGTGGAATGCTCCAGGAAGGGAAATATTAGAAAGGGATAGTCAAACCCCTTATCTGTTAGTCATTAATATCTATGTGGCATTTGTCACCATAAGTGTTTTGGTATATTTATGAACAATGTGTGAATGATGTGTGTCATGTGTGACCCTGTCTTTTGTGCTGGACATATACATGTACCCAAGTGGTATGAAATTCGTGACATTTAGATTATTATTATTGTTATATTTCTAATGTCATGAATAAAATAAAATGACTGAAATCTATAACATGATGGTGTCAAGCCCAGAAACCCACAAATTTTTACTTTTCAACTAAAAAGCTTGACCTGTTCACATACCGCATCATTAGACATGAAAACTACTGAAGCATTCAATTTTGTCGAGGATGGACGTTTCTTATAGACCTTCTAAGCTGGGCGTGATTTTTATATGGTTAAAAGTAAGACTTCGAAGGGATATTTCATATTTTCCAAACTGTACATTACAAAAATTAGATCGATCCTTTATGTTAAGCGATCAATGATTTAGCGTTCACCTTTAACGGCAGGAACGTCGCTACCGTTGGGGTCTGGCCCCATAAAGTTTAGAAGGTCTCCTTTCGCCCCAAAAGGCCCCCTTTCGTGCTGAAACCTTGCGATAACTGCAGGAGTCTGATGACCCATAAAAGCTTCCCCAACAGGTAAGTATGTATGTATATATATATATATATATATATATATATATATATATATATATATATGTGTGTGTGTGTGTGTGTGTGTGTGTGTGTGTGTGTGTGTGTGTGTGTATGCATTCATGCAACTGCATTTGGGCGTTGGAAGACCAAAAAACGATAGAGCATGTAGTGAGACATAGCCACAGGTAAGCCACAGGTCAGCCCTGTCAATGTCTCAAGTAAAAGCAGCCTGCCTTTGAACAGGTCAGGGAGACCCTGTCCAGTAAAATTAAATGACGCGCACGGGCTGCACTTGTTGCACAGGAAGTTCCAGTGTCATCTGCACCGTATCAGCTATAATAATAATAATTGTTGGGGTTCAACGACGCACCAACTGCCAGAGTTGTACGGCGTCGCCAACTCTCACCCTGTTGGAAGGGATTTTGGGGATCAGATCGACTTATTCAGAGGCTCCGCTGGGACTTGAACCCGGGACCAGTGACTTAGAAGACAAGGGTGATATCCACTAAGCCACCTCATCCCCCCGTATCAGCTATATTTAAGATTCTTGATATGCAAAAAAGTCGTTTTGACTAATACGAGAGACCCCTAAATGGAAGAGGATGATCTTATTTCAGCCACAGGAACTTATCGAACCACCAAACACAAATACGTACTTTAAGTGGAGTGGGCTTATGTGCCTATCAGATATCAAACGGCACCAAAATGTTGCTAACGATGTCAAATATGGATCACAAACCGGAATATCTGGCCAGCGTCTCTGAGGATGCCCCACAGGATCAGATATAAATCCTAGAAGCACCTCTCGGAAGTGGAGCCCGTAACAATAAATTCGTGGCGACTCCATCGTCTGACGATAAAGATAGTCTTCAAAGGACGTACCCTTGACGCGACAACAAGACACCGAAATATCCTAACATTGCATAAAACTTCTGATAGCTAAATTATCACCCCAATAGCTTGCATGTCCAAATGTCAGAGAGTGAAGTAAGCTACTGAATCACACTTCCGCTTCTAAAGTTATACTGGTGCTCTATTTCGAATCCTGAAGTTGTCAGCAGCTTAAAATGCTCATGATAGAATGTTAAAGTGGGGGACCTTACCAAAATTTTGAAGAACCAGTAAAAATAGTTGACAAAAGAACAATTTCAAGAAAAACGGGGGTTTTATGTCAAATGCTATTACACAAAGTCAGATGAGCAGGCATAATTATGATATCGGAGGGCATATTCTCATTAAGACCGCAGATAAAAGCCTAAGGAACAGGTATCATTCAATGCTCTTAACTGCTGCCGCCCCTCTCCAGGGGCCAAAAAAGTGTTCAGTGTGTCACCATTAAAAATGTCAAACCATAAATTTGTCACCAGACCAAGCTGCATAATGTGACATATTCTGCGTCAGTAGAAGACCAATCGACACTCATGGACCATCCTAGTTGTTGAAAAACAGTGGGAGCTAAAATTATAGGAGGCAATCTCAGCGATTTGTTCCGTGTTTGTTTGGAGGAAACATGGCAACTAATCTTTGTCACCTTGCCCACCTTGAGCTGTCACCATTTAGAATGGCAAAATGGTAGGTTTTTCGACCCCTGCTCCTGTCTTCAGCCCTTAACACGTGCAGTGGAGAGTGGCCTCGTGTCAACACGCTGTGGAGAGGTCCTAGTGCCCCCTAAGATCTCAAAATCTACAAAAAATATAAAAAACAACTGTTTAGGGGTGTGTGTAAAATAAATTTACCTATATCATATAAAATTGTCATCATTGATCGAGGTCAATATCTTAAATGTCGAATGCGGTAAAGGTCAAATCTGGGCTGTGCGGGAGACTTATTGCGAAATCCGTGATTATGCGGAAAAGGCCGGTAGTATACTTAGCCTTAAACAAAATACATTCGGCCTTAACCAAATTCTGGTCACAAAAAGACGTATGCCTCTTTACCCGAAATCATAATACACAATACTATTTCCAATACGATTATCCCGTCCTACTTTCAACAGACAAGTTCAACACCAAACCATTACCATAAAGTAGTAAACTTATTCATTTTAGATCATATTATGTTTTGAAAAAATTTAATTAGATTATTTTCCAGTATTGGGATCAAACATTATGGCAACCGCAGTTCCAATGACATAATTCCTTTAAAAGTTTCCATTTTGAGGGTTTCAATTATGGTACATTCCCCATAATTAAGTATGGCAATTATCATGAAAAATTATTCCCGATCACAGCCCCTCCCCACGAACTATATCTCACATACAACAAAGGAAAAATGTCAATGTCAACATAGGTTTGGATCTACCTAAAATGTGTGTAAAGTGACCGTAACATTTTAATAACAGATTGAATCTTAAATTTGCCCCCAACACCCATATCACCTGCCGGTCGTTCCTTCTGCAGTAAACAGGCAACACCTCAAATGTAAAATAATGTCATCCAATAGGTATAGAGGTTGGAAGTCATACCAAAGAAAGATCCTGGTCAAAATCCTCTTAACCCAGCAGTTCAGGTCTGTGTGTTCACAACCACGGGAACAACACCCCACGTTTATGTCCTTTCTCGAGATTTCGATTTCAGATGAAAGGGGTCACAGGCACCCCAGTGCAAGGCCCCTCAGTGAGTGTTAACACTGTGACCATCACACATTGCATCTACAATATACATGATAGTTTTATCAGAAATCACCAATTACTGTTGTTGCCAGTCTGTTGCGCACCAACTCTCCAACCCCCAGCTCCAAATCACCAACCAATCTGATCAACACAAATAAGGTAGGCCAAGCAAGCTAAGGAATGAAAAACCAAGTTGATATGGGAGTGCATCAGTCTACAGTAGCCACATTCATTTAGATAGCCAAGGGCACACTATTATTCAGCTAGCCAGCCTGCAGTTATCCAAATACCTAATAAATATACCCTCAAAAGAGCTTCCACCTGTTTAAAATTTTGGCAGGCCACTCACATAAGTATTGTCGCTGTCAGCTGAAATCCCCAGCTATATTTATTTCTTTCACTCATTAGTACTTTTCTTAGTAGCTTTAGGCGTACTTAATACTAAATTCAAAAAATAGGACCCTAAATCGAAGAACTCAAACTAAATATTATTACCACAAATGACAGGCAGTACTATAACGTATCTGCGTTATCTTTATGCCTAGACAGCCCACAATCGCAGTTCCAAAAAATTACTGTCACATTTCGGCATCAGGCGCACTTCGGCAACTACAACAATCGGCACCATTGGGATGCATGTAAAATCGGCAACTGTGACAGGGTTTCGGTTTTCTGCAGCGGGGTCCCTCGTTTATAGAAACGAACACAGTACCAATATTTATCACGATGTACGCTGCGCAATAAGAACAATTTCTAAATAAAATAATTCTACAGCTTTATCTGTATTTCAATGTGGTTATTGAACCAACAGTCACGATGCATTTCACATTATGCACCATTTTCTTAAATGTGTCACAACCAGTGCCAGTTGGCAAGTTCGCACCTCGGCCTTAACCTGTGACCTTGATCTTTACATTTAGTTAACTTAGCCCATCAACGCCCGAGGGCTCGATCAGACCCAATCAGTTTTCCACGAATGATTGTAAGCCGGATTCAAAAGAGACGCGCATCGCTTTGCAGGCCTTAAGAGTGATCAACTTGAAAGCTTATGGCCAAAAATTGGCATTATTTCAGGTCAGGTCAACGAGTTATCACGTCACTGCTAAACACATGATTCTGTTCTTCTTAAATGAGGCTGAAAAAACCAGAGTGTAACTCGGCTTCTAGAAAAGTCGAGTGTCTACGGTAAGACGCTTCAAGTTTCAATAAATTTTCTTAACATAATTTGGAAGCTCTTGAAACAAAACATCTGCACGCTGTCATCCATTTTTGTCAGGTCAATACCAAGGTCACCAAAGTCACCAAAGGTATCAGTTTTCTAAGATTTCTGGGTCTATAACTTATGAACGGAACAAGATCCAGTATATAATTGGGTATCACTGTAATTAGCATTACCCAATAATTTGAATGATATGCAACATGACCTTGAAAGGTCAGTATTGGTCATAATTTAACCTTAAAACTTCATGTGGCATATCATTTGAATCCTTGTGTCAAAACAAAAACATTTATATATTTGTTTTTGTTCTGGGCTTCATGGTTCTTTAGCGGTAAGTGAGTTTCTAAATGAGTCTAAGCTTTTCCCATTTTAGCCCACTGCGACGTTAGGGGTCAACAAGTATGGTTCAAACTCGGCTCTAGAGTAGAATACGGTGAGGTGCTTCAGTGCCGCTTCAATTGATTCATGTATCACTTCCGGCTCCCGAAATCGTAGGGGGGTCCCATTGGACCTCCAGGTGGTGGTGTGTACAAAAAGAGCCCAAGCTGTGCCTGGTTAACTATGACGTCATAACATGGCATAAGTTATATTGAGTAATGCCATCTGACCGGAGCACCGGGGTCAATGACCTGAAAATTATTTCATGACCTTGACCGGTTGTATTTGAACCTGACCTTGATTTTCACGCAAGGTGACCTTGACACGCAATCCCGATTATGTGCAGTTATTAGGTAACCACTCTGTCTACTCTGCCGGTGGACGAACTGGTGCGACCGCGCCATTGCAGCTATTTTGAAATCCAGTCTGACTTTAAAGCCCATAAGTAAGCATTTTTAAACCAATTTTCAATATTTTTTTCACTGATCGACGCTTTCCTAAATTTCCCCGAAGGTAGCAAAGTCGCATTTTCTGGTTGCGAAAAGTTCTCTGATCACCTTGGAAAAATAGGTGGGGGCACTTAAGGACCCTCAACACTACATGTGTTAACCATATTCAGAATCGTAAGTTACAAAACCTGTGTTGGAAGCATGATATAAATGTCAAGAAACTGTTCCTTAATCACAGGGTACAACACGGTAAAACAGCTGATCTACCTTCCGCCAGAGCGCAATAAGTGATACACGAGAAACAGAAACTTCTTCTTAGTTTGCTGAGAATGCTGAGATTGCTGGAAATGTTGAATTCTGAGATACAACTTTAAATGCAAAGTTGCTCCTAATTGAGCAAGGACGGCAGAAAAATACGTTGTTAAAGTTGTTGTACATTGTGTGACTGTGACAATGGTATTTTGAGAAAAAACTGTGTTTGGCACAGAGCCTATCGCCACAGAGTTACAAAGCTTGCTGTTGGATTTCATAGTCTCCCTAAGACATATTGAATAGAATGTTGTTGCCCATATATGTATGTGCAGTGGCTAAATTATCCACTTCAACATACACGTCACGATAACAGATTTATTGACAGCTTCTTGATTCTGGGTATCAAAGGTGAACTCAAGAAAGGTAAGACGTCAAACATCTATTTACCACACAGAAAGGGGAAAATACTTGCAATAGCTGCTGCAGCATGGGGAATTCTAATTCTCATAAATTACTGCATGTATTAACGTTCTCGGAATCAAATCTTAGGGAAAAGTACACCCTTCCAGCTCGGCTGCGGGGTGTATTTACACTTAAAAGCCGCCGGTTCCTCGAGCAGTGGTGCGATCTGAGATTACAAACTTCAGTCCTCGCGACTGAGAACAGGGCCAGACCCATAGGAACCGGGTTACTGATTTGAGTAGAGCTCACCGAAATCTATGTAACATTTCTAGGACAAGATCTGCACAAATTTGGTGCGCATCTCCATGAATAATAATGATCAGCTTAACACTATGGAAAAATGTATTGCTTTTCCAGCTTCTCTTTTGTATTTTCTTACTTCTGGCACCGAGAAAATGTATATCATCTTTACGAGTGGCAGCCCCGTACCCCTCCCCTTTCCAAACGAAACCACAAGCGCAATCGGACAAGAACACCCGTCACAGTCCGCGCAGTCGTCAATGGCCACCGACGCCAGAGGTAAGAAACCCTGATCTAGCCCATATAGCTGAACGAGACCTCAGGAAACCAGAGGATCGGAAATTTTGTCTGCTCATGTGTGTTGGGGATTATCATGTCCTCTCCCGTATGACTCGAAAAGTCCTCTTCTGTTGGAAACTTACGAATCCTTGGGCAAAATGAACACTTTTCTCAACTTTGACTGCTGCATCGGAGTCGATAGGGCTGGGACGTGCTGATCCACTTTAGAATGTCACCAGCGAGCATCTAACCTAATATCTAACCTAAGTTGACTCGTCTCTAAACACGGCAGATCGCAGTTTCGTCTGCAAAATCCGAGTTAACACCCGCACTGGAGAGGGGTCTGGCGCTACCCCGCATAGAGGGGTGACTGGTAACCCCCTATGATTCTCGGAAACTAAGAGGCTTTCACAAGGCTCACTAAGAGGCTTTCACAAGGCTTTCACAAGTCGATATCCAATGCAGGCGAACTGGTGCGACCGCGCGTTTGCGGCTAAATCAAAATATAGGTTTTGACATTAAGTAAAAATAACTTTTGGGGTTTAACGACGCACCAACCGCCAGAGTCATACGGTGTCACCAACTCTCACCCTGTTGGAAGGGATTTTAGGAATCATATCAACTTATTCAGAGGCTACGCCAGGACTTTAAGCCGGAACCAGTAGCTTAGAAGACAAGTGCCTAGCCCACTAAGCTACCTCATCCCCTAGGTTTTGAAATTGAAATATAATAAGAAAATAAATAAATATTCTCCAGATTTCAAGGTTATCTCACCAATCGACGCGCCATTAAATTCTCTCGAATGTAGTCAAGTAGCGTTTTCGGCTGCGCAAGGTTCTCCGGCCACCTCAGAAAACTAGGTGCGGGGCCTCCGAGGTCCCCTCCAGTGCCCGTGCTAAATACCCTTTTTATAGAGACAGTGATCGCCGTAGGACAAATATTATAATACACGTGTGCTTTCTCTTGGTCAAAATATGTTTACACTTCCCGGTCATGGAATTGACCCGAGCTTCCGGTTCCGCTGTCAACATCTCAGTAATACCTGTTTGTAGTTATTTTCGAGTGTAGAGGTAATAGGCTCGAAACGCTCGAAACCAGGCGCTCGTAGGTTCAAAGCTCACAAGGTCATTTCCCGTCGCCTCCCAACAAGATATGTGCTTAAAAACCCCATATAAATTTTCAGTCGGAATGCTCTAAATTCTAGGCCCTGCTGACCAATATTTTTCTTCCACTTCCATAAGGAAATAATGTTTTGAAGAAAATTTAAGAGATTGACCAGTCACACGATGCCAGCATAGCTTCATGCCAAAATGCCATGTCATTGTCATGTGAGTGATCCATGAGCATGAACAAGTACCGCTTGTGCTCGTATCTTGTTTTTTTGGCTGCGTTTTCTGTAATTTGTTTAACTGCAATTGGTTGGGCTCACAAGAAAAACATTATAATTTTACTAAAATTGGTCCCTACTATTCTCTTATATACCATACATATATTTATATGCTTGGTTCCTAATGACGATTATGTAGAAAGTAACAGTGATAACGATGAATCTAGAAAACACTTGTTTATAATACAAAATAATATATTTGCTGGCACAGACGCCTTTCGGCTCTCTTCTTCAGTATTGCTGAGCGCACCTAAGAAGAGAACCGAAACGCATCTGTGCCAGTAAATATATTATGTTTATAAAATAGTGTTTTCTAGATTCATCGTTGTCACTCTCACTTTCTGCATATATTTATATCACTGAGACCAGAATCAATCATGGCAATTACTGCAATAAGCCGTACTGGGACATTTGTAGCCTTTTTTGCATCGAAAATAAAGTTTCTGACTATTTAATATCTTGAGATCAACGAGACTTCCTGAGTGTACTTCATTTCAATGATTTGACTTTTTGCGACCACTACGGACTTCATCGTTGGTCTGTAGAAAAATCGGCTAAGTCAATTTTGGATGTATTCATGTAAGCTTTAAGTGTATATATGTTATATATTTTTACATCCCGCTTTCCTATATATATATATATATATATATATATATATATATATATATATATATATTCTATCTTAGTTCTTCAGTTAGAAAGGAGTACCTCCCTTCCTTCCCGCTCTAGCCTAGTAAAAATGGCTCATACCCACCACCCGGGCGGAGAAAACCAGACGCTGGTAATCTAAGATTAACATGGAAAACAATGTCCTTTTGTCTCAGTCCATGATTTTCAGCATGAGAGAAGTCTGGTCTCATTAAATTGGGCCTTTTGGAATACCCTCTGTCGGGAACTGGAGCAAAAGTCTGAGCAAATACGCGGTGCCTTGATATACGCTCGGGTTCACAGCTTAATTAGAAAAACGCCGCCCAGCGCAGAACTGGAGCCAACAGAAACGATTCACTGCGAAACAGAAATACACACCTAACTTTGCCTGCCAGGGTAGGTCGCTTCTCTATCTTCCTTAGTCAAGCTCCTAAGAAAGAAAAAAAGCGATCGACTATAAATATCGTCGTTTTTTTGCCTAGAAAGCGCTCGGCACCAGGCCCCAAAGCCAGACACATACATGTTGGGCAGACTGGACGGACACGAATTCATTCAGAGAACTGACATCTGTCAAAGAAGAGTGTTTGGTAGAAGTGCTGCGCTGAATAGCCAACGCCATTTCCAGGCGCTAGCCTGAAAACATCCGCCCCATTCAGTTGCCATCAGAAGCAAATTATGGAGGCAGTTAGCATTCAGCGGTGTACCAAAATCAATACTGAATGGCAGAGACTGCCCCGGCGGACTTGGCTTTAGTGTCTCCATCATGCGGATGGAAGCTAGGCTGTTTATCTCTTGATATAGTTTATTGAATACTGCTGTTGTCACGCTTAAAAGGTTGTTTAATCTTCAAAGCCATTTTCATGATGAGTGTGCCTTGGTAAATTGTACGGTACAGGAAGGCGCGGAACACATGCTGTTAAAGCTAAAGAGAAGAAGCTAGAGATACTTATATCAAGTTTCCTGAAACAGGAATTTTTTATGCCAAATCTTTGAAAATATTGATCTCAGACCTAGTCTATTCAACACCTAGACGTTTTATTGCGATGTTTTCACCGGTTGGCTTAGCGCGAAATAGGACATTGAGAGACGTGGAAAGCGGAAATTACCTGCTAGAAATAGCACCGCTGCACTGGCACAAATGACACACATATTGACTTTGATTGTGACATAAGAGCAAAAACACTGAATGAAAACAAAATATTAGTATATATCTACCAGAATTTCGCTCTCTTTAGGAATTCCTTAAATTCGTTAAGACAAAATGCATACCTACAAAAAATCAGGATTATTCCAAACTAAGCTTTGTTTAGTTACGTGAGTTGTTCGCACCACTCCCTGCTAGAAATCTATGTATATTTTTATACGGCATTCCCTGATCTACCCATTGCTAGTTTGCCCCTATGGAGGGTGAGTGGCTATGTAGATAGCATCAACATGTCCTGAGCCACGGGCCACGGATTCAAGTCCCGGTAGTGCCTCTGAATAAATTGATCTGACCTAAACAAATATCTGATCCAAACAGGGTGACTGTTGATGACGCCGTATAACACTGTAATTTGGTGAAGCTCTAAACCCCAAAATTGTTTACTATCGTTTGTCCCTTCCCCATAAATACGCTGACAAATAGATACATACATACCTAGTCGTATTCAGCGGGGCCACGAGGAATGCCGTCGTTTTGTTGATAGGCTAGCATTTAACAAACGAGAAATCTAAGTAAAAAAAGAGAAACATACCTGAAGAGAAATATGAGCATAGCAGGTCTAAACTATGTCCATTAGGTATAGCCAGATATCAAATTGATGATAGATCGGTGTTCTTACAGCCGATTTATTTTGAAATGACCCATGACCGCAAAAACACACCGTAATGCCATTTGAAACTTGATAAGAATAGAATAATAATAATAATCATTTCTTTGCGTTTTACATGAAGACAGAAGTGAACAAGAGCGGCTGGATGAAGGCAGAGGAGGGGGCACGACAAAATTAAGCAAAAGGGCAATAATGAGCAGCAGAACAAAAATTACTTCCGGACAACTGAAACGTTAGAATAACATAAAGCTGATGATAAAATTATACAACCGGAGCAAATTATAATTTAGCCTGTCAGTGGAACAAAACCAAAATAAAAAGCAACGGGGTCGTAAGGCAAATAGGAAAAACATATATAAGACCAGACGAACATTCAAGATGGGACAAATATAAAAATACTGGACAATTAAAAAATGAAGTAAATGCAGAGAAATGAACAAAAGGTGAACATAAAGACAATAGGTAAAAGACACCCACGAAAAACTAACGTTCAAGTAAAAACATACGCAAAACGAAATAAAAAACAATCTTGATCAAATGTCATGGCCCACACATGCATCAGGACGCTAGAGCTAGTGGAAAAAGTTTGCCATGAGCCAAATAGATGACAATAATAAGATACCTAGGTAATGATAATATTTCCTGAAATATATCATGTTAATTGCATGACATCATTTCTTATCAAGCAGCGTCCCGATGCGTCTTTCATACTTGGGTGTGGATAAAGAAATTTGCATCAGCATGCCTGAAGCGTGAAATTAAATTTCGGAAATTTTCAAAAATGGGAAATATTATAAGCGCGTGTGCTAGCGGAATTTTTACATTTCAATATTTGCATGATTTTTATGAAAGACGATTTCTATCCCAATGAGAAGAATAATTCAGGTCTCCAAGCCTCCAAACCACCCATGAGAGGACTGCGTGAGTACAAGAAGCAGACAGCACACATTTATTTGAACATATGGAAAGGAAGGGAAGTCAAGCTCAATAGCCACGTCAGAAATATATCAATACAAGTCAGCAAGTGTCCTAAGTCCGACACGGTCTAATAGTATCTTCTCAGACTAACGGAACATTAAGATTCAATTTTGACACTATCCAACTTCGTTTCACACCATCTAACAAAGCGTTTTATGTTTACTCCACTTGAAATATCTCTGAAAGACCAGTCGGTGCTAAATATTTCAAAAATTATTTATTCTAGTCTCTTAATAATCTAAGAGCTAGAGCTTCTCAAACAAGTTTATCGCGCTATAATGGCTGGCTGGAGAGAAACATTGACTTGAAACAAAGGGTATCTATTGCGACAACTTGAGCTCCTCCGTCAGCGACTGGCTTTGATGTTAACTTCTGGCCAGGCCGGCTCAGCTCAGGCGACTATCTCAGTAATGGGCCCGTTGTCACAGCCCGCAGCCGGAACAAAAGCCGAACCATCTACCATTTGTCCTCCCCCTCTCCATTCCACCCCAACCGGTGGCCCACAGAGCCGGCTTCAGGGACGTCGCAGAAGAACGCAGACGCCCGCTGCATGACATATTGTACGATGCAGCTTCCGGCGAGGCGGCCGGCGTCATATGTTGCTACCCTTTACGCCAAGATGAAAGGGTCGGAAGCAAAGCACGAAGAGAAAAGATTGAGAGAATATGGGCGTCGGCCTTATAAAACGAAAATGAAAAGGTATGAGATGAAGAGAGCTCTGATGAAGTTACTGAACATGCTGACGGCACTGGACTGTAACAGTTATTCGCAGTTCTCGGGTTGGTACTTTGAAAATTATGATGCCGGCTACTCGGATATAGCACTTTGCTTAGGTAATAAATCAAACGCGTCGCAAACTGCCTCGGCCAGTGTATGAAATTTTGAGCAGACCAGGTAACTCGGTTGTCTCTATATTTCTGGTTGTTTTAAATGCACATAAATGCATTTTGAACCAGTTATCCTTGAAATCCTAGATTGGAGCCTTATTTTTAATTGTAAAATGGTCCCCGAGAAAGGAATGTAAGAACTCCGACAGAAAAAATGAAAGCCTATCACATCTGGTATATTCTCCACATGAAATATGTATATGGGGAATTCAAAAATGTTGTAATTTCTTTCGCATTTTGTAGTTTCGTCAAAATACGATTAAATATAGGATGGCCTCAACATTGAAGCCAGTTCCACATATATATATATATATATATATATATATATATATATATATATATATATATATATATGAGGATATATAAACTGTGTCTATACAAAGGCGATGTTTGTTATAGGGCAGGAAAGCGTAATAATTTGTATGCATGAGAATAATCGGTAAAACTTGCTGGACAAATTTGGTTTACAATGCAGACCCTTACCAGTAGGGCTTGGACAAATTTCCAAAGACAATTGGAAAATATATATGTACTGACAAAAAAGACAACAGAGACTGCACTATCATGCAAGGGCGGCGTCTTACATCTCATTAATGTACAGAACTGGCGCAGTGTGCGCTACAACTGACACGCCAGGACTTAAAAAGTATCAGAGCTGATGGAGGAGGTTTCCTCTCATTTAAAGGCTTATACGGAGAGAATGTCTGGGCATAGGTATTTATCAGAAGGCGGGATACTATGCATGATTCTACTGAGGTGTTGCAGCTGGTAAACTGTCATTTTTTAGGATATTTTTAATCTGCAGCACATTTTATTTTCGTATTCGTTTTTTTGTTATAGCTCAGACAACTTTCAATTGAAAGTTAATTTCTCTACATGCATGAGATACATGTGAGTTTTATGCACTTTAACACGCCCATTGACGAGGGAGGGGTGCGTACTGCCCAACCATCGGATTTTTTCGCAGATGATCTGAAAACGATGGCCAGAGGTGCAGAAAGTATGCTGGCTGTCACAAACTCAATGCGACGTATGCCTCCCTTTTCACACAGAGCTGGAAATCATAATTGTATACTTGAATACTATTTCCAATATGCTGAATGTCCTCTACCTGTCTCTTACTTTTTGCAGCAGACAAGGTTCTAGCACCAAACCATTACAGCATGAAAGTAGTAAACCGTGTTTTCATTTTTAGATCATGTTTTTGTTTTTGGAAGGAAAATTTCCAATTATGGGTCATTTTTTCCAGTATTTGGGTCATAACTATTATTGGCAACTCCGACCGCAGTTTCCCCCCAATGACATGCATTTCCCTTTTTGAAGAAGTTTCCATTTTTGGAAGGAGTGTTTCCAATTATGGTACTTTTCCACATGATTAAATGTAGTAATTATCATGAAAATAGTTATTATTGGGAACATACCTATCTATTAATGGGAGCGTACATGTACACACAATTGGGAAACCTAACCACAGCCACCCCCCCCACTAAACTTCTATCTCACATATCAACAAAAGGGACAAAAATGTCAATGTTAACATAGTATTTGGATCTACCTAAAATGCGTTGGTAAGGTTGACCTCAGGTAGCATTTTTATAAACATACCAAATGTTTAAAATTTGCCTCCCACTCATGATTATCACCTGCCTGGTCATTCCTTCTTGCAGTAAAAACTATGAGGCAACTATCCTGCATAGATGTACAATTATGTCTATTGGCCTAATAGGTACAGAGGTATTGGAATTCACATACCAAAGAAAGATCCAGTGTAGTCAAAATCCTGCTTTAACTCCATGCAGTTCAGGTCCTGTGTGTTGCTTACCACCACTGGTAGTAAGCAACACACCCCCAACCAGCGTTTTTTTCAAGTATATTTCTTTCTGAGATTTGCTGTGATTTTCTTAGATGAGAAGGGGGTCTACTCGGCCCCCTCCAGTGCACGTTAGTGCCAGGCCCCTCTCCAGTGTGGGTGTTAACACTTTGTGGAGAACTGCATTGGCACACATTTGCTATCTGTACAATATTGATATGATAATTTGATCATGAAATCTCACCTGAATCACTGTTGTTGCCAGCCTGTTGCTGACGCCAACTCTTCCAACTTCCTCCAGCTCCAAATCTATCTAACCAATCTAGGGCACAAATAAGCTAAGGCACAAGCAAGCCAAGGAATGAAAAACCAAGCTTGATTTGGGAAAGTGCATCAGTCTTACAGTAGCCTACATTCATCTTAGATTGGCCATGGACAGCAATATTTATTCTAGCTAGTTTTAGCCTGCACTTATCTCAGACATACCTAATAAATATGTCCTCAAAATAAGTGGCTTCCCGCCTGTTTAAATTTTTGGCAGGCCCTCTCTACATCACATAAACATTTCAACTTGTCTTGTCGCTGTTGCGCAGTTTAAGTAGAATTGCTACCCAGCTATGTTTATTTTGTTCACTCATTTAGTACTTTCCTTAGTAGCTTTTAGGCGTACTTAATACTAAATTCGAAGAAATAGGGGCCGCTAAATCGAAGAGACTCAAACTGTAAATATGATTTAACCTGAAAAAATGGACAGAGAAGTACTTGATAGAGTATCTGCGTTATCGTTAATGCCTTAGATATGCCCACAATCGTGTATTTCTCGAAAAAAATTGACTGTCACTTTTCGGGTATCTAGGCGACAACTTTCTGGCAACTACTAACAATCGGCACCATTGGGCTGCATATTAAAATCTGGCAACTGTGACAGCGGTTTCCGGGTTTTCTGCAGCGCGGGTCCCTCGTTTTAGTAGAAACTGAACACAGTACCAATATTGTATCACTAATGGTGCGCTGTGAAATTGAAGAACAGAGCTGCTAAGTTGAAATATTGGCTACACGCTTCATTCTCTATTTCGAAAATATGTGGTTTTATTTTGAACCATACAGTCAGGATCGCTATTTTGTCACAATTATGTACCTCAATTTTCGTAAATGAGTCACAAACTCCGGTAGCCGAGTTGGCAAGTTTCTGCACCTCTGACGATGGCACGGAACGCCAAGCACAGGTACAGGCCATGACCTCTGTATTGGAAATGCATGGATAAATAGTTTAAGCTCGATCACTTTGTCGGGAATGGAGATAAATACATCACAAAATGGCATACAACATTACACAGTGGCATGCAACATCACATTTCCCCTCCAAGTGTCGTCTTTTATTAGGTTAAGCTGAACAATTTCCTCCCGAGTTTATTTCTAATCGCTTTTACAAAACTTTTTTAGATAAAGGAACGAAAAATTGTGAGGTCCTGTGCTATATCTATTTCAAATGTTACCTTCTCTGATTTTATTTAGTACCAACAGTTGGTTCATATAAGTACAGAGGGCATTTCTGACTCCTTATCATATAGCTTAAAGAATGTGACTAACTATTAAAATAGGTGGAATGAAGGTGTCATAGCAATGCTGACAATGTGCACTAAAGGAAAGAGCCTGAAGTAACAAATAGGATGATTTTGATGACTTATATATGCTCAACGGATCTTCCTGAATGATACATAAGTAAGCTGAAAAAACCAAGCTATTTAATGTTAAAGTTGTCCCGCCGGGTCAGCCCCCATCCCTCGAAAATTGTAGAAAATACCCAGGAAACAAGACATGCACGTACACAAATAGATAAGATGCTAAACAAAACAAGTTTCAGTATCAATTTTGAACTTCGTATTACACTTGTATTACAGAAAAACATCGCTTCACATGTTTGAAGAAGTATAGGTACTTCCCTATCTTCATAAAGTACCCCGTCCATTGTGATCCCCCTTCCAAGAGCGCACTTCCTGCGTCGTCTTCCTTAGACTTTGTTTCAGCCACCGCTGTCGGTGGCCTAACTAGACAGCAAAACAATAGGCATCCGACTTTCGCCATTCAATGCAGGCGGGGCCTGTGATTGTCGGCATTTCTAGTACCCTCTCCGTCAGGTTTCCCGGTCCCTAGCTTCAAAGGCACCACGTCAGAGTCCAACAAGCGGTAGCCTCGGGTGTAGCTGTGGCAGTATTCTCCCGACATGGTCTTGATGGAATCACTCTTCAGGTTCTCTATAAAATAGCTGAATCAGCCGAAGCCTTTCCACGGGACCAAAACGTGCTTCTGTGTGTGGTGCTCCACACTAGTGTAGGGAAACACAAAGAAACCAGAGTTTCCCCAATCGTCACCTTTGATGACTTGGACCAACGCGCTTTCAATTGAAATGTCGCGAGCTGATAAGAATACAATGCTATGAAAGCGCCCGCGTGGGTGAAGACCGATCGGGTGCTTCTTTGATGATGCTTAAATGAAAAAGACGAAGTGAATTCCTGATGCAGAAATCGCGTCCAATGTGTACTGCTACGAATCTGCTAGACTCCTTACTCCTAGAGAAGAATTATAGTAGGATGTTTGCGGTAGCAGTTTCTCATTATCACTGGCACTGTTACTCAATTAAGAGCTGTGGGGACTGAAAAATAGGTCAAGGCTTGGCTGCTAGAGCAGCGCAAACTTCCATGGTGAAAACATCAGCGTTGTTCTACTAGGGTGCCCTTCAAACGAAACCTCAACAACAGGAAGTCAGTGGTTTCAGGGGGAAACTTTTTTCTATAAATACCCATTATTTTATCGATTTTAGTGAATAAACATGTCACGGGAATTATGCTGGCACTCTTCTCTCTCTCTCGCTCTCTCTCTCTCTCTCTCTCTCTCTCTCTCTCTCTCTCTCTCTCTCTCTTTGCTGCATCTACATGTCCCATGGATAGATGTTTAACACGGGTCTGTTGCCACTGATAGTTTTTTTTTAATTTTGTCCAACTTGTTCCCAGTACGGCTGTTGGAGTCGGAGTCTCACTGAAGTCCTCAAGGGACTTGTCTCGAGACTCCGACCCCACCAGCCGAACGAGCAACTCCCACATTGAAGGGATAATTTAGAAGCCAAAGTTTAACGTCCCACAAAGCACAGGGACGGCCGCCCCGCTCAGGTCACCCTCTCACCAGTCAGTTGCCAGCCGACATACGTCGGGCAAACTATTGAGCGCCGGAGCGTCTCAGGGGAACCGATCCCAAACCTGGACATGCACTGCCACTGCATGCTTCTGAGCAGCAGACCGGAGCCAAACGCTCTACCAACTGAGCTACCGAGGTTTTAATGCCGTGATGCCCCTCAGGCACGCTGCTTCAGCTAATGTATTAGAAATTGAGGAGACCACCTAGTTGTTTTTTTTCTAACAATATTTCACCGTAGCAGCTTCCAAAATATTGGACAATAAAGTTGTTTGGAATTTGTGTTTTTTTCTCCCAATCGTTTAATATAGTATCAGTAAGAACAGGGTTAATCTTCGGATCTGAAATATGTGTACATCATATAATGACCCTACTGAGAACTACAACGTTTTATTCGGGAGTTTTATATTAAAGGGAATGTGGCACCTTGGTCGAATCCTGGAATTTAGTGAAATTAGGCGTACTTTTAGCCAAAACAAATGAAGCCACTCATGATTTCTCTGAAAAATGTTCAATAAGCTCAATATTTTGTTTTTAAAAATACTCCTCTAGGAAAATAAATAAATATCTGTCTGTGGATCATGTCATGATCTGGCAACAACTACCATACTTGAAATGCTTCAAGGGCTTCGATTGGCTGATGTTCATCGTGACGTCAGCATATGTCGTCACACCAGCAGCTCACAACAATGGCCGCCCGGCGAGGGGTTGATGAGGGGGTTGGTGTCAGGTAGGTTTTAGCTTTTTTCTACGGAAATATCGAGTTCCAAGACAAATGATATATGGAGTACCAGGTTTTTACGACTTGCTTTACAACTTGGCTATCTCATTTAAAATCATATTATGAAAGTGCCACATTTCCTTTAATGACCTCAGATAATTTCCATGTTATGCTAATGGTGACATGCTTTGACCTCCAGTGACCGTAAATTCTACTTGAAAAAATTAGTCAAACGTTTTAAATGCAAACTTAGAAGGGCTATTCAGAGACGTTTACCGTTTTTCTCTATCTAGCGTGGTTCTCGAGAACTTAGGCTGAAGGTGGGTACCCGTCCCCCCGATCAAATCAAAAGTGGCTCCGACCCCCGTCAGGTCTCTAGGTCACGAAATGGCTGAAGTTAAATAAAAGAAATTAGAAAATCAGCAGTGGTGGCGCTGCCGTAGATGTACATGAGGCACTGCCTAGCCCCTTTTAAATGTCGAAATAGATATGTATTTTATGTGAAATGAATATAATTTAACTCGATGTTTGAGTTACAGAGATCGATAGGCGACGACTGTCCCTTTACTCAGGTTCTTGATTATGAAGTATTTCTCCGTTACCTTCGTTTGGAAGCAATCATGAAGGATCTGGCAGTAAAAATCAAGGACATTGTTTAGTGAAGTAAACCCTCCAAAAGGGATCTGGGAATCTAAAACTGTAGATGCCTCTCGTTAAGAAGAAAGTATTTTGATACACTTTAGGTAAGGGGACGGAAATGCTTATTTTCTTAGGTAATATTTCGCTTTGAATTATGAGGAAAAAGACAAAAGGAAAATATAAAAACACTTCATCTGATGATAACCGGTTAATTTCGCAATCCTCGCATTTAACTAATTTGCATCTCTGTACCAGTCTCTCCGCTCCGTCCGCCATTTTTGTATGTTCTCTGTAGCCGCGCGTTGATCATGCAGGGACTGTGAGGGCGTATAGGGGCTTGGTAAAACGTCATCATACAGCCAGATAGCTGTTTTCTAGGAGCCGGAATATCCCAAGAACACGATATAGAGGGGGAAAATGTATACATTTGTTCTGAGAGCCAAAGTATGGAAGAAAAATTTGGGCATGAACGATTTACACCGGGAGCATTAATGGAGACTTCAAAATGACCGGACTTGTTTTCCTCCCTTGTTGGGCAAATAGGGTACTAAAGACGGCTGAATGTGGCAGGAATGCGATGCGGTGAGGAGAATTTACACCCTCGTTTGATTCGTTTCTAATCCGGGGAAAATTGATAGAAAATGGTTGATGTCAATCGACATGGACCACTAATACCTCAAAGTGCCCGGCTTTTTTGTCACTTATCACGTTAAGAATATATAAAAAATAAAGCCGATGTGTTGCTCTTTTTGATGGTGATAGGGAAAATTTAGACTGTCCAACTAAAATGCGATAAATTTGCAAATAAACCGCAGAACTAGCGGAATTATTATGAACCATCTATAAACCTCTAGAAGTCGGTCGGGCCCAGCTCGTGCTACAACTTAAGCCGGAGCAAAAACTGTTGATGAAATCTGTCAATATGGGCTTTTTACATCTCATTTTTATTTTAAAAAATATTAAGAAACGTTTCTCTGCTAAAAACCGTTGGAAACTGATCATTTAGTGTTTGAATGCCCTAGTTTGCATTACTGCCACAAGAGGCGCTTTCGGCTCCCTTTACCTCGTCGCCTATCGTTATTCTTTTTTCGGAGCACTGGATCAAAGAGCCGATGATTTGCATCTCTGAAAATCCAGGTCCGCAGCTCTTACCGTCAACAAATGTGAGATTACGCACTTTGCTATTGCACTGAATCTGCCTAACCCCGTGGCAAACCTAACATGTGTATTTTATTGACATCTCTAATACCTCATTCATTCAGACGCGATCACTGGCTCGTTAAATCAGCAAACCAGTCATGACTTAGCAGCCAGCACGTGCGATGCCGCGTTTTAGGGCCTTGATTACAGTGGATTCGTTTATTGACATTCTTGCATTCGCGAATTTCTAGCCTTCTTTAGTGCGGGACAGTTGTTTGGAAATTATTAACAGGATATTTAATTTGTGAAACCCTTATAAAGAACGCGAGTCCTGGCACAAAATCTGGTGGATGAAATTAAAAAAATATGTTCACAAATCGATCGTACAGTGAGAAATTGGACGTCACAAAAAAATAAAGGGCCGAAGCTGTCCTTGAAATGGGAAGCTCTTGTGAGTACCTTGTCCTTCCCGGCTTACTTACCTACCTACCTATCCTTCTTGAATTTTGCCTTGTAACTTCATATAAAACCGTTTCCACAACCGCTGCAAAACCGTTTCCACAATCCACCGACATGTTTTTTATATTTATTTTTAATTCGTATGGTATTAAGCATTTAAACATAAATATTATTTTTGCTCATCGACTTGAGCTTGCCCCCTTCTCTGGCCGAACTGCTGGATCCGCCCCTGTCAATATCAGGTAAAAAGCCAGGGCGACGTCCTTACCTCTTTAAGCCAATCGTGCCTAGGCTGTCATAATGTTCGAGCGCCGCCACCGAAAATCAGCAATTGCTTCGGATGCTCAATAACAAATTTCTGAGCTGCGGATGAATGAAGTTCATTGATGATCTGGTATTCTGTGGATTTATGCAATAACGTGGACCGCTTTCAATGTCTTCAAGGTTGAAGGGATATCTTTGCATCAATGGTATTGACAAAATTTGTTATGAGGTGCATCTTTTACCGTGTGTGTCTTTATCTACATATATTGGAGGGGTTGAGAGGCCACAACAGTTCTACCAATGGCCAGATCGACTTTTAATCCGTGCCTCAACAAAGCTTTCAAGAAGCTGTTCTCAGAAACCTTGACCTCACCATCTGATTTGTACGATTGGAAAACTTTGAATGTCAACGCGCCACAATAGGATGGCAGAGTCAGGCCACCGCTTGGGACCCCCGCCCTCCCCTCACTCACTCTACACAGCTCAGGTAGGTGGCAGTTGGCTTTATATAACGTAGCTGTATCAGAAGTCGTTGACAAAGTAAAACGGTTTCGAAGCTGTTAGCTTTTTGATCTCTGAAATAGAGTTGGTGTCAGGTATTTAAGTATGTTCTGGGTGAAGGCCATGGACACAGGAGTTTTCATATTTTTTAAGCGCCAAAACCTACAGCCTTTTTAAGAACATCATTTCTCAGTTTGCCCAAAATATTGTGAACCAAAATTTGAATTTATAAGCTATAAAGTAATATTTTCGCATCCTAATTTCAATTTTCAGTGGTATCTTTTACAAAAGTTATAAGTTTGTGATATATGAAATTACGGCACTGATGAGTTTTCGAGTATCTATAGATATCCCAGTTTGTGTAATACAGCTGAAACACAAAACGAAGCAAAAACCTTAATCCAAAGTTATGTTTTGCAAATTTCTCAAAGCACTTAAAAATTGGACGTATTTAAAACATCCATATTGCTCGAATTGCTACTAATATTTACCATCTCGGTTTTCCCCACAAATTTTAATTTCGCGATCTCTTTAAGGAATTATATTACCAGATTTCTGATTTTTATAAGACTATTCATTCTGAATGTTGTATAGTTTAGTATTGGCGCCCTGACACCGTCCCTGTCTGTTCACGCATGGCAGGATATTAGCGCCCTGACTTTGCCCGTGCCACGCTCGGCGGCGGCCGGAGGGCAAGCTTCGTGTCACCGTGCGGAGGTGCAATACACAGTTGGAAACGGGACACCAGCGTGTTTACAACAATGGCGACCAGGTGGTAACTGCGCGACTGCGGACGGGTAGTGTGCCGTTTTAAAGATCGGGAAGTGCAATCATGGCGTGTGTGGGAAAGGCACCGGTGTTCGATCCATGCAGTGAGAGTTTTGGCGTGTATAGCCGTCCCCTGAAACTGTTCTTTATTGCCAATAACATAGAAGAAGCCCAAGTTGACAAGCGCCGAGCTATTTTCCTGAGTGTGGTTGGTGCTAGCACCTTCAGTCTGGTGGAGGATTTAATCGCGCCGGCATCAGTGCTGGAAAAATCTTACAAAGATCTTGTGAAGCTACTTTGTGACCACTTTGTACCGGAGGCTTCCTCAATAGTCGCCCGGTTTCGGTTCAACTCCTGCGTGACGGAGACAGGAGAACCTGTTTCAGCTTTTGTAGACCGTTTAAGAACACTGGCGAAGCCGTGCAAGTTTGATCCTACCATTTTGGATGAAATGTTACGTGATCGTGTGGTCTGTGGAATCAATAATCAGTTTCTGCAATCGAGAATTCTGAGTGAGTCTCAGGTGAGGCTGCATTCGGCGTTGGGCATTTCTCAAGCCTTTTGAGTCTGGTACCGCCAGTGCCGGGGAGTTGAGCGGCGCGGCTGCGCCGGCTGATGCAATCAGCTGGGTCGGCGGTGGGAGGAGCCTGCGCTCCGGTCGCTCAGCTGGTGGTGACGTCACGCGCAGCTGGAGCGGGAACGGGGCCGGCCGGGTTCAGCGGCGACCCGGGGTCAGCGGCAGCCAGCGCATGGGCGGCAGCACCACCCAGAGGACAGCGGAGCAGGAGCAGGATCGTCGCAATGGGGGATTGCGTGCCCAGGAGCCGGCGGTGGGGAGCAGCAGCCGAGGTGGGACACCGCGGCCAGAGGCATGCAACCGATGCCGGAGTCGCCATCATCACCCCTCAGTGTGCCCCTTTCTTTCGCTGCGGTGTTTCCGGTGTGACCGGGAGGGGCAAGCCCGGATTGTGTGCCGTGAACCAGATCACTCACGGAGCGTGCGCCACGTAACAGCAGAGACGACAGACGACTACACCGAGTTCAGCACTCAGTGAGAGATGTGACTCTGGAGGTGAGCTCGACACTGTTTTCTTGTTTAGAACTCAGCCTGCTGCAGGCAGTGATCGCAGGCCGCCGCTAAGGATGGATGTCACGCTCGATCATAAGCCCGTGCAAATGGAACTGGATACCGGCGCTGCAGTTTCAGTGTGCTCCGAGCAGGAGTTGCGGTGTTTGTGGGGCTGGGCTCAGACAGGCTCGATATAAAACCGTGTGGAACCAAACTGAAGACATATGGTGGCGAGTTTGTGTCCGTGTCGGGCCAGGTAGAGGTAACGGTGAGATACCGTGATCAGAGTGCTCGCTTGCCCCTGATTGTAGTCAAGGGAGAGGGGCCGTTCTTACTCGGTCGTAACTGGCTGATGCAGCTAAAGCTCGACTGGCCCTCGATATGCCGGGTTTCAGGGAAAATGATGTGGGAAAAATCCTAGCTGAGTTTCCTGAGGTGTTTGAGGAGGGGTTAGGTCTCTATAAGGGGGGAGAAAGTCAGCATCTCTGTAGACCCAGAAGTGCAGCCCTGGTTTTTCAAGGCTAGGCCGGTGCCCTTGGCCTATCGTGATCAAGTAGACGCTGAGCTCGATAAGCAAATACAGCAGGGTCTGTGGGAGCCCGTTACCCACAGCAAATGGGCGGCTCCTCTAGTTGTGGTTCCGGGGCCAGACTCGGCCGTTAGACTTTGCGGGGATTATCGCTTCACGGTAAACAGGGCCGCCCCCGTGGAACAATTCCCTTTACCACGAGTAGATGAATTACTGTCAAAGCTGTCTGGTAACACAGTGTTCTAAAAAAAAATAGACCTTACGTCAGCTTATTCACAGTTAGAGTTGGAAGAAAGCTGGAGAGAATATCTCACTGTGGGCACGGCAAAGGGGCTGATGAGGCCGCGGCGTCTCTCGTTTGGATACTCATCGGCGCCGAGTCTCTTTCAACGGACGATGGGGACTCTGCTGGCCGGCGTGCCAGGGACCTGTGTGTTCTTAGATGATTTTGTGTGTTCTGGGAAAACTGCCGAGTCCCATGCAAAGGTTCTGCGGAAGGTTCTGTGCAGATTGAGGGACGCGGGTCTGCGGGTTAATAAAGACAAGTGTGCGTTCAATGTGCCAAGTGTAACATACCTAGGACATAGTCAGTGGTCGAGGTGTGGGAACAACAGAAGAAAAAGTCGCTGCCATCACGGGGCCCCCGAGCCAAGAAATGTGTCGGAGTTGCGGTGCTGGCTGGGGTTAATCAATTTCCATTCCAAGTTCCTCAGTGGTTTGGCTACCACCCTGGCTCCACTGTATGCTCTGCTCAAACGGGGGGAAACATGGCGGTGGAATCAAAAAGAGCAACAGGCATTCGAGGACGCAAAGCGTCTTCTGAAGACCCCACCTGTTCTAGCACACTTTGACGTTAGAAAACCAGTAATTCTAGCGTGTGACGCAAGCCCAGCGGGCCTTGGATGTGTTTTGAGTCAGTGGTTTGAACAGGGTGAGCGACCGGTGGCATACTACTCTCGCTCACTCAATGAAACCGAGCGTCGGTATTCCCAAACAGACAGAGAGGGTCTCGCAGTGATCACAGGGGTGAAAAAGTTCCATTATTATTTGGCAGGCCGTATTTTCACAATTAACCCACCGGGGGTCCGGCGCCACCTCCCCACCGGGGCAGATGGCCCCCCCTAACTCCGAACATATGGGCGTTAGCGCAAATCGCAAAGCAATAGAAAGCTCGCGTGAATTCAGAAGAAATTAATCGCATGTTTTAGTGCCAGGCAATGGTTTGACCTCCAGAGGTCAAATTAGGTCAAGATCGGCTATTTCACTCAAATATGCAATGATTAACAAACTGGGCATAACTTTATGCCATTAGAGCTATGAGAACTAGTAAAGTACATTTGATAGCAAATTGCCAGTACTTTTCCGCTATGTGGAACGTATAGACCTCCCGCCAGTGGTTTGACCGCCAGAGGTCACCCGTGACCCAATATGACCTGAGGTCACGAAAGGTCAAAAGTGACCTGCCGTATATCAAATGAAAGCCAGACAAGACAAACACGATGGTGTTTGTTTCACCGCCCTAGCTCAATTAGGTCAAAAGTTATTTTCAAAATACTGTTTTTGACCTCTGGTGACCTTGGATGACCTTGGAAAAGTCAAAGGGCAAATATGACCCCTGGGATCCATGAAAGAGTGTCCAAAAACGTTGTTCTGAGCAGTCTGAGTATTTGCAATCATTTTTGTGGCTTTTATATCATGAAATAGCTTTTCCCCATGCTTTTCCAATGGGAGAGGTCGCCTCGTGACCTGACCTCAGGCACGAAATCAAAAATCCCGGATATACACCTTGTAGACCCTGGAGGGGTCATGAAGTGTAGGAAGTTTCAAATCGATCGACTTTGAAATGTAGCTCTTACAGAGCTCTAAAGTGAAGTGAGGTGACCTTGGTTGACCTCGTCTGGTCACCTGACCTTGGGTGACCCGGGGTAAAAATTTCAGGGATGATGGAAAATGATGCAGTGAGAGGTAGAGCCCTCAACCGCGGTGCTGCGCCTCGTCGTTTTTCTGCTATCCCGGAAAAACCTTAGGGGCCATCGATGCCCCCCGGTGGGGCGAGGGTTAAGACAGATCGCAAACCACTATTGGGGTTAATTGGCGAAAGCAAGCCCTTGCCACTCATAGCATCACCTTGCGTGATTCGATGGGCGTTCATGTTAAGCGCATACGACTACCGGTTGAAGTATTCGCCAGGGAAAAAGCAGGCTCACTGTGACGCCTTGAGACGACTCCCTCTAAGTGGTTGTGGGGGTTACCAAACCAGCCCGCAGCCTCCTGAAACCATCCATCTGATGAATTTTTTTATTCATCGCCTGTGAGCGCGGATCAAATTCGGTTATGGACTGTTCGGGATCCGAAACTGTCGGTAGTCTTGCTATTTGTCCAAGCGGCCAGTCGGGTCTCTGGGGCCCATGTTCAGCCCTATAAGTCCCGAACAGCCGAGCTGAGTGTTCAGATGGCTGTATACTGTGGGGTTCACGGGTAGTGGTGCCTCCTCAAGGCCGAGATAAACTTCTTAAATTATTGCATGTAGCCATAGTGGGGAGAGTCGAACAAAATCGTTCGCTCGTATGTATGTTTGGTGGACAAACATGGATGATAGCATTTCGAAAATGACAAACTCATGTGATATTTGCCAAGAGCACAGATCACAAGTGCCAGAAGTCCCCATTCACCCCTGGTCTTGGCCAGCCAAGCCTTTTGAAAGGATTCATATTGATTACTGTGGCCCCCTTAGGGGCTGGATGTTTTTGGTCATAACTGACGCCCACTCTAAATAGATCGACATATATCCATCGCGGTCAGCGACGTCAGAAAATACAATTGAACATTTACGCCATTCCTTTGCTTCATGGGGCCTGCCGAAGTTTATTGTTTGTGGCAACGCTCAATGTTTCATGTCGGAGGAATTTGTTGAATTTTGCAAGAGCAATGGCATAGTGCATTTGACTTCCCCCGCCATGTCTCCTAAAAGCAACGGTTTGGCAGAGCGCAGCGTGCAAACTTTCAAAGTTTTTTTCTACAAGCAGACCTCAGGTAGTGTCCACACAAAGGTGTCACGGTTTTTGTTTCGATACCGGGCCACCCCGCATACTACGACACGTGTTTCCCCCGCAGAGTTGTTTTTAGGTCGTGCAATTCGTACCCCCTTAGATCTCGTGCGGCCGGATGTTGAGGGGAGGGTTAAGAAGCAACAGGAAGCCCAGAAATGTTTGAGAAATAGGGGCACGCGAGATCTATTTGTCAAAGTTGGTGATGCTGTGTATGTGTCGGCAGTGGATCGCATTAAGGGAAGTGAAGGTAGGAGCTGGTTAGCAGGTCATGTGTGCAGACGATGTGGGCTGAAAATCACTGTCCGTTTGCAGGATGGCAGGACCATCCAGAGACACTTGGATCAGGTGAGGCTGCGGCCGATGTGTACCAGTGGTTCCGTGGTGACGACACAGCCGTGGGCGATGGTGATGCCTCCCGTGACGGTGTCGCAGGCTGTTGGTGGAAGCTGTGAAACGGACAGCAACCCGACACGGATGCATCCAGCCTCTGCAGAAAAGCCGCGCTATGATTTGCGTCCACGTGATAACTTGAGGCCACCCAAAAGGTTAACTTACTCTTAGTGTGCTGGTTTCAAGGGTGAGACAGTTTTTGGCTGTGCCTTGCGTGTTCTGTTTAACTGCAGTACGATAGTTTTGTTACCCGCTTGATTCCAGGGTGGAGGATGTTGTATAGTTTGGTATTGGCGCCCTGACACCGCCCCTGTCCGTTCACGTATAACAGGTTATTAGCGCCCTGACTTTGCCCCTGCCAAGCTCGGCGGCGGCCGGAGGGCATGCTTCGTGTCACTGTGCGGAGGCACAATACACAGGTGGAAACGGGACACCAGAGTGTTTACAACACTGAACAATATATATTTTAAGTTTCATGGAATCTTGACCAGACGATATCTTTCTTTTTAACACGCGCAGTGGAGGGGTCCTAAAGAGGTTGCGGACCAAAGTACGTAAGGAAGAAGTTCGTATGCCTCAAGTACGCACGCAAAAGTACGTATGGCTAAAGTACGCTTAGATAAAGTACGTACGTGGATAATAATCGTAATGGAAAAAGTTCGAATGGAAAAAGTTCGTACGGGTTAAAGTAGGTAGGGGTAAAATTTTCGTAAATGGAAAAATTTCGTATTGAAAAAGTTTGTAAGGTTTACGTAGGAGTAAAATGTTCGTGATGTAAAAACGTCGTAAGGAAAAAAATCGTACGGGATAAAGTACGTAGGAGCAAAACGTTCGTAACGATATTAAGTTTCGTAATGACACAAATTCGTATGAGTAAAGCTTCTAGAGGTAAAATATTCACCATGAAAAAAATCGTATGAAAAATTACACGGCACCAAGTAGAGATGTAATCAATCACCTGCCCACACCTCGCCGGGCTTTCAAAATAGCTTGGGCGCGGTGGACCGGACCCTCCCGCTCTCGGAAAATGGCGGGGAGGGGCCAGTCCCTCGCTTTTGGCTAGAAATACTATTGAAAATGCCAAATTTGAGTAAACATAGGGCTTCATTACGAGCCCCAGCTCCCACCGCCCCCCTGGCACCGGCCCTCCCACTCGAAAATCTGTGATGACGCCCCTGTCTATGATAACATTTCAGGTTGCTAGGGGGCTTTGAGCCTTCCCCACAATTGCCTGCCTCGAACATACCCCAGCCTATGCATTTATTATGTACATTTTCTTACGTATTCTTACATACGTACTTTTGCGTACGTGCTTTTGGCATACGAGTTTTATACCCTACGTAAATTTGCTTACGAACTTTTGCGTACGTACTTTTGGCATACGAGTTTTATACCCTACGTATATTCGCTTACAAGCTTTTGCGTACGTATCTTTGCGTACGTTCTTTTGGCATACGAGCCCTACGTACATTTGCTTACAAACTTTTGCGTACGTACTTTTGCGTACGTGCTTTTGACATACGAGTTCTATAACCTAGGTACATTTGCTTGCGAACTTTTGCATACGAAGTTTATCTATACGTACTTTAGCCATACGAACTTTGGTCTGTAAATCGTCTTAAAGTGCCCCTGGCGTATTTCCATGACTTATTGAATGTAAAAAGCCCCCATATATTTTCATTTCACTCACCCAATTTATGAGCGTGTTGATTGGTGAATAAATGTTGAAAATCTCACCATCATTTGTTACTTATAGGTATCCAAAGTCAGACTTGCATTTTGAGACCGACGTTATCGCGCGATGGCACCAGGTCGCCTGCACTGTAGACTGAGTTGTGACGTAATAATGACACATAATCGAGTCATATGCAAGACTTGCCACGCATAAAGGTCAAGCTCAAGGTCAAAGTTCACAGGTCAAGGTGATTGACTCCAGTATTCTGATCTGATGACATTATTCAGCACAAATTACATTATGCTATGACATCTTATTTAAGGATACTCGATTTCAAGGCCAAGGTCTCATGTCAAGGCAAAGGTATTTTTCCAAGGCCAAACCCTCATTTTCCGCCCAAAGGCTGGTAAAGTGCCAGGTATATTGTGTATTATTGGGAATATGTCATACTATTACGTCATAGGTCAGTAACCTTGAATGACCTTGAATTAAAAGTTCCAAAGGCCACTATATGGGAGCTTCCCTCTATTGCTTTAGTCCGTTTTTTGTGTGTTCTCGGCTTTTTCTGCATTAGCACGGTATTTCCCAACAGGTCTGTGGCATGGGCCATATTTGACCTTTACGTCCTCGTTTAGTCTTGGATATATTAAACTATGTCATAGGAACATCATTATCTATATCATTATGACCCCCACACACCTTCAAAGGGGCATTTTTCTAGCTCTCTTAATTTTCGAGATCTCAGTGACTTCGGATCCCTCTCCACTGCACATTGACGCCAGACGCCTCTCCGCCAGGCGTGTCGAAGTGATTTTTGAACGGTGAGTTACTTTGAGATCATGATGAGACAATACTCTCCCAATGAGCTCGCTGACCCCCTGTAAAAAGAGTTATACGGCAGATCTGGTTTGGCAAAACTAATCGTGAGTAAAAATTAAAAATTCCACCACTTGATGTTCCAACTAGATTACAATAGTTCATAATTTGTATTAGCACACGAATGATTTAAAGTTAGCACACCTTGGCGATGAATTGGGCTACTCTGCAACGTTGCTAAATGATGTTACTACTTTGGGCTAGGTATTTCATATATACAATATTACTCCCCCTCTTCTTTTTGCACTCTGCAAGGCAAAAATAAAAGGTATAATTATTGCTGAGAACATGACTGTTACGGCACATATGCATACCACGGAGTTTAATTCAAGCATGATAAGCTACATTGAATCTGTGGAGGGGCGTTTAATCATTTTCATCCCTCAAAGAACCGTACAGATGACTACAGTGCATTCGGAGGAACGCAGTGACGTTAAGAAAGCGCATTCGCCTTCCTCGCCACTAACCCAGGTTCAATTCCCGGCCAGATATTCGTCAAAAGCCTTTCCGATCCCCATAATACCCTACTAACAGGGTGAGAGTTGGCAACGCCATATGACCTCACCAGTCGATACGTCGTAAAGTCCCAAGGCCTGCAGCTGGGCAGTGAGTTTGGAGTAAAAGGCAAGTTTCCTTATGTGGCATTAAATGTGAGGGCATCATAATGGTGTTTCTTGGCAACATAAGTCAGAAAATTCTAATGTTGTCAACTTAGCGGGGAAAATTTTGGAGAACGGAAAGATTTCAAATTTTTAAAACCAACACTGGTGCCCATCGAGGTGTAAATAATCGCTTAAATTTAGCAATGTATCCCAAATTGGTCCATAAACTGCTCTTTCTGTAACTTGGTGATGATAACTTTGTCTGTAGTGAAACTCCAAAATCATACCTAGTCCGGGAACACATTTGTCTTGGAGTCAAAATGAGCCATCGATGAGGAAGTAAATAACTGTACTGACCTCCGCATGTCAGTACAAGGCAGATGAGTTCTTAAGTATTGGCAAAAGGGATGTGCTTAGGAATGCTTCAAAACTCACCTGTGTGTGTAGAAAGGTTTTTGAAGTTATTGGAAATCAACATATTTCCCTGAAGTGAAGCAATCATCCTTTCAATTAAAACATGCTTACGGAATGATGACAAATTTCTGGTAGGGGCAAGAAAGTTAATTTGACGAACATGGATGCTTTCAATCCGGTATTCGGAAAACCACGTTGCTAATTTTCCTTGGAAACAATTTTTGTGTTAGACTTCTGACTTAACGTATACCAAAGGTTCTCTTCCAGCAAGACATGTCTGCACTAAGTGTTTCTGCACCAGCCAGCAAGTGTTACCATTCACGCTGCAGATGCAGTTAATAGCACCCACAGCCAGCAGAACACAGGATTTCAACTAGTGGCAGTTAATGCAGTGGGGCTGGCTCATATTGCCGGTTTGTGGCGCCGCCGAATGACAGTGAATGGCGTGGCGACGTGATGGGAGTAAAACTCAGATTGGTTCTGAAGCAATATTGGGTGGATGTAAACTGAGATAATGCGTGTTATGAACACCACCGTTTTGTGCGGTGTGGTCAATTTCTCGATGAAGGGCCAGAGTCAGGCTGTTTTTTTTAATTCCTACTTTTTTAGCAAATAGCTGGACCCCTACGCATTTCTATGCACGCACAAATCACGAGGGGTGAAGCTTCCCTGGAGGACCAGGGGTCTAAAAAGTCAGCTTGTGGTCACCGACTAAAGTTTCAGCTTCTTCGATGGTCGCCAAGCCTAATGTTACATGTATTACAAAATCAGTCTTAAAAGTGGTATAGATATGGCCAGAGGAAACACTAGCGGGTGCAAGGAGGGGGGAGGTGCCGATAAAATATAGATATAAAAAGCCTATAAAATATAGATAGGGTTTTTCGATATCGATGACCTAAGCCAGATTCAGGCCATTACCTAAATGATGTCATGAGATTATAATGCATTATCATATTCAAAGTCATGACCTAAATACAACACAATTATACATTCTGGCTCTTAAACTTAGCCCCGGTGACCGGCATCACCTATGACCCCCTCCCCCTGGTGGGAGGGGGCTATAAATGACACGCTCGATCTCGGAAACATAGAAGGATAGAAGCGGAAAAAGCAATCGAAAGTTCATCAGAAATGCAATCGGCGTTACTCCCGGCGTTTTTGCGTAAGGTTAATACTGTGTTCACCAGCGGTAAAAAATTCAAATATGTCAAAATTAATCAAATGCAATGCTCTACAAAACCTTGTTTATCTCTGTAAGCAAAATAACCGAACCACTTTCTCAACGCTATTCGACAGAGCTCCAGCAGCTATTTCATTAGAGCAGCATCCATTTTCATGTCGGGTCAAAGGCTGGAGTGTAACAGGGCACTGAATATTGGAGATGTTAAAACATAGCTTTAAGTTATAATAGCAAGAAGGCTAGCTTTGAGCGTGATATTTCCGACGTAAGAGGCAATATCGGATAGTCATCGTACTGCCATTTATACGCACTACGCAGTCATGAATACGTAACGATAGTGCCTACTAAGCTTAGGCTAAGTCTGGTAGGAGGTCAATTAAGGTCAGAGATGATACGCTGCCCGTACACAAGGGCATTAAAATGGGCGCCGAAAGCGAGGGGACGGGGTACACGTTCCCCCTGTTGGCCAACCAGGGGGACATCTCGCCAAAATTTTTGGTCCATCGTCATTAATGCTGTCATGCACCGAACATGCTCAAAACTCGCCTCCCCCGGCCAGCACCAGCCCGGGTCCGTTCTCCTGTAAAAATTATGTGGTGGCGTCCCTAGGCATTGACAACTTCGCCCATCACTTCCAGACCAAGCAAGATACAACCATGATTGATGCACCATTGCTGTCCGCTCATCAATAATGGTTTTATTTTGTGTCCATCTATGGGAAATTTTGTTTTGCCTGATCTTAGACAAAAATAAAAGTGTTTGCAGCATCTCCAAAAAATGAGCCTCAGAAACGATTCCGATGTTTCATTTAACTAGATAAAAAAACGTTTTTTATGTGCATGTGTTGTGAAATCCTTGTGATTCTTCACCTTGAGGTGCCACAAATCAGATAAATTCATGTAACATTTCAAATAAATAGTTAAAATATTATTCATTGGAAACATACCCTGAGAAGTGGGGTGGAAAATATCAACTATTGCTAGGCTAAGGCCAAATTTTCGCTCCATTGCCGAACATAGTTCTGTGATGGGGGCGTGGTCGCGGGGCGCGTCGCTCGGTGCGAGTCGGGGTGCCGTCGTAGTCGCGCCGGTGTTGTCGTTTGTGCGTGCCGCCCTCTGATGGTCAGCTGGGGCGGCTGCTCGTGGCCGTGACCCGCTCGCTCACGATGGTGGCGACGTCGCGCCCGCTCCCAGCATCACACTAAATTTTATTAGAGAGGTCGTGCTCGTCGCGTGCGCGGTCGGGTGGCGAGCCGAGTTGATGGTGGGAAGTGGGCAATGTCGGCTGGCTTGGCCGAGTCCTCCAGACGGGTGAGCCTGTGTCCCGACACTCCCACTCAACACGCTTGGGTTCCAGGAAGGGAATGCAGCTAGTGCCGAGCTTTGTAGCCCTCTCTGATTGCAGGGGTCCCAACCGCCTCTCGCGATTTTGGGGGCCCCTCTAACCACCCGTACGCCAAGCATTACCCGCATAGAAGCTGCACCGAAACCGTCCATTCTCTCCCCGCCCCTTTAAGTGTCCGCTAACTCTTTTATTTCCATTGGACCTATCATCCAAAGTTTACACCCCCCTTTTTCGACCGATCCTTCCATAGCTCCCTTACTACCTGCCCTTTTGTACCCTCCTACCTTGGTTCTCCAGGCTGCACTAACCTTTTGCCTCAGCCATCGCCGCGGGCTATTGCCACGGACCAGGAGTCCTGTCTCTGTGGGGCGGATATTTTTGCCAACGCCAGCAACCTTCAGCTTCGTCGTCCCCTAAATCAGTCCCCTACCTTAATACCCTCTTCCCCTTTTTCCTGCCACGTCGATCCTTCCGGCGGGTGTTTTCACTGTCAGATCCGGAACAAGTGCCCTCGGTATGCATTTTCACCACCGGGTCCTTATGCTAAGCATGCACTCATAACATACCTTGACCTAGGGCCATCCTCTCCCACGCCCCTCGCTCATTCTAAAAAATTCTGAGTCCCTCCCCGATTCCATACCCCTTCCGGTGTTTACGTGATCTGACGGCTAGAGCCCCGTCGGCCAACGCCAGCGGTACTTAGAGTTTGCATTCCTCCTATCCGTGATCGTGGTAGGTTCTTATTGGTTCGTGCAAGGGCGTGCATGGAGGGCGGCCTGTTCGGCCCCCTCTAAGCCCCATCAACCAATGAGGCCGGGCTGCACATCCCCCCGGCTGAAAGAAGGAATAAAATTCACCTGGGGCTATGTTTACGCTTCGCTACCGTTTGCAGGTGCAACCGATGGAGGGACGCGAGTGCTGGGATCTCCGGTCGGTCAGACCGGTACGACCCGCTACCTGCGGGCCGCTCTAACGCACCAAACGTTCCTCGTTCTATGGCCTGTCACTCACCCACCGCCAGTTACTCGCGCGAACCCACATCGGCGGCCACAGCTCCCAGGGCTTGACCAGAGCCCAACAGGAGGTAACTCGGCTCCGCCCTTCCTCGGTGATCCAGTGCTCCTCCTTCCCGCCTCATTTCCTCCCTAAACAGAACCTTACTAAACGCTGGCTGCATCAAATCCCGCCTGCACAGACCATGCTAGTGGATGCATCGCTGAGCCGCTGCCCCTAGGGCTTGGAGGTCACGGACATGGGACAACCGGAATGACCGAGTTCCAGCCTTTAATTTGACTAGCCTCCGGGCGTTCACGCCCTAGGCTACCCTAAAAATATAGTCCTAGCGTGGGGAGCCTCCCTAGGCTCGGTCCTCCCTCGGCCCCTACCCGCCCACGAGCCCCGCACTAGCCGTCCGTCCTTCACATCGGCTCCTCCATGGCCCAGCCAGAGCCATGGGTCGACACATGCCACGCCCTTTCCGGCTAAGCTATCCCCCAAATCGACGGAGTACCCCCGTCGCAAAAAAACTCCCCCGATATGACGGAGGCCACTTGGTCCTCTTATCTTCATCGTTTCGGCCTGGTAAGTGTGCAACAACACAATTCACGGCAATCTTCAACATCCCACGTTTTTTCCCTGGTGCGATCAGTGCTCCGTGGTTCAGGCCAGAAGACTCCAGCGGCGGACAGCTTAGCCAGAGGGAGCCAGTAGGCTCGAAGGCTAGAAGGATACTACTGAGTTATAAAAACAAACGGCTGAGATAAATTGAGTGTCAGAACTGGGTCAAAGGGAATAGCAGCGAACGTTTCGGCGCCTCCGTGACCCCAAGGAAGAAGAGAGCCTTCCTGACCGTCTTTCGGGAGCCAGTAGGCCCAAAGGCTAGAATGATAGTACGGTATACTAAGGCAGACGGGTGAGGTCATGTAGAGGTCAAATTCGGGTCAAGGGGAATCAAAGTGCACGTTTCGGCACCTCCGTGACCATCAGGAAGAGGAAAGCCGTCGTGACCCTCTTTCGGGAGCCAGTAGGCCCGAAGGCTAGAAGGATAGTACCGGGCTACTAAGACAGACGGGTGAGGTGATGTAGAGTCCAGGTTTGGTTAAGGGGAATCACAGTGCATATTTCGGTGCCTCCGTGACACCCAGGAAGAGGAGAGCCGTCCTGACCCTCTTCGGGAGCCAGTAGGCCCGAAGGCTAGAAGGATAGTACCGGGCTACTAAGACAGACGGGTGATGTGATGTAAAGTCAAGGTCGGGTCAAGGGCAATCACAGTTCTACTCAAAGCAATAGCAATGCTCCCTGTTGGTGATATCATTATTTTCTTTGCATGACAGCATTCCCATGATAACTATTTCCAAAGCTCTTAATTGATGCTTTGGAATCAACCTGTTCTTTTGTGGTGGACACAATTTCTCAGACATTTCTACTGTATTTGGGATGATATAAAGATGCCTCCTCTGTGGCCCACACATGTAATGCAGTGCTTCCATATTATATCCATACTAGAGAAAAAATTGACTTTCTTGGTGAGACAAAAAACACAAGATATTAGCAAAAACTGGGATGAATATAATGAGTCAGTTAGTCAGTTCTGGAAATTGGAAAAGGTTTTTTCCACATTCTTGTGCTGTGCAGGGATGCATATTTCTATCCCTTTTGGGGTGCCAATGCACAGTGATGGATGTAGGATTTTAGTAAGAGGCAGCCCTCAGAGGGTGCACGCTGTCATTCAAAAGGGCACACCTCGCCCAAAAAGGTGGCTATTATTATCAATCAGAGGCGGAAAATGTGGTTGGTTTGACTTAATATTTAAAGTGCCATAAACGGGCATGATGAATCATAAATGGGAATGCTTGACCCATACATAGGAACACTCATTTCCAATTATGGGAATGCTTGAGACGATTTTCCAGAAATATATTCTGGGCGAAGAAAAAACTTTGCTCTTTCTACCTGGCGTATTTCTGTCGTTTCAATTTTGGAGCAGGAACAGGAAAGCGTACTTAAAGCTTTGCCTCAAATATTGAGGCTCAAAATATTTATTATGAGCATTCATATTTCATGGTGCATCTGTATAAGTAAAAAACACTGTTTAGTATATACCAATACAATTAATAGATAGTAAACCAATCAAAAAAATAAAATCGGCAATCCTGGATCCGCGTATGTTACAATGCCATGGCAGTTGGCGCGTAGATAAGTCCTAAAACTGTTATACATCATAATGTCGCTGAGAAACGATATTTTTGTACCAAAAGTGAGGGGCTGGCCCAGCTGCCTGGTGGTGTCCAGCAGGCTCCTGAGTCACCTGAAGTAGCGTGAGTCCATTCCGGCACAAAGGCCAAGAACAGTGGCGGATCAAGTGTTCTGTTTGAGAGTATCAGGTACTGCTAAACTTGGAATTTTTGTCAGTAGGCATACTGGAATTGCCTGATGTAATGCAAATTTTTATTTATTAGTTGTAGGGGGAGGAAAACAATTCTTAAGCCTCTCCTACCTGTTTCTGGCGAAGAAAATGCGATCAGTGGCCACACGATGTTTAATATAAGAGTATTGAGCAGCATACGAATGTGTGTGAAATTGGTCCTCACTTCGCTGGTTGTGTTGGATGTCGTCATGGTGACGTCACACCTGCCGGTCCCCACTCCGCCGCATTGTGCGGACTTGGATATAACGCAAATTGACGTTTCTAACCTTTACCATCGCAACGCTAGTGCTGTTTACTCAGCTTGTGCAAAATATGGCGCCCCTTTCTTTAATATAAAGGGTGGTTGCCCCGGTCCCCACTTTGCCGCGTTTGGTCCTGGTCCTCATAACGCTGCATAAACACGTATGTGTGTGTGTGTGTGTGTGTGTGTGTGTGTGTGTGTGTGTGTGTGTGTGTGTGTGTGTGTGTGTGTGTGTGTGTGTGTGTGTGTGTGTGTGTGTGTAGGTTGTGTGTGTATGTGCGTGTGTGTGTGTGTGTATGTGTGTTTGTGTGTGTGTGTGTGTGTGTGTGTGTGTGTGTGTGTTAGGTAGTTTGTGTGGTGATGAGGTGGCTTAGTGGATAGCACCCTTGTCTTCTAAGCCACCGGTCCCGGGTTCAAGTCCCGGCGGAGCCTCTGAATAAGTCGATCTGATCCCCAAATTCCTTTCCAACAGGGTGAGAGTTGGGGACGCCGTATGACCCTGGCAGATGGTGCGTCGTTAAACCCCAACAATTATTATTATATTAGGTAGTTTGTGTGTTGTAACTATAATCGAGAAGTATTAGATTATTACTATATTACAGATGTATTTGCGTAAATGTGTAGTCTGTACAGGGGAGAGGCACCAGGAGTTTAGCTTAGGCTTTTGTGCCAGTCTCAGGTGAAATAATGTCGAATGCCTGTCAATAATAATTTGGGGGTATTTTTATTAGAACGACATTTTTAGCAAAGAAAATCAGCCATAAATGTAGAGATGGATCCTGGATGTCAGGAGTTCAAGTAAAGCTCCCCATGATTATACAAAGTTATACCCATGATCAACCATACGAATGACAATCCGTTTTATTTTCGGATTGCCAGTTCGCCTTTAGAAAAAGGTTTGAGGTCTTCCCATATTTTTGGCACAAGCTTGGGTAGTGATACCCATGATTGAGTACATAGTGATTTTTGGGAATTCTGGCCACAGTTTCTCCGCTAACACCGTCCAAGACCAGGTCTGTCGAACGGACATCATGTCAACAACTACTTGATGCTTTGACGACTCCATGGGCGACATATGAGAAGTGAAAACTCTTCTTTTATTATACTGGTTTCTCGTTAGCAAAATAACCAATCAAGATCCAATCCGGACAAAGAAAAATGCTAAAAGACACACATACATCACCAACCAACACCACCCCTACCGCAAAGCAATAGAGACACTGTTCCTGCGTGCCCTTGCTCCTCTTTTCCAAACCAATAATAGAGACACTGTTTTTTACTGGAGCATGAACCCGTAGTACTCATCAATGCCTTTAAACAAATTCTGCAAAAGTCACAACAGATCTACGAGGTTCTAGCAAGTTCCTAGCATTAAAATGTGGTACAAAGTTCAACCGTGCAATAAAACTCTCTGATAAAATTATAATTAGTGCTTGCCGGCTTATCTGCCAGCAAACAAATGTCATTCAAACACCTTACGACCAGTGATCCGAATCTGACTATGAATTAGACAATTGACGAATTAGATGAAGAGTTTTATGTATGTGCAAGCAATTTTCGAAGTGCATTCGACAATGAACAACAGCACTGCTCTCCACAATCAGGAATTGGTGTCGGGCCCAGTGTGTCGCCAACCCCGGCCTGCCACCGTCCTGCCAGGGTTGTTGGGCACTGTCGCTGCCGAAGGCCATTGTTGGCTGCAAGTGCTGCGGTGTTATCGCCGTAAAAAAGAGCAACGGGACGTGACTACTAATTAGACAACTGCGGCTCACTAGCTTCATTTGTCACAAAGTCTTATCTATTGAATCGTCTATGGAGGGATAGGCAGATCAAAGCTTTCTGATCGTGGGTAAGGGAGACGAATAAGGGGGCACCATCCGGACCAAGGGGATGCCTTCTTTGGCAGAAAACGCTATGGCGAGGACGCTGATACACCAATCCTGTGCGAGATCGAGGTGGGAGGTGACATTTCAGGTGGCGCCATCGAACTTTCAGGAGGCCCTATGACCATATCAGGGGGTGGTGAAGGCTAATGAGGGGCAGGAGTCCCCCTTTCCCCTTGGATCTGCCTACATATCGAGGGTTGTAGTTGAGGAAGGCCCTGCTCTATGGGAGCTTTGTGCTTTTCTCTGCGGCACCCTGAATTCTGATTTCGTAGACGTTTTCTTTCGCACTTAATAATTTTAGTTACCGAAGGCCTGTTGCGATCCTTGCTTGGCAAGTTTTCCCATCCCTGTGCCTGCTCTTAACTTGTTGAAAAGGGTTTATGCCTTGGTGATGTTGCAGTCTTGTTAGCTAAAATAGCAGTTCCTCTCTGGTTTACTGCCATATATCTTGTGGAAAATGTTTATGGGAATTTGGATTCCTTTGAAAAAGTGCTTCCAGGTAGGGAAGAATCTGAACAGATGCATCAGAACATAAGGCTGAAACACACAACAAAATTTTTTGCTATACCTTCTTAAAGCCTTTGCATGTGTGCGAACCCTCGTGAAACTGGCAAGTAGATTACAACTCTCCCCAAAAATAGCTATTGAAGATAACTGAACGATGTGAGTTGACATTCATAGTTACCATTGAAAGTAACTTTGGTAACTGACATGTCTTGTACCGTATTTCTCCTGATGCGAAAGCCAGGGCAGGTTCAATAAGAATCCTTTTGCTTATTACAGCGTCATTAGCCCAGTCCCCTGCTCACGGGACCAGAAAAACACAAGAATGTGTAGCTTTGTGATCAAAGCGTGAACACAATTCAGGACTGCTTCCTTCTCGATATATCCCTCGCCCCACCGAAGGGGCCATCGATGGCCCCCTAAGCTTTTTCCAGGATAGCAGAAAAACGACGTGGCGCAGAACCACGGTTGAGGGCTCTACCTCTCACTGCATCATTTTCCCATCATCCCTGAAATTTTTTACCCCGGGTCACCCAAGGTCAGGTCACCAGACAAGGTCAACCAAGGTCACCTCACTTCACTTTAGAGCTCTGTAAGAGCTACATTTCAAAGTCGATCAATTTGAAACTTCCTACACTTCATGGCCCCTCCAGGGTCTACAAGGTGTATATCCGGGATTTTTCGATTTCGTGCCCTGAGGTCAGGTCACGAGGCGACCTCTCCCATTGGAAAAGCATGGGGAAAAGCTATTTCATGATATAAAAGCCACAAAAATGATTGCAAATACTCAGACTGCTCAGAACAACGTTTTTGGACACCCTTTCACGGATCCCAGGGGTCATATTTGCCCTTTGACTTTTCCAAGGTCATCCAAGGTCACCGGAGGTCAAAAACAGTATTTTGACAATAACTTTTGACCTAATTGAGCTAGAGCGGTGAAACAAACACCATCGTGTTTGTCTTGTCACTGGCTTTCATTTGATATACAGCAAGGTCACTTTTTGACCTTTCGTGACCTCAGGTCATATTAGGTCACGAGGTGACCTCTGGCGGTCAAACCACTGGCGGGAGGTCTTTACGTTCCACATAGCGGAAAAAGTACAGGCAATTTGCTATCAAATGTACTTTACCAGGCCTCAATAGCTCTAATGACATAAGAGTTATGCCCAGTTTGCTTAATCATTGCATATTTGAGTGAAAATAGCCGATCTTGACCTAATTTGACCTCTGGAGGTCAAACCATTGACCTGAGCACTAAAACATGTGAAGTAATTTCTTACTGAATTCACGCGAGCTTTCTATTGCACTTTGCAGATTTGCGCTAACGCCCATATTTTCGGAGTTAGAGGGGGGCCATCGATGGCCCCCGGTGGGGCGAAGGTGGCGCCGGACCCCCGGTGGGGCGCGGGATATTATATATATCAGATATATATCAGAAACGAGAGGAAGGTTTTAGATGGTAAAAAATGTGTGCTCAATTAGAATGGACGTGTCATTCGCTTAAAACATTTCTAAGTAAATACCTGTAAAAGATTAACCCTCACGCTGAGCCCGATAATGCTGGAATCTGAGGTCCTTGTGTACCGCTGCAGGCTAAAATTTAATCAATCTCCTTTAACTGTTTTTTTAGTGCAAAAGCTACTTGTGAAAGCAGTGACTTACTTCCCGTAAGATGAAAACAGTCCTGCCCACACAAACTTTCTAAAAAAACCTCTACGTCTACAGTCAGTCAGCTGCCTGTCTTGGAGACCACGAATTTTTCCTTCATGTTATGAAAGTCATAGTGACTGTTTCGAAACTGCCGTAGACTAGATCCAACGTGAGCGAACTTGGCAACGAGCTTAAAATATCATCTATGTGGCAGCGAGCAGCCCGGACTGGTTCGACTTTGTTCAATTATTCCGATCGGCTGGCTCTTATGCTCGGTGTTATTGCAGCTGCCAGCCGCGGAATGGCGGTAGTCACTCACTGGCGACATGGACGTCATCTTCGGAGAATAAACATCGCTGGTCAGTTTAGAAATATATGAACAGCACCCTTCTTGATATTGAGGGGCACGTGGTACACTGTCACACTGCACAAACTCGTATCAATCAGCAAAATGATGTCAGTACGTTTCTTATCAATATATGGAGAATAATGACCAGCGATGTTATAAAGTCATGCCCAGACGTTATCATCTTTATACTGCAATGAAACAATCGAAAGACCATAGGTAGGTGATTTTAAGACAGGAGGCACCAAACCTCATTGAAAGAGGAGGCAGCACTTCAATTTGTCCCATTATTCCCCCACTCCCTCCCCCAGAGGGGTTGCGGACTAATTTGAGGGGCTATGGAGTAAAATAGCACCAATCGTTTACGAAAAAATCACTATTTTTATTGGAACAATCATAGCTGACATTAAAAGCGAAGCTTCAAATCGCAGCATTGAATTTCAAGAAAATCGTCAAATTGCAACAGCTTGAGAAACCTCATATCAATGGGCCTGGGAATGACCACGTACCTAATAATTTTCTGGACCAATGATTATTGCTTACTTGCGAATGGAGCATATACAAGAAGATACATGGAATGTCAGATACATTTGGGTGCCCCATTTTGCACCGACCATACACATTTTTGGGTGGTGGTGGTTTTTCCCATTGTTTGAGACCCTTGGAATCCAATGGTACAAAAATGGTAAAAATCCAAAAATTTCTAGGGGTCGCAGATTGGATTTGAAATCATGAATTTTTCAAAAATTTCCAATAAAACTACTTTGAAGTCACAGATATAGCTCTTCTGTTCAGAGCCACGAAATCAAAATCCGCTGCTAGTTGGCCATAAAACTGTTTATTTGCAACGTATTTGGTTGAATTTAGAAGCCAGATTACTTTTGATATTAAGTTATTCATAATATTCTGGTAAAATGTAGGCATGTGTATGCCTATTTTGATATATATTTTAGTTCATCTACTATCTACTAGCGTTTGTTTTTTTCGCTATGCCGCATGAGAGCCGAGTTCGAGGGGGTGTTTGAACAACCCCCACCATGGCGGAGGTGGCTTGGAGGCCCACTGGGGCGGGTGTTAAGAGTTTCGTGCCCCCGAAAGCCAAAATAACTAACTTACTAACTAGATCCTAAAGCTGGACCGCTAGTTTGCTTATTTTTATCGTTCCAAGAACACTGGTCAACACAATTTAACTTTTTTCGTGGATCCAATATGAAATAGTCCGTTGCTAGGGTAATTTATGGCGCTGAACACGAATCTGGCAGCAGAAATTTCCTATCAGATCATAATTTTGAGATCCAGTATGTCTGTGTGTCGTCTTTGTGCAAACCTTCTTGGCATCAGTGACATTGACAGTGCAAAACCCAAGAGGTCTAGGAAAATGAACGTTTAGGTGTTTGTGGAGGCTAGGGTATTCTGCCTTAAACCCGATTTTCATAGACCTATAGGTCAATATATTCAAGGTAAAGCGAGGCCATATAGGTCAAATTCTGTATGTGCAGGGTAGCCATTGGGAAATGCCGTGATTATGCGATGAGAAGCCAGATATGGAGAGAAAGTGGCCTAAAGTAACAGAGGAAAGGTCTGAGGCAATGTTCTCTGAAACTTTAAGGCCAGGGTCGTTCAAGGTCATTGACCTTTGACGTCAAAATATTACATTTTGCCTATAACGTGTACTGCAACTAGCACTCTGGCAACCGTCGGGTGGAAAATAAGGTTTGACCTTTACCCATGGCCTTTGTCTTGAACCTACGACTTTGAGCTCAAGATTGAGTGACCTAGCGTATGACGTCATAGCATAATATACGTCATATTAGGTGGCATCATCCGACCAAAAGACTAGGGTCAATGACCTTGAAGTGGTGGTATGACCTTGACCTGTGACTTTCTACTTAGACTCGACCTTCAAGGGAGGTGACTCTGACATAAAATCCTCATCATATAGTGTTGCGACGTCACCTCTCAGTCTACAATACCGGCGAGCTTGTGCGACCGAGTGCAAACGTTGTTTAATGTACAATGTTCATGTACTTGAATGCGAGGTAGTCTTTTGTTGCAATAAATTCACATGTATATTGATAAGCTGCATTGTCTGGGTGCAGATAATCCGGATTGCTCACATCCTTGATCTATATTTTTCCACAAAAGGATAGGCTGATGACAGTGTGTGGAAAGTGTAGGGGGCTATACAACAGGTATGCTCTAGAGAAGAAGCCAGGTCCGATGGCAAAAAACGGTTACTAAATTTGAAATCAGCGGTATCGAAATAGGCAGAAACAGGTGTTCACGTGCCTGATCTATTTTGGCTGTTGACCAGTGACAATACAATTTTCACATCGATGTTACGACACCGAGGCATTGAGCGAAGGCCCGATGGCGTTTACCGACAAGGCATATAAAACTATTTTTTAATTATTCCATGAATTTACAAATTATATAATGAATTGCCTTATTTACTTTAATGGACAGGTTTGGTTATATACTATGATGACAGTGACATGCAACTGCGAGTAATCACACGGCATACAGTAGACGATTTTTGTTTTTAATACTCCTCTTGTCATTCGTTTCGATATAGCGTATTCCATTTGGCATGCCTTGGTTCAATGCAGCATTACCCAGGATGATTTTTAGTGTTAATTCTGGTTTTTTATCCTGTATTTTCAAAGTCTCGTAGATCTTTTGCTCTCAGATGCCATTCGCTTGATTTCTCAGGATCTTGATGCTTATGTTTTCTGGTTTTTGATTAATCATCAAGATCGAAAGAAATCAGATGAATGACATCCAGGAGCAACAGATCTACGAGTCCTTGGAAATATGGATAAAAACCAGGATTAACCCTTGCCCCGGTGGCGGGTACGAGCCACCTTCGCCCTGGTGGAGGGGGGCTAAAAAAGACCCCTCACGATCTCAAAAACTAAGAGAGCTAGAAAAAGCGCAAAACGGCAATCGAAAGCTCTTCGAAAATAATATCGAAAATAGTTCAGTCATTTTTCTTGTCAGGTCAATATCAAGGTCACCAGAGGTCAAAATAGGTCAAAATCACCAATATGAGGTGTACTAAGAAAACCTCATATATCTCAGAAACTGTGATAACTAGAAACATTTTTCTAACACCATTCGAAAGCTCTTGAAATGCGCTTTCATAACAGTGGCATTCATTTTCGTGTCAGGTCAAAGCCTAGGGAGCTACAGGTCACTAGATATTGGGCATATTCTTGGGAATGCCCATAGCCACCCATGCATAAGGGCGTTTACTTTTTCACTAATAGTTTCCAAACCAAACAAGATACAGCCATAGTTTATGCACCATTGCAATCCTCTCGTCAATGCAAATCGAATGATATATGATATTGCTATGCCAGGTCAAATTTAAGAATTTGACCTGACCCAGGTCAACGGTCTGACCCAACTTGACCTGTTATAGTCATGATGTATATCATTTGACTTCCAGTGACTATACAAACACTTTGGTGACAAAATAAAAGTTCTATCTTATTTCATTTAACATTTATAGAGTAAAACACCAAAAAATGCTTATTTGACCTAAGGTGACCCTTTAAAGGTCACAAGTCAAAATTTTTTGCATCAACTTCAGAAATGGGCTAAAAGCAAGTCGTAACCGATGTTTGAAGTTGATTCCATCTATACTTACTGAGAAAAGCTCATTTCGTGATTTTCCCCATGTATTTACAATGGGGAGGTTATGCTCTGCACATGACCTTAGGTCACCAATATAAGAAAAAATCCCAGAACATATGTTGTAGCTCCTGGCGAGCCCAATATTTGGTATGAGTTTCAACTTGATCGATTAACCCTTCTTTTAGTTATGCGGTTCTAAGCATTTTTAGAGGTGAGGTCACTTCACCTAGCCTGGTGACCTGACCTGATATGACCTTGAGCTGAAAATTTTCAAGGAAGATGTAAAAATGATGAAGGAACAGCTAGACCAAGTTTGGCGGCGCTGCGCGCCGCCGTTTTTTGGTTGCTTCGGAAAAACTTGAGGGGGGTCTAAAAGACCCCCACCCGGGCGAAGGTTAACACTCGAAAATCATCCTGCGGAATGCTGAATTGAACTAAGGGCATGAAAAACGGAGTACGCTGTATCGAAACGAATGACAAGAGGAGTATCAAAAACAAAAATCGTGCTTCTGAATGTCGTGTGGTTACTTGTTGCAGGTCACTGTGATCATGGTTTAAAACTGAAAGTGTCAGTTAAAGAAAATATGTCACTTATCATTTAATTTTAAATTTATGGAAATGCAAAAAAAGTTGTTATCGCGGCAAAGGGCCAAATTGATTTATAATTGCAACCAATTTAAAATCAATTTTGCAACTCCAGCAATGTCCAGCAATCCTTCTGTCGAATCGTTAATGTATCATGACCATCGAAAAATTTAAAAGAAAGTTATATGAATTTCATTGGCTGGATTCCGTCTGATATTCTGCTGTTTGGAGACACCAAACTTTTGAGCCACGAAACGGGTAAATCAATAATTCAAATACTACAATCAAAGGTCGTGGAATTTCAGAACTGCAGAATTTCATTACTCGCTAGAGTGAACTGGCCTTCAAGCCATCGTGGCTTCCTTAGGTTCAAAGTGGTAGGTTAGAATTTAGATTAGAAAGTTATCGACCTGCCGTTCTGGGGAGCCTAGGAGAGAGAGAGAGAGAGAGAGAGAGAGAGAGAGAGAGAGAGAGAGAGAGAGAGAGAGAGAGAGAGAAGAGAGAGAGAATCTTAAGCAGAAAACTCAGGTTCCAAAGGGGTTTATATATTGCACTTTTTTATAATTTTTACATGCACTACTTTTTCCAAAAGTATAAATCCACCTCGGATTAAATGTTGTTCTATGGTGAGTGGATCTCTCTATAAAAGTAATCGTAACACAAGATACAAGATCTTTTCAGAATCGCTTTATTAACACGCTCATTGACGGGGCGGGTACCCGCCCCCTCGGGTTTTTCAGAGAAAGCAGAAAAACCGGCGCGTAGCGCCGCCGTACTTGGTATACCTTTTCCCTCATCATTTTTACAACTTCTGTGAAAATTTTAAGGTTAGGTCATCTCAGGTCAGGTCACCATTACAGGTCAAGTGACCCGACCTCAAAAAAGTTTAAGATAGCATAAGTCGGAGCAGGGTGAACTTATCCGATTGAAAATCATATCACATAATGGCCCCACCGAGTTCTCTAAAATATGTTCCGGTATTTTTGATATCGATGACCTAAGGTCAGGTAAGAGGCATGACCTCTCCATTGGAAATACATGGGAAAAATGGTTTTTACGGAATAACTCAGTAACGGATGGTGATAGAGCATTTATTTTAGCTGCATTAGACTCGCCTGGGCTTTGCGGTTCTAATGATATGCATTTTATATAATTTGACCCTGACCTGACCTCAGGTCAGATCAAATCCTTGATTTGACCTAGCAAGGTCAAATTATATGTCATTCGATTCGGCTTGCTAAGAGGATTCATATAGTTCAAGTCGTTTTGCTCTATCTTTACTTGTTCAGATTTAATGGCCGAAAAACTGAATTTACATGTTATCCCTATGACGGGCATGTTTTGACCTCTCGTGACCTTAAATGTGACCTGACAAAAAATGGTTCGAATGTTTTCGATGGAGAAGTGGATGGGCAGCCCAACACCGTTTACCGTTTTTCGCTACCTACCGTGGTTCTCGAGATCTTAGGGGGCGGGTACCCGCCCCCCCGTCAATGCGAAGGTGGCTCAGACCCCCGTCAATGCGCGTGTTAACAGAGTTATGGCTCCATCAAAAGGCCATCTTGATATCCTGGAAGAGGCCCCGTAATAACCACGTGATGAACGCTTGAACGTCATGGCGCCGACATCCAAGAGCACTCCTGGGTGGAAAGTTTGTGCAGCAAATGTCGCTGGGTTCTGTTCGGCGGTCGAGTAATCAGACTGTCGGGCCGATACCGTGACACATACAAGCTTCCGAGTGGCACTTACTGAGGTTTCAGGGGGCACAGCGGTGGGAGTGGGACGCTGCACGATAAAATGCAGTAAAACGACCAATTCAGGCAAAATTACGCCGCAGTTTCCAATATTTAGCAAACGACGATAACCAAGTTTCTGGAAAAGCTCACGAAGATAAAGCGGATGCACGTGTTTCCGATAGCGGAACAGCCGGGGCCAGCACATCTCGATTTGTGACTTTCCAGATCTACAATCGAATCCTTTCGCCATTTAGCCTTCTCATTCTCCGGCGGCATAGCTGAGCGGGTTTTAATCAGCCGCGCGTCCCGCTGCGGCGGACAGGTTGCGGTGCCGACCACCGCTAAGTGGTCCCATAACTCTTCTCCTTTGACGTGCCGGGCCGATCTGGGCCGCGCTTCCTCCGCTCTATCATCTCCCCACAGTCCAATGCATCGCCACATTCGATACCGGGCTCTGCAAATTGAATACCGGCTGATGTGATGAATGGAGGCCATCTCTCACCGCCGCTTTGATACATTCGACATTCGAGCGGCCGAGACAGCCGCCGCTGCACCCAGATAAGCTGACTCGACACCAGATAACGACGGTGGCCTGGAGCCGGCAGTGATCCTATCGGAGCTGACTGCCACACAGACGGGCGTGGGGCTGACAGCGACAGCGCCACCGCGTCACTAATCTTCCGCCGCTGACCGTGCTCTATGCCAGCAGAGCCACGTCGACGACGACGACAGCGGCCTCTACTCACCTTTTGTTCCGATTATGCAGAGTAAGACGATCTCCAGCACTAGGGGCATTATGGAATGGCTCTGCTCTGCCAGGCGGCTTGCTCAGAAGTCTGGGAGTGGATCTCCACAACAGGAAAAGACTCGTTCGGGTGACGCTGAGCCGGAGCGGGTTTTGATCATGTCACTGCCGCGTAGGTGCGGAAAGAGGGGATATCTTATGTCGAGATAGTACCAATACCTGCACCAGTAACCTTTCCAGTACACACTTCACTTTGCGTGCACTGCAATGCCGTCCACACTGATACACACTCGCTGCTTTTTTCTTACATCAATTACAGCCACTGTCGAGCTCATGGGAGCTGTTGGACATCTAAAATCCATACCGTGTGTTTTTACACACTGTTACAGCCACTGTACGCCCCGCACTAAATGCTGTTCAGAGATCACCTCACGCAGAGCACAGATTTGGCGCCTGTCGCTGGCGCCAGGTTATGTCACCAAAGCCCGCGGCGGGGGTCCGTCGGCAACGACGAGTCGGCCCCGACGCGCGCCGATGTCCAAACCACTCTGCCAGAGGGCTGGCGTTCCCCTCAAAGTCGGCGCACCAGGCCTGAGCAAGTGCGCAGCTCCGTCTGGACAGAGCGGTGGGTGCAGCTAGCCAGTGAGATCTGCGCAGAGAAGCCCGAGAAACGCTTAAAAACATGCCGCTCACGTCAAGGTTGCCGTAGAGGATGTGTATGGGCAGGGGGTATTTATTTACCAACGCTGAGGAGCTGAAGACGGATCTGGCAGGCAGAGAGTTACATTGGAGAGGGAGGGTTAGCCTGTTGGCACATTATTGTTTTGTTTGAGAAAAACAAATTGAATCCTTCAACAACAAATCCCCTCTATAGCGCCCATAGTCGAGCGTGGGGAGCATATGAGAGAGAGAGAGAGGCCCAGCCTAATAGGTGTAATTATCCATAATGCAGTCAGTCTGGGGTGATTTATGGTTGTGCCTGTACAGTTGGTGCATCAATATACATCAAAGTAAAACATACTAAACTACCACTCTCGGTCCGACAAAGCAGTCCCACAATCTGCTATTTAGATGCAGAACTGCACAACGTCAGTAGCAGCCTGGTCATAAATCTTTCTTGGTTCACAGTGCTAAACAAGAGCCCGGGCTTCTAACCTGGGTCATGCAAGTAGAGGAAAGGATAGCTATGAATAGCTAATGATTCATAGGTGGAACTAGCATTTATGGAGCTAGTTTTCATCACACGATCCATAAAAACTAGTTCCAACTATGAATCATTAGACACGGAGTTTAGCAGAGAAAAACAACTTTTGGCTATTAACGACTACACAAACATGGCAATAGATCAGGAAATACACAAACAGCTCGACAAACTACATACACATGAGTAAACAACAACCCAGCAACGAGTCAAAATTCACCAGGTGTACAACAGAAACCACATGAACAATTGAACACACAGTGCAAAACAGACGAAAAAAGATCCTCAAGGACGTACTGAAGAAAAATATATCATGCAAGACTGACAACGAACACATCCAACTAAACATATACTACCAAAGCAAAACAACACGCAACATAGTCAAGAAGAACAGCCCAGTCACCACAAAAGATTCAAGCCACCCCAGTGTAGTCTACAAATTCACTTGCCCCCATCAGGATTAAAGGCGTCATGAAGACTACATTGGAGCCACCACAACACTATCACACTACTATGCACAATACAAGAACAAACTGGCCCAGCAGAACACTGGTTACGCAAACACATGCCAAATCACCATACAAACTCTTGAAAGAAAACACCAAAATCATCGACAAAAGCACAGACCAAGCTACCGTCTATTCATAAAAGAAGCACTTCCATTTATTTTATTAGGGCCACTCCTAACAGGCACACTTGCCCAATTATAGGGAGCATTGGCGTGGGTGTTTAAGAATCCTCTCCACCGGGTCAGATCGGAGATGGAAGGCGGGTTGCCGCCGTGGGGATCGAACTCGCGTGAATCCATGCTATCCGACCTGAAGACGGGCAACGAAGCCACTAAACCACCTGGCCCCATCCGTTGTTTATACCTACATATGTTGCATACCTTAAATGTGTTCGCCATACTATATGCCACGAAAAATGTATGAAATAAAATTTTTAAATGACTTTAGAAATTAGCAACTGCAGCACCCTCCCAATTTTTGTAACCTTGGCCCCATTTCACAAAAGTTGTAGAAATACGACGTGTTTTACACCACATTCACCTACAAAGTTACGCCGTACTCAGAAATCACGTTTCATAAAGAGTGGTGACATTCACACGAAAGCGGCTTAGATATGAAATGCAGCGTGAAGTACGCCCAATTCCAGAATGGAATTTCCTCTTTCAAATATAACATAAAAAATGCTTTATCGACATATAAAAGTGCATATATATTTAATAAATTAGTTGAAAGAAAATTATTGTACTTACTTGCTCTTATTCGATTATTAAGCTCCTCATTAAGTTTTAAAAATACTGCGGAGGAAGACGCGCTCACAGCAGACGCAATAACTATACGACGCATTTGTTTTTGGCTGTAGCCCATTTTTTAGGTAGTTACGGTCAAGAAGGCCCTAAAAGGTTATTGTATTATTGTTGTGCAAATGTACTTCAGCGGAATTCGAGTTGAAGTGTGTTTGCTAATCGTGAGTGAACTGTGAAAGGTCCGTGAATCTTATAAGTTCGTGAAACTGGGAAAGGAATAGTGAGTCAACATATTTGAAGAATAACTAGATGCCAGTACTTAGGTACCTAGGTATATCATCATTTTCGTCAGAAGCCTCAGTAGAGATACTTAGATTTTGTTGGTGACAGGCACCTTAACCCCCGGGGCAAGCCCCAAGGTTTCCGGGATAGCAGAAAAAGACGAGGCGCAGCACCCGGTGAGGGCCACCCACGCATCATTTCCCATCATCCCTGAAATTTTACCCCGGGCACCCAAGGTCAGGTCACCAGACGAGGTCAACCAAGTCACCCACCACCTTTAGAGCCAAGAGCACATTTCAAAGTCGATCGATTTGAAACCCACACTCATGACCCTCCAGGGTCTACAAGGTGTATATCCGGGATTTTCGATTTTGTGCCCTGAGGTCAGGTCACGAGGCGACCTCTCCCATTGGAAAGCATGGGAAAAGCTATTTCATGATATAAAAGCCACAAAAATGATTGCAAATACTCAAACTGCCAGAACAACGTTTTGGACACCCTTTCGTGGATCCCAGGGGTCATATTTGCCCTTGACTTTCCAAGGTCATCCAAGGTCACCAGAGGTCAAAAACAGTATTTTGACAATAACTTTTGACCTAATTGAGCTAGAGCGGTGAAACAAACACCATCGTGTTTGTCTTGTCACTGGCTTTCATTTAATATACGGCAAGGTCACTTTTTGACCTTTCGTGACCTCAGGTCATATTAGGTCACGAAGTGACCTCTGGCGGTCAAACCACTGGCGGGAGGTCCTTACGTTTCACATAGCGGAAAAAGTACTGGCAATTTGCTATCAAATGTACTTTACCAGGCCTCAATAGCTCTAATGACATAAGAGTTATGCCCAGTTTGCTTAATCATTGCATATTTTAGTGAAAATAGCCGATCTTGACCTAATTTGACGTCTGGAGGTCAAACCATTGACCTGAGCACTAAAATATGCGAAGTAATTTCTTACTGAATTCACGCGAGCTTTCTATTGCACTTTGCAGATTTGCGCTAACGCCCATATTTTCGGAGTTAGAGGGGGCCATCGATGGCCCCCCGGTGGGGCGAAGGTGGCGCCGGACCCCGGTGGGGCGCGGGTTAAATTGAATGTTTACCCTCCATAGACTCCATATAACATTGTGTCAGTGTCAGCCTCTCTAGGGCTCTGTCATACTCCCTGGACTGTAAAATAACAGTAACGGTAGAAAGGGAAAAAATCAATGTCAGCTCTCCAGTGAATTTGCATCAATAGCTTTCATAATTTTTGGTATACCAAATGGCCATAGAACTCTATATATCAGCTCAATTTGGCATGAGTAACTTGCACTTCAAACCTGTGGAAGGAAGAACTGACACACCTTTTTGTTTAAGTTTATTTTACATTCATGACTCTTTTTGTCCTTCACTAGTCACTAAACTGCTTAGTTTTGCCTGAGATTCAGAATTTCAGAAGAAGGTATATGTTTTTCATGTTTTGCTTCATTGTCGGATAAATGTTACGCTGCTACTTCTTGCATAGCTTTTTAGGAGTGTTTTACATATTCAACGTACATGTCGTCTGCTATGTGAAACAAGATTGGGAATATTCTACGCTGCATTCCAGTACAGCGTAGTTTAGAGCAGCGTAACTTTGCAAGTAGTTGTATTTTACGCTGCATTCTTGTGAAACAAGATTGTGGTGTATTATTCACTTTCTACACTGCATTATGCTACTGTTACGCTATAAGCGTAAGTTACACCTTTTATGAAATGGGCCCTTGAAAATGATTGTTTAAAATACAATTGAAACGCGTCGGAGAAAATGGAATTTAGATGAATATTTGACAAAGAATTCTTAGAAAAAATACCAGACTCAACTAAGAAGATAAAACAACTTGACTGAAAACTCTCAAAAGCCCAACACTCAGTGCTGTTCAACGATAACTGCCTAAAAAATAATATTTGACCTCTAAGGTCAAGGGTCGAATACGCGTCGTGTTCCATTTCGGTAGATTTTCAAAATCATAAACCATTTTACTGTTGTTAAAGCAAATTCGTCATCAAATCTTTGTTGAAACCAAAATTTCCTCCATCTGATTGAATATAAGTGGGTAAAATTTTGAAACTTCATGATCCCTAGATCTCACCTCTAGCACTGACAGACACATTTGCGCGTGACGTTCTTTCGCATGGCTCTACAGGTGCATCAAGTTCCGTCGAATTCTGGGGTAGGGTACAGAAGTACCAGTTCCTTATCGATTTGACGTTATTGATCGAGCGAGTTTGTCGGAGTGTTGCATGCAGGTGAATCCTCGAGTAGTACAGAGTTTACCGTGCCTAAATAAGCATCTGAGAGGAACAGAAATTCAAACCGGAGTTCATGGCTCTTCAACCCAATCTTTAACGCGTGTATGCCACGGGAAACTGGATGGGAGTTACGGGATGGGACGAAATTGGACGGAAGGGGATGAGTTTACTGGGTTTCATTTACGATAGAAACAGGAAATTTTCAAAGGAAACACGAGTGTGTGGGATTTCGCGAGCTACCAAGTAGGCAAGCTGTCTAAAGTTGAGTTGCAGGAGGATGATTCATTCGTTGCAGGAGGATGAATAAACTTTAAAAATAAGAAAGGTGTTTTCAAACAAATCTGTCCCCGAGAAAATACATTTTTCATCTGCATTATTCCGCCGTCTAGGTAGGACAAAATGCTGCCGAGGTAAATTTTATTTATTTACGCAAAACCATGCATTTTCTCAGATCAAATACGTGAACAGCTTCAATGGTGTATTACAGTTCAATCAGAAAATAAGTTGTTCGCCTCCCACCTCATCTCTCGTCCACTACCAGGACAGAGATATGCTCACCGAAAAACCTGTGTTAAAGCTGCTGATGCTGACGTAACATTCAATCGTTTGTTTATGCTACCGCAAAAGGAGCCCAAAACTGTTATCTAAGGAACAACTTTGTTAGATCACTAAATAAACACCAAACCACGTTCTTAAATTGTTCGGAGAGAAGAGTGAAGATACATCTATCAGTGCAAGGTGGATGTTTTTTTCATTTTATAGAGAAAACTCTGAGACTGGAATCTTACCATTATATTCGCCCCGACTGCCTTTAAGGCTTTTGGTAAAAAAAACAGCAAGATCGATACTGAAGCCATTCCACTGGTGGGGAAACGAGTGACTGACATGTTTTCCTAGCTTTGACGACTGATTCAGTAATTTTTTGTTTGCAACAGAAGCAGTCTACAATCTTACAGGATTGGCCGAGGATAATTGGTTGTTTGGTTTCAAGTCAACAAAACAAGAGTTTTGACCGGGACATTCTTTTGCATACAAACTTGGAACTACCTTTGGGCTTCATCTCCTCACAGTGGTTCAAAACAATATATATTGTCCGCCAGTGGGGACCAGTGCTCCACTTATCCTGAATAACTGATGAGTTGTTTCCTGTTTCGTAAGGACTCTTGTGATCTTTTCTGAAAGAAATTATGGTGCCCGAATTAAGTTTAGAGCAAAAGTGCCTCTTTGTATCCTCACAGTGTCCCTCTGCTTCTTTAGTGCTCAGTGCAATTTTGAAAACAACGCATTGGTTTTGATTGGCAGTGAATTGTGTCTAGTGTTGCTACTAGTTGGTGCCGAAGCTATGCAAAGCTTCCCAGAGATTTCAAGCTTTGTTTGGTGCTCTCACATTGGAGTAGGCAAACTCGAACCGGAATTGTAAAACTCAATATTCTTTTATTGATTTGCATTGCAGAAGAGCACTGAGTCATTTGGTTGAATCTTCGACGGGGGAGGGGGCGATTTCCGGTCACTGCAGGGGATGCCTGTCCACTGCAAGCTAAATGGCCCACAGATGGCATGATAAAAAGTGGCCTGAATAGACTAGGACAGGGTAACATATTTCTGGAAAATTTATATTGAAAACAGAGTGTGATGGGATGGAATCTCTTTTTACGTACATTTTCCAGGATGATATCGGACGGAGATGCTAAAATAATGTCCCATGCTGACATCTGTCAGGCTCTCAATCTTGGAATGAGACCACAAAAGTCACAGTAAGCTGGTGTTTGCGAGTGGCGAGACCAATGCAGTGTTAAGTGTGGCGTTGGTAGAGACTTTATTCAAGGACGGCCTCGTCAGATCTGCAGCAGAATGCGGGCTGAACGGAAAATACGCAGTGATCAGCTGAATGCGAAAGATACTAGTTAGATGGAAAAAGGTAGCGGAAATAAACGGTTATGAGGCTATGATCAAAGACAGTGACGGTGTTTGATGATTAAATTCATTACACCGTGAATTGCTTGCCATTATTGTTCAAATGAGCTGAAAGGACGTAACATTGCCAGTGGAGAAGAGAGTGTTGCACATACAATCCCCTCACCAGTCTTGTTTCATATCACTGGGACTATGTTTGATTTGAAGTCAGTGAATTGCTGCATTGATGTTTTACATGTAATATTTCATTTTTACCTAACTTGACCAATATTGTCTCGGTTTGAATTGGGATAAAGTGAACAGGATTGTGCATTTTACGTACAAATACACACTAACACGCTCATTGACGAGGAGGGGAGGGCGGGTACCCGCCCCTCTGGTTTTTCGGAGATGGCAGAAAAACGGCGGCGCGTAGCGCCGCCGTACTTGGTATAATAATAATAAATAATAATAATAATGTCATTTATTTCATACCACTTGGGTACATATACAAGTGCAGCGCATAATAGAGAAATACGCAGTACACACAACATTCACGCATTCTTCATAAATATACACTTATGGTGACATGTCACATAGATATCGTTGACTAATCATGAGACCAAGCTGAAGCTTAAGCTTAAAAAACATTTTCAGTCATGCGCTGGAGGTAAGACCTAAATACATTATAAATGTGTTGCTTTGATGTCCTGCTCAAATCCATGCCTAATATTCCATATTTTTCTCTTATCTTTAGGTGGTTGATGTGAAGCAGTCCAGTGCGAACAACATCACTATTTTGTAGGCTCTGGATGATATTATTGTTGCTGAATTGAAGTCTTCTAATAAATAAAAGTTGTCTGTATTCAATGTGCATTTGGCAAGTCAGAAGTTTTAATTCATGGCACAACGGATGATTTCTTGAACATTTGGGAACCTTAACAAGCCTCTTAATGCTAGAATGATACGCTAAACTTAACTCCCGAAGAGCTCTACCACTCCTTGTCGCCCAAAGCTCACAACCATAAAAGTTTGAACAGCACGTTTGAAACAGTCTTACTAAGATATGTCGATCAGCATACCCTACAGTAGTCATCAGCATGTTAACACTGTAATAAACTGAACGTTTTATCCGTCTCATGTCAGCACTACAGCTCAAATCATTTTCAATCACATGTCCCAAATATTTAAATTTATCAACCCAATTCAGATTAACCCCCTTCAGTTTTACACTAGGTGGGTTTGAGCGAAGCAGGTGGCCAGAACTGTAAGGTCTGCTGGGGCTGAATACCATACACACAGTCTTTTTCACATTGCATTTTATGTCCATTGCGTCGGCAAAGAGCTCGCATTCGTGCACTAATAACTGAAGTCCAGACCTGGAAGGAGCTAGCAGTACGATATCGTCAGCGTAGGCTAGTGCATTGACTGAGCTCATTCCAATACGACATCCAGCGCTATGCCTCTGCAGTTTACCAAACAGTTCATCAATGTAGACTGTGAAGAGCAATGGTGATAAATTCCCACCCTGCTTCACACCATTTTCTACCTGAAAAGAGTCTGATCTTTCGTTAGCCCACTTAACACTCATTTTTTGTGACCTATATCAGTAAAGTAGCAGTTTGAGGTAGGATATTGGCACCCCTCTATCTGCTAGAATACGGAAGAGTTTTGAGTGGCAAACCCGATCAAAGGCCTTGCTGGCGTCCAAAAAACATGCATAAACTGGGCTATCAGGCTTCGTGAAGTAATGAGCGACCTCTTTCAAAATATAGGCTGCATGTGTGGTTGAGTGTCCGGTCTTAAATCCAAACTGTGCATCGCTTGTTTCTAGGTAGGGTTGCATTCTTTTCACCAAAATCATCTCGAGAAGCTTTGATATGCTTGTAGAAAGCGATATTGCTCTATAGTTTGATGTGTCATCTAAAGCTCCTGATTTGTCCTTGACCAAAGGTATGATGAGAGAGAGTACTAATTCCTCGGGCAGATATGAGTGGTATATCATCGAGTTAAATAAAGCTGCAATAACTGTAAAATTATCTGGCCGTAAATTTTTTAAGTGGTCAGGTGACATCAGGTCCCAGCCAGCGGCTTTACCACTCTTGATTTTTGTCACAAGCATCCTAATTTCGTCCACCGTCACCGGCGGGGTCACATCCGATTGCTTATTTAGTAACTCATTGATTATTTCTACATTGCTCATGCAGCCACTATCGTTGAAAAGGGAAGCAAAGTGTTCTTTCCATAAGTTTGCAATGTTTTTTCCCCTGTGATGCTGCCAAAGCTGGAGGAAAGTGGGACATTTTGAGCCATTTCTTGTTTAACCTTGACCCAAAATCGATTAGCGGGCTCACGATCTAACAAATTTGCCAATTTGTTGGCACGTAGTCGATTCTGATCTCTTTTACATTGTCTAAGTGTATACTTAAATAACAACCGGGTTTGCTGCATATACCTTTTGCTGGTATACCTTTTCCCTCATCATTTTTACAACTTCTGTGAAAATTTTAAGGTTAGGTCATGTCAGGTCAGGTCACCAGTACAGGTCAAGTGACCCGACCTCAAAAAAAGTTTGAGATAGCATAAGTCGGAGCAGGTAAACTAATCCGATTGAAACTCATATGACATAATGGCCCCACCGAGTTCTCTAAAATATGTTCCGGTATTTTTGATATCGATGACCTAAGGTCAGGTACAAGGCATGACCTCTCCATTGGAAATACATGGGAAAATGTTTTTTACGGAATAACTCAGTAACGGATGGTGATAGAGCATTTATTTTAGCTGCATTAGACTCGCCTGGGCTTTGCGGTTCTAATGATATGTTTTTTATATAATTTGACCCTGCCCTGACCTCAGGTCAGGTCAAATCCTTGATTTGACCTAGCAAGGTCAAGTTATATATCATTCGATTCGGCTTGCTGAGAGGATTCATATAGTTTAAATCGTTTTGCTCTACCTTTACTTGTTCAGATGTAATGGCCGAAAAACTGAATTTACATGTTATCCCTATGACGGCATGTTTTGACCTCTCGTGACCTTAAATGTGACCTGACAAAAAATGGTTCAAATGTTTTCGATGGAGAAGCGGATGGGCAGCCCAACGCCGTTTACCGTTTTTCGCTACCTACCGTGGTTCTCGAGATCTTAGGGGGCGGGTACCCGCCCCCTCCCGTCAATGCGAAGGTGGCTCAGACCCCCGTCAATGCGCGTGTTAACCCTCGCCCCACCGGGGGGGCCATCGATGGCCCCCCTAAGGTTTTTCCGGGATAGCAGAAAAACGACGAGGCGCAGCACCGCGGTTGAGGGCTCTACCTCTCACTGCATCATTTTCCCATCATCCCTGAAATTTTTTACCCCGGGTCACCCAAGGTCAGGTCACCAGACGAGGTCAACCAAGGTCACCTCACTTCACTTTAGAGCTCTGTAAGAGCCACATTTCAAAGTCGATCAATTTGAAACTTCCTACACTTCATGACCCCTCCAGGGTCTACAAGGTGTATATCCGGGATTTTTCGATTTCGTGCCCTGAGGTCAGGTCACGAGGCGACCTCTCCCATTGGAAAAGCATGGGGAAAAGCTATTTCATGATATAAAAGCCACAAAAATGATTGCAAATACTCAGACTGCTCAGAACAGCGTTTTTGGACACCCTTTCACGGATCCCAGGGGTCATATTTGCCCTTTGACTTTTCCAAGGTCATCCAAGGTCACCAGAGGTCAAAAACAGTATTTTGACAATAACTTTTGACCTAATTGAGGTAGAGCGGTGAATCAAACACCATCGTGTTTGTCTTGTCACTGGCTTTCATTTGATATACGGCAAGGTCACTTTTTGACCTTTCGTGACCTCAGGTCATATTAGGTCACGAGGTGACCTCTGGCGGTCAAACCACTGGCGGGAGGTCTTTACGTTCCACATAGCGGAAAAAGTACTGGCAATTTGCTATCAAATGTACTTTACCAGGCCTCAATAGCTCTACTGACATAAGAGTTATGCCCAGTTTGCTTAATCATTGCATATTTGAGTGAAAATAGCCGATCTTGACCTAATTTGACCTCTGGAGGTCAAACCATTGACCTGAGCACTAAAACATGCGAAGTAATTTCTTACTGAATTCACGCGAGCTTGCTATTGCACTTTGCAGATTTGCGCTAACGCCCATATTTTCGGAGTTAGAGGGGGCCATCGATGGCCCCCCGGTGGGGCGAAGGTGGCGCCGGACCCCCGGTGGGGCGCGGGTTAATTCCCCATTATACATATGGGATTATTTTTTCCATTTTTTGTCATAGCTTCTGAGCTTGTATCTATTTAAAACCTAAACTTGAGTGCGCAAGTGGGCAGCACCCACCTCGGCTGATCATCAGATTCCTCTTACTTAAAGGTGAGAAACTGTTAACCATTCAATCCTGATAAATAAAATGAAAGTATACGGCATAAGAGGAAATGCCTCGAAAATATTTGAATCTTACCTCTCTGATAGAGTGCAAGTCACCAAAATCGGAAATACGAAATCGAATCCTCGAACAGTCTCAATAGGTGTCCCTCAGGGATCAATACTTGGACCTATATTATTTACAATGTATATCAATGATATCTACAAATGTTCTAAGATTCCCACGTATCTTATTCATTCATCTTATTCATCTCTTTGCAGATGGTACTGCCATTTTCGACTGTCTCCCTGACGTTGCACAAGGTAAAATAAACCAAGCAACAACTGACATATATAATTGGCTATGTACGAACACTCACTCTAAATGTTAGTAAAACATTCTACAGACTTACTCAATGACCAATAAAAACCTGACATAGATATCCAGCTAAATTCGCAGCCTGTTCAAAGGTCCAATGCCGTTAAATATCTTGGAGTGATTTTAGAAGAAAACCTAAAGTTAAAACAACATCTCTGGAGTAACCAACACAGTCCGCAGGAATATAAGAGGTATTGTCCGAGCAAAATATATGCTCGACGAAAAAACAATGCTGATGTTATATAACTCCCTTATTTACCCTTACCTTGGGTACTGTGGGTTTATATGGGCCTAAAACTTCAATAGTAACCTCATTAAACTTGTGAAACTTCAAAAAATAATAATTAGAATAATTGCTAGAGTTCATCACAGGGCACCATCATCTCCCTTTTTGCTGAGTACAGACTTCTGAAATTTCATGATATTATCAAACAGCAGAAATTATTGATATTGCATAACTTCCTTAACAATCAACTTCCCACAAGCTATGCAAGGTACTTCCATTTACACCAATCAATAAGAAACTCTAGGGAAGGAATGCACTTCAATGAACCACTAGCTACTACCGTTTATAGATCATTTGTTTTCTCCATTACCTGCACTAAAACTTGGAATCATATCATAGCCCAGAGAATACCTATGATTGAGGACATCCCTAGATCAAAATTAATGTTTAAGACTGTTGTCAAGAATATATTAATCAGTCAATACTGACTCACAACAAGAATCAAGCTATGACATAATGTTTTATATACTAACAATCTCTGTCCCCTTGCCTGCTAGAAACTGTACTTGTCCCCTTTCTACCCTTCAAATTGGGTCTGCACAGTGTGCTAGCGTGCACGATGACTGTGTTTTGTGGAATTCAATCCAAGAGAAGCTTGGTGAACCATGTCCGTGGAGTTACGTGCCTTGCAGTCTGTCGGAGTATGCTGATAATATTGATCCTTGATTGCGATGGCAATCCTGGTGGCGTGAATCGTATAAGAGTTCTGGTGCTGTGAGTGTTGTGTGAGTCTGTGTGTTATGGGCGTGCCTTCAGGTGAAATGATGGTGGTGAGTATGTGTACTATAATCTACTCGGTCCTTCGCAAATATGTCATATCTGTTAATTGGCGATAGGGAACGAAGACAGGGTCTTTACCTTAACTGTCCCCTGTCCACCTCTTAATTTCATCCATGTTTTCTACAAATTCTCTTCATGTAACATGTGGATCGATGTGCCATAGATTGAATGTATGCATGTGCATGTGCAAGTATGTATATGTACTTTTGTCTTATGGAAAACCGATAAAAAACTACCCCCCCCCAAAAAAAGAAAAAGAGAATGTGATATTTCAAGGCGCAAGCACTGTCATACTAAAGGGGTGGGTCTGACATCACTGTCACTGCCTGTTACGCGGCCTTAGAAGGGCTCACCCCGCACTGACTGGGGTGGTTGTTATGGGGTTGTCAATTTCAACTTCTCGTAATGTGTGGGTTTGTGCGAGTTTTTTCAAGGTCACCGTGCCGAAATTGGACTTGAACTAGCCACGCGCAGAGTGAGCGTGATTTTCGCCGTATACCCACTGCCTTTTAATTCACGGTTTTGAATACCAAACATGAGTATGCATTTGTTGTTTCTCGTGGCTCCCATATCCCTATTCGGTAAATGCACTCTCTCTCTCTCTCCCCATTCGCAACACATTATTCTCCTGGCGAGATTGCACCGCCATGAATTGGTTGGATATTTCTGATACTGACCATTTATCACACTGAGCTTGCATCCAATTTGCTGCTGAGGCTGGTGCCTCACGGTCTGGCCTGGATTTCTGCCAAACTCGAGAACCCTCGCAAATGTGACTTCCGCACCGTGTAAATCACGCTCAGAAATGTATTGAGGAATTCAAAGCCAATCGGCTCGAAGCCGCAGGACTAAGCTTTTGATCAAGCTACCAGGCGGACGTTAAGAACGATCAGAATACGACTGTGGAAGCCCAAGAGAAGTGGTGGCTTCATGCGCAGTAAGTACCGATGCACACACGAAACGTACATACATACCTTCAGACAAATGTTCTCTCACATGCGAACGGACCACCCCTATGTCGCAGTTGGCAAAGGCGCCATACTTGGGTATGGAAAGCCCTGGGCCAAGGCTGACCTGTGACTGTTTTTTTTCCGCGGCCATCTACCCAGGAGATGGCGGTACACTGGGGATTGTGGCAGTGCACACTGCAGCAGTGGAATCAGCACCGTGCCAGCCGGTGTCCCTGCTTGTGGGTGCACAGGTTCGATCGGCCTTTAACGCGCACAGTGAAGCCCTAAAGTGCCCCCATCTATTTAACCGTGGTGAGCGGAGAACCATTTACAGTCGGTAAACGCCACTTGCCTAAATTTGAAAGAATTTATGGTTGCGTCGTTTTGTCGAAGGTTTTTTTCAAAATGGGTTTACAATTATTTTACTTATACGCTTTTAAGCTCAGACTTACACATTGAGACCGATGCTATCACGTGACGCACCAGTTCGCCTGAACTGTAGATGGAGAGGTGGCGTAATAACGTCATACAATCGGAATTATATATCAAGTCCTCCTCATGTAAAGGGCAAGTTCAAAGACAAAGGTCGAGGCCATACAAAAATTGTGAAGGTCATTGGCCCCAGAGATTCGGTCATACATCATTACTCAGTATGACGTATGTTATGCTAAGACTTCATAGTAAAGTTTACTCAATTTCAAGATTAAGGCCACAATTCAAGGTCAAAGGTCTTTTCAAGGTCAAACCTTAATTTCCCGTCCGAAAGTTTCTATAGTGCCAATTAGATTGTACATTGCTGGTAATGTGTCATATTCCTTCGTCATAGGCCAGTGGCCTTGAACGATGTTGACTTGCCAATTTCAGGGGAATTGTTTGTAGGGGCCGATCCAGAAATTGCTCAAGGAGGGGGCGAACCCTGCCTGAGGGGTGGTCTCCTCGAAGGGGGCCCGGAATAGCTTTTGGGAGCCCGACCATGCAAGTTATACATTTTCATAAAAACGTACATACACATAAAACATTTTGGAAAGCAAAAGCAAAAGCTAAACGCCATTTTGGGGGAAAAATCCAAGAAAGCCAAACACCCACAAAACTATGAACTGTCCCTAAAACTCCTGAGCTCCGTTCAACATTTGATTGGATCTCCACAAAGCCAGGGACTGGCCAAATTTCGGTTAGGATCACTGATAGGGACCTTCTCAGATCGCATACAATATTCTGAGACCTGCTTGAATTAAGAGTTTAATATATTATTCCTACTACTCCCAAGCAGGGACGGATGTTGTAGCCGCAGAGGGCCGAGACCAAAGAAGCAAGTCCTGCAAGCAAGGCAGGGGCCGACTGTAGCCACAATATGTCTTAGATTATCGTGAGGGGCCCGGTCGCAGACACAAAGGTCGCAAGTGAACTACAGGGGCTCCGGAAGCATTTCAGAAGGCCCAGATGGCCACATTAGGCCCGGGTGAACCTCAGGGGGCCCGGCTGGGGTCACAGAGGGTCCAGGTGAAATACAGGGAAATTATCTGCAACTGCTGAGGGCCCGGTTTCGGCATTACTGGGCCTGGGATAATTCTGAGGGGCCCGGCCGCAGATTCAGCGGTTTCAAGTGGGCTGCAAGGGGTCGTTAGAATGTCAGGATGCCCAGATGGCCACATGAGGCCTGGGTGAAGCACAGGGGGCCGGGCTGCACCCACAGGGGGCCGGGTGGAATACAGGGGACCTACAGCTGCTGAGAATAGGGGGCCCGGCTTGGGCAGCAGTGGGCCCCCAAAATGATTGTTAGGGTTCCGGTCGCGGAGCTCGTGGGACCTCCGAGGCAGGGGCTCGATAACAACTCCGGGGGCCTCCTATATTAATTTCAGGGGTCCCAGATACATTATAAGGGGCCCTAAACCTACTTTTCGGGAGACATTTTGAAGACAACTTGCAGAGCCGGGTTACAATCGCAGCCGCCGGGCCCCCTGCGGGGTTCCGGCGGCTGCAGCGGGAGGCGTTTCTTTCCAGTGTATGAGGTCGGCCCAAGGGGGAGGATCGATCACCCATCGACCCCCTTGGGTCCGCCCCTGATTGCTTAGAACCTTCCCTCTCTGACAAAAGTCCGTTTTGAATGCATTTCTGTATTTTTCCACATGATTACACATTTAAATAAAAAACATAACGGCCCAGATTTGCCCTTCACAACCTCGTTTGACCCTAAATATATTAGCCTAGGTCAACAAAAATTAGCTATAATGTAGAACACCATGCTCCCTCCCCTCCAAACCCTCGAACACATGCTTTTCTAACTCTCTTGGTTTCCGAGATATCCATTGCGCGTGTTAAAGTGATCTACTGGCACTCTTTCTCTCTCTCTCTCTCTCTCTCTCTCTCTCTCTCTGGACCTATGAAGGCTCGGTTTCTGCCGAGGCCTTACATAATTCCCAATGCCAAGTGCGGCGGATTGGAGAAACGGAGCAGTCGCTGCAGTTGTGGTGGCACTGTTCCTTAACACCTGCACTGGAGAGTGGTCTGACACTAACGCGCACTGAAGGGGGACTGGTAGGCCCCCTCAGATCTAAAAATACCAAGAGCTGTAGAAAAACGCCCGTTTTGGGGTGTGTGCTGGCTAGGGTAATTTACATTATAGCTAACCAGGGCGTAGCCAAGGGGGGCAGGGACAGTCGGCCCCCTCCCTGAGGGCCCGAAGGGCCCCTGAGGACACGATTCTATAACAAGCAGGGCCATTTTTACCCATCAGGGCCCTTTTGGCGCTGTCGCAGGGGCCCTTTTCGGGGCGCCGCCCCCCCTGAGCGAAATTCTGGCTACGCCCCTGTAGCTAACTGTTATTGACCTACGTTAATATATTCAAGGTCAAAAGAGGTCATAAAGTTCAAATATTCATCGTTCTCTAGAACTTTTGAAACCTGCCGTAATTATGCGGAAAAGGTCGGGAATATAATAAAAGCAGACCTATGGTGTCACAGTATGGTATACTCCCTATAATGTACACTAAAACAAACACTATAAAACCCGTTGGCCGGGAATGAGGATGGAACTTATCTCATGGCCTTTGACCTTGAAATTTGGCCTTGACCTTTACGCAGAATTATCTGACCTATGACGTCATATCATTACATACAGCATACTTGGTAACGCTATTTGACCGAAAGCACTGGGACCAAAGTACCTTAAAAATGCTGGTATGACTTTGGCCTGTGGCCTTTGAGCTTTACCTTGACCTTTGTGTGAGGCTACCTTGGCATGATATTATGACGTCACTGCTCGGTCTCCAGAGCAGCTGAACTGGTGCAACCCGTCCAGGTAGAATCCAACCTTCCTTATCCTCACCTTTTGTCATCCATACCGTCTTCTTCTATAGATTTTAATCGCTTCATACTCACAACAACACTTTCAAAGCCACCTCAATCGTGTGGAAGTGTGTGTAATACATAAATGAGTGAATGAATTTTGGTGGTCTAAAAATGTAGGTTTGACTGTGAAAGCCTGTAGGTAAAAACATTCTGACCGATTTTCAAAATTGATTAACCAATCGCTGCGCCGTTAAGTTCACTTGTTCGCAGTGTACACTGTACGTAAACTGTATGCATTTTGCAGCCTGCGTATGAGCGGGAGCTAATATCATAAAATGCTCCCGAGTAAAGGTCACATAAAACCAGCTTTTAAAAAGCAAACAGAGGCAGGTCCAGCTTATTCTATCTATATGATAAAGTCGTCAGCAATCCCCGACTTGCTTGTCCTGTGGACAGAATGCACGTACATGCATATATACAGACAGGTCATAGCCTGCGGATAACACTCCGCCATTCGTTCGTTGATCGTAACCATGAGAGTCAAAAGCGGCAGGACGGGAAAACCTGCTAGCTGTTGTACCAGGAACACATCCAACCATAATTGTTGGAATCGACCTGGGTGTGCCATCTCTTCTCCTCACTGTCTGAGCAAATATACGCAAGTGCTTCCGATTTTAATGCTGATGAACGACACCGGTAGCACTATCAATGAAAGCTTCAGGCCTTACCTTCCATATCCCTCCCCGGATCTTGCTGGACCTAAATCCCCCTCCTTAAGCGGGTTCGCCACAAATTGTTTCCGAGGAGCTGCCGCCTCCGATCCATCGTCCATCCCTCCAACCTTTTCCCGGGAGTGAGGAAGGGTGGAAATGCCAATGCCTACCCCCTCCGGTGAAAAGTCTCCAGCGACGCCCCTGGGCGAGACTGGTTTCATGCCTACTTCCATTTGACATATTTAGCAGAACCACGTGCATTAATCGGGCTGTTCCTGTTTCCTTAATGTAACGTTGTAATCCCACTCCTTTTTCCTCACTTGTTTTTCGTCCTGACTTTGCTCAGCGTGGAGGGACGGGTACCTGAGCGCCTTTTTTGTGGGACAAGAAATATGCCTTCTGGCCTTCTTTACGAGGTCTTCTGGCCTTCTGCTAGGTAGCACGATTTGTTTTTGTTTTTTTTTTCTTGATGACCTAAGCTCAGACACCAGCCATGACCTCTCCATTAAAAATACATGGAACCAATTTTGTTTAATGATTAACTTAGTAATTGCTGTTGGTAAAGCATTTATTTTAATGACATTGAATTTTTGTGGTTCTAATAATAAGCATTGTGACCTATTTTGACATTGACCTGCCCTCAGTTCAGTTCAAATGCTAGATTTGACCTAGATCATGCGACTTGACTTGCTGCGAGGATTCCAACTGTTTGTGTATCTTTGCTCTATTTCTGCTAGTTCAGATGTAATAAAGAAAACCTTAATTTCCATGTTATTCTTATGGTGACATGCCTTGACCTCTAGTGAGCCTCAATTTGATCCGACAAAAAACTCTTCGGATGTTTTCGACAAAGAGATTTGGAGGGGCTATCCATCGCTGCTTACCGTCTTCCTCTATCTAGCGTGGTTATCGAGATCTTAGGACCTCCTTCAAAGCGAAGTTGGCACAGAACCCCATCATTGCGCGTGTTAACACCCGCCCCAGTGACCCTGGTGGAGGGTGGGGGGTGTTCAAACACCCACGCCTCAAACTTGGTTCCTTAATCGGGATGACGAAAAACGCAGAGTATGGTGGATAGCTTATAAAGATTCATGAAAAAATACATCAGTCACTTTTTGGCTCAAGTCAATATTGAAGGCTAGAGAAGAGTTTCTGGATTATATCATCTGACAGAGTTGAGTCAGAAACAATTTTTAGGCACCATCCGTTACCTCTTGTTACGGCAAATCTAAATATGTAGGGTAAGGGTGGGTAAGAGTACGCAGGAGATAGTGTACGCAGCAGCTGTTTTGGTTACTTAGCAACCACTGAGATGGTGGATACCCTGTTATAAAAAAGCAAAGTCAGTGCCTAGGCTGCACACCAAATTTCAACGTGCTCTTGTTCCTTCCGCGGGAGTACAGAGCAAAATAAGTTTCTGGGCACCTTTGAAGTAATATTTCTTAAATGGGTAAATTTGTAGACCATGCTTCTATTATCAAAAGTATTGTATTACCGTCTGTCATCAGTACGAAAGCTTAGCTAGGAGTGTGCTCCAGGACCGGAGCTCACGCTAAAATGCCTGCCAATAAAAGAGTGCGCATGCTTAAGAGATAGGACAATTTAATTTTCGCTCGGGACAGAGTCCGTAATTCATATTTGGAAAACCAAATGTCGCAGCATAGTCCTTGTATATTCATAACGATATAAAATCATATAATCGCCTAGTTTGGCGACAAAAACTTCGCGACATGGCCTATGCACCTAAAGCACAGCGGGACATCAATTTGTACTCCAGCTTCCTCTCTTGCGTTCTCTTACCGAGCCACTCCGGCAAGAGTACGCACGTGACTTTTAATTTTTGATGTGCTCGTGGCAAGTTCCTTTCAGAGACATCGAGTTGAAACATGGACCATACATAGACAATTCTTCAAGCTAAACAGCCACAAACAAATTTTAGCTGTTAGACTTATAGTAGAAAAGTGAAAGTCTTTAGAAAGTTAAGTGCGTACTCTTGCATGGAGTTCCCCTATTGTATGACTATACTTTGCCAAAACATAAAAATGACATGACCTGAGGTCAGGTCAAGGTCAAAATCTGGCCTAGGATAGTCGATATGCATGTCAATTGACTGGCAATAATAATACAAACGTAATGGCATCAAAATAAAAAAATTATCATTATTTCCTGCAAAGTTATTGACCCAAGTCTGAAAACCTGCTTAACCTGCGCCCCACCGGTGGACCGGTGCCACCTTCGCCCACCGGGGGCCATCAATGGCCCCCCTCTAATTCCGAAAATATTGGGGTTAGCGAAAATCTGCAAAGTATATTAGAAAACTCGTGTGAATTCAGTAAGAAATTATTTTGTATGTTTAAGCGCTCAGGTCAATGGTTTGACCTCCAGAGGTCAAGTTAGGTCACGATAGGCTATTTTCACTCAAATTTGCAATGCTTAATCAAACTGGGCATAAATCTTATACGATTAGAGCTATTGAGATCTAGTAATGTACATTTAATAGGAAAAGTTCAGACTTTTTTCCGCTATGTCGAACGTAATGACCTCTCGCTAGTGGTTTCACCTCCATAGGTCACCTCGTAACCTCGTATGACCTAAGGCTGCGAAAGGTCAGAAAGTGACCTTGCTGTATATAAAATAAAAGTCAGTGACAAGACATACACAATGAAGTTTGATACAGCGTTCTAGCTTAATTAGGTCAAAAGTTATGGTCAAAACAGTGTTTTTGACCTCTGGTGACCTTGGATGACCTCGGAGAGGTCAAAAGGAAATTATGGCGCCTGGGATCCGTGAAAGGGTGTCCAAGAACATTTTCTGCGCAAACTGAGCATTTGCAATCGTTTTTTGTGACTTTTAGATCATAAGACAGCTTTTCCCCATGCTTTTTTAATGGGAGAGATCATCTCGGGATCTGACCTTAGGTCATGCAATCGAAAAATCTCGGATATACACCTTGTATACCCTGGAGGGTTTATGAAGTGTAAGAAGTTTCGAATCGATCGAATAAGAAATGTAGCTCTTATAGGGCTCAAAATTTGAAAAGAGGTCACCTTGGTTGACCTCGTCTGGTGACATGATCTTAGGTGACCTGTGGCAAAAAATTTCAGGGATGATGGAAACATGATGGGGTAAGAGATAGAGCTCTCAACCGCGGTGCTGCATCTCGTCGTTTTTCTGCTATTCCGAAAAAATCCTTTAGGGGGCCCTCGATGGCCCCGTTGGGCGAGGGTTAAGAAGTCCAAAATGACCTTTCAGGGTTCGCAGATGCAAATTGGCAACATGAGCCTGGAAAGATGCCTAGGATACTACAATTAGGAGAATGGGAAGGTATTCTAAACTATATCTACAGAAATAGAACCATTTTTCGCCAACTACCCGTTTTCTCATGCATTTCTGATAAAGAGGTTATGATCCGTACCTGACCCTAGGTCATCGCTATGAAAAATCTAAGAATGTATTGTAAGTACTCGGTGCCGCCAAGTACGGCGGCGCTTAGCACCGCCGTTTTGTGGTGCCGCCGGAAAAACCCGAAGGGGTGTATCCAAACACCCTCCACCGGGGCGAAGGTTATTATTCTCACAGAATGGCAGCAACCACCCGAATTTCCGGGTGCAGAATACCGCCCGGGATCTCCGGAGAAACAGCGTCGTCTGCTTGTCATTCTACCATCTTACTGGTTACGACTGTGGCGCCTCGTGGGCCGGCACTCTCCGGGCCAAGTTACTGGGTTCTCAGCCAGTAACCAGTCTTCATGCAGCTCAGACAGAAGCTGAAAGAAAATTAACCTGATCCCAGAGATGGATCGGAGACTCACGCCAAGCTGGAAGAGATGTTGGGCCACCTTTTCTCCACATAAGCCCAATTTGAAGCTGGGGGGGGGATGTAATGCTATTAGCATGGTCTTGGAGAAAAAGGCGTCGATTTTTTTTTAGAGTGATCAGTTCAATTCGATATCACTGTCAGTATGCGCCACTGAAACACCTCTTCAGGATGATATATAACTGAATGCATGCCATCAGCATGCTCGAATAGCGACAGATGTGCTTATCATAGCAATATATTTAGTATACCATATGACCCAGGTCCGACTTTGAGTTCGACTGAATTCAAGGTTAGATCAATCTAAGAGGTGACTTAGCATAATGTTGTTATTACGTCATTCTATCCGAAGACCACAACTAGCCTTGGAAGAAATGTTCCTTCTTAAATTTGAACGAAGCCCCATGCTGCAAAATGTTCATACTAGAAAGTGCATTAGATGCAAATAGTGGTGTTAGAGATCTAGTTTTTATAGGTCAAGTTTAACAAGTATAATGTGGAGGATCGTACAATAATATGTTAGGTTTAAAGATATTGGAAGCTTTCTATTCTACCATTTGTGGGAAACTTACCAAGAGTAAGACACAAACTTACTCGGTCCTGGATCACCTATACGCAAAAACTAGAATAACAGAATTTTAACTTTAGTTGAGCTTGTAACACGAGATGAACATTTTAACGAGCCTGGTAGAATAATTTAATCACTCACCAGTTTTAATCTCTACATCTCTCCGGATTAAGCTACTTAGCTTTGACTTGTGCCCAAGCCTGGCAAATCCTTGCCCTGGAATTGTCGTGATATAGTTGACTAGGATCCGTGCTAGCTATGCAAATCAAGTAAAGATCATGCATATGTATCTTCCAGTCAATAAAAAACTTCGGAGTGTGCTCGAACCCCCTCCCTCCTCTTCTTTCCTGTGCCGCAGGCGGTGCGGAAGCTCAGATCCACTCACCCCTACTCAGCTGGCAAGCATGAGGCTCCCCGATGTTTCTGCAGGCGCCGGCTTGGGAGGCATCCTATAAATGTATCAGGGCCTGGAGACTCCCTGGTGAGAGTAAAGGGTTAAATGCGAGCGCCGCACATCACCACCAGACGGCGCAGCGAAATTGAGAATGAGGTTCACAGGAAGGCGCAATGGCCCAGCAGAGTCGAGAAACACTTGTTTGAGTGAGTATTCGGCGAGCCGGGGACTGGAGATGTGTCAGCAGAGGTAAGAAAAAGAGTGTATTTTTCCCACCGTATACTATCTTTACCCCGATACAAGAAACTCTCCTCAGAATGAAATAGTGTGTGGGTTCTAATGAGAGAGCGAATGACTATTCCTAACGCAGAGAAAGAGAAGGTTAAGTCTACCTTGCGGTACTATATGTAGCCCTGTTTACACGGTGTTTCGAGAATTGGGGGATGAGGTGGCTTAGTGGATAGCACCCTTGTCTTCTAAGTCACCGGTCCCGGGTTCAAATCCCGGCGGAGCCTCTGAATACGTCGATCTGATCCCCAAAATCCCTTCCAACAGGGTGAGAGTTGGCGACGCCGTATGACCCTGGCAGTTGGTGCGTCGTTAAACCCCAACAATTATCATTATAATTATGTTTCGAGAATTGGTGTTTCTCCCAGACAGCGCCACAAATGAGGAAAGCGATGAGGATAGGTCATGTTCCGATGGTGAAAATGTTGAACGCTAAAAATACTTTCGGAATGAACAACAGATACTCGACTGCAATCAGCAGTCAGTCAGATGTGTCAGCCGATATCAGACTGCAGATGTCAGACAGAATAGTCAGTCAACAGTATCAGACTGCAGTCAAAAGTTGACTTTTGCCCCACCGGATTTCAACTATGGCATCACTGTCCCAATTTGCACGCGCGGGCAAGCGGGGACAATGGTGCAAGGGTCGAGTTTCGGTGGGGCAAAATGCCACCCTGAACTGCGCCACGAGTAGCTAGTATTTTATTCTGCACACAAACTCTAACAGCGGCTTTTCGTCCTACAGCCTGCTGATACATTCTTCCCGATCGGAATACGACCCTGGCACCCTTACCCCCAATGCGCACGCTATCCGGGACTAGGTCTAATCCTCAAAACGCCGTGTAAACAGGGTTTATATAGAGGGGTCTATTCGCAGATCAAAAGATACCAGTCTTACTTTTGGAGGAAGTAATAGACCAAGAAGAAATGTTCAAGGTTCTTTTTTCAGAAGCTGTCTTAGCATGATCCGACTTTTCTGACTGCTGTGTAGAGAGACTTCTATTTTTTTCTTTTCTGACTTCTGTGAGTCAGTAAGAGAGTGCAGAGACTTCCCGGAATGATTTGACAAGTTCTTTTATCGCATCGAAATCCCCACAGTGAAAACCAAAGGAGCTTCGAACGTTATTCTGATTGAAGGGATTTTTGAAATATTCTTAAATTCTATCAAATTTATTTTATACTTCCAGTTATCCAACATGTTTTCTTTTGCGTATGAACCACTTGGCTTTGAAACCCATTGTACAGTGGGTATAATCATTCAATAGGAAAAACTATATTCCTGTGAGACAGACATGGCGTGATAGCATCGTGGCGAACAACACGGCAGATACAGAAAGTACAGTCATTTAAGTCACTGAAACACGCATATCACACGTCCCAAACACGCGGCTATATCTGAAATGGCATGCAGTGGTAACAATAGCACATGTACGAAACTTTCTGGTCTGAATCTCAATTTCATTTAACATGACAGCTAGACAAGTTTTTAAGGTCATTTATATCTATCACTAAAGTTACAGCATTCAATACGCAATTGCTCCGGCGTATTTCACGCATCATAAAGGTCACTGGAGCCAGCGTCTAATATACATCCTATTGAATCTAGTAAGGCATCATATCCGACGAAATAAAGGTCACAGCTACCACTGCCTGCCTTTAATGCTTACTCAAAAACCGAAGAAAATCACTTCACTAAAATCAGAACTTGTGTATCTGGTACAAAATCAGCGAAGCGCAGGATATCATTTCTAATCGAGAAGCGAGCACCGGACAACACCTAAGAAGACCGAGTCAATCGAGCACTATTGAGATTACATCAGCCGTCGTTATAACTCCACTCTAGCCTGTGTATTAGGATCCGTCGCTGCTCGGCGCTGGCCTCTCCAGCAATCTGACCAGGACTGCCTAATGCTATCAGCCATAATCGGCCTGCTGGAGCCTGCTGGCCAGCCACTGCACCCAATGGAGTCGTTGCGGGCTCGGACGCGGCCGGCCACCGCCGACGAACTATTGTGCGCCGAGTGGGTGACTGCCGTGATGAGTCATTGTTCTGTCGCTGATTGTATGGCCAGCTTCCGGAAATTGCTGGCTGCGCTGTCTGGATCCATCATAGGCGCAGCAGCAACAGACGCGAGTCCAGAGCGCTTCTGACGGGTGGCAGCGATGTTTTTATTGCCGGAGACCTGTGGAGCTAGCCGCTAACGAGTGAGAACGCACGCGTTGTTTGTGTGATAGTGGGCCGTCGTTGAGCTGGTGGGATTATCCCTGAAGCCAGAAGGATTTCCGACTGAGTCAGTAATCATTTAAACGCTCTGTGATAAAACTGGTCCACATGTCACAACTCTGGGATACTGACTTTTTGCCCTATTGACTGATTAATGCCACTTGGGTTTGGCGCCAGGATTGTAGAATTGTAGGCTTTTTCAGGTGCACGAACAGACTTAACCCGCGCCCCACCGGGGGTCCGGCGCCACCTTCGCCCCACCGGGGCCATCGATGGCCCCCCTCTAACTCCGAAAATATGGGCGTTAGCGCAAATCTGCAAAGTGCAATAGAAAGTTCGCGTGAATTCAGTAAGAAATTACTTCACATGTTTTAGTGCTCAGGTCAATGGTTTGACCTCCAGAGGCCAAATTAGGTCAAGATCGGCTATTTTCACTCAAATATGCAATGATTAAGCCAACTGGGCATAACTCTTATGTCATTAGAGCTATTGAGGCCTGGTAAAGTACATTTGATAGCAAATTGCCAGTACTTTTTCCGCTATGTGGAACGTAAAGACCTCCCGCCAGTGGTTTGACCGCCAGAGGTCACCTCGTGACCTAATATGACCTGAGGTCACGAAAGGTCAAAAAGTGACCTTGCCGTATATCAAATGAAAGCCAGTGACAAGACAAACACGATGGTGTTTGTTTCACCGCTCTAGTGCAATTAGGTCAAAAGTTATTGCCAAAATACTGTTTTTGACCTCTGGTGACCTTGCATGACCTTGGAAAAGTCAAAGGGCAAATATGACCCCTGGTATCCGTGAAAGGGTGTCCAAAAACAATGTTCTGAGCAGTCTGAGTATTTGCAATCATTTTTGTGGCTTTTATATCATGAAATAGCTTTTCCCCATGCTTTTCCAATGGGAGAGGTCGCCTCGTGACCTGACCTCAGGGCACGAAATTGAAAAATCCCGGATATACACCTTGTAGACCCTGGAGGGGTCATGAAGTGTACGAAGTTTCAAATTGATCGACTTCGAAATGTAGCTCTTACAGAGCTCTAAAGGTGAAGTGAGGTGACCTTGGTTGACCTCGTCTGGTGACCTGACCTTGGGTGACCCGGGGTAAGAAATTTCAGGGATGATGGGAAAATAATGCAGTGAGAGGTAGAGCCCTGAACCGCGGTGCTGCGCCTCGGCGTTTTTCGGCTATCCCGGAAAAACCTTAGGGGCCATCGATGGCCCCCGGTGGGGCGAGGGTTAAAACTCATACCAGTATCTCTAGACATCGTAAATTACGATTGAAGTCCCACTGCCGTGGCACAGCTGGTTAAGGCGGCAGGGACCAGTGTGGAAGGTCCTTCGATCAAAGATGACCCCTAGCAGTATTTTCCTCTACTGCCTCCTACCCAGGAGATAGCAGTACACTGGATAGTGGCCGTCTTGACTCGGGACTTTGCTAACCACCCAACACCCTTGTTATTGGGAGCTCGGGCTTGATTGGCTCTTTAAACCTTCAACGCTGGGGGTCCGACAAGACCTTCGCCCTCGGATTATTGCGAATGGTTTCGCACTGTTTTAAAAGAGACACGCATCGCTTTGCATGCCTCTAAGGAAATCAATTTGACAACCTATGTCCAAAGTTGGCATCAGGTCAGGTCAAGTAAACGAGTTTCACGTTATTTCTAGACTCATGTAAGGCAATTCTGCTCATCTAAAATGAGGATGACAAAACACGCGTATAACTCGGGTTCTATAAGAGCTAGATAAGGTCTCTAATCATCATCTGAAAGCACTTGAAACGAAAAACCTGCAGGCTTGCATTCATTTTGAGATCAGGTCGATACGGAGGTCACCAGGGGTCATCATTAAAGGCCACGGTCTTCGAAATTGTTTGTGTCTATAACTTTTTGCCGAAAACAGAGACCATCTTAGATTTGTATCATAGTGATGGACATAACCCAATAATCTGAATGATGTGCAGCATGACCTTGAAAGGTTGATATTTGACAATTACCCAGGTCAATGTCATAATGTGAACTTACTCTAACCTTACCAGATCGTACTGCAAATCATTTGAATTCTTGGCTCAAGACAAACACATTGATGCCTTTTATGTTGTTCTAGGTCTTATGGTTCCCGGGTTATAATGAATTTTCTAAATGGGTCTAAAATTAAACCACCGAGAAAAACCCTTTTAAATCGGGAACTATAGAATCTACAACAAAACCGAAGATATGAATTTGTTGGTCTTCACCCAAGGATTCGAATGCCATGCAACATGGCCTTACTAGGACAAATAATGACCTTTCAAGGTCATGTTGCATGTCATTTGAATCCTTAGGTATCCTATCATTATTATGATACTAGTTTGAAGACTTTATCTTGTTTTGCTAAAAAATTATAGACACAAAACATTTTGAAAACCATGAATTTTGATGACCTCTGGTGACATTGGCATTGACCTGATCTCAAGATGTATGATACTCTACATATTTTTGTTTCAAGAGCTTTCGAATAATACTAATATAATTCTAATAATAATATTTGTTGCCGCCCCGGTAGCTCAGTTGGTAGAGCGCTGAGCTCCGGCCCGCTTCTCAGAAGCATGCAGTGGCAGTGCATGTCCAGGCTTGGGATCGGTTCCCCTGAGACGTTCCGGCGTTCAATAGTTTACCCGACGTACAGGTCGGCTGGAAACTGACTGGTGAGAGGGTGACCTGAGCGGGGCGGCCGTCCCTGTGCTTTGTGGGACGTTAAACTTTGGCTTCTAAATCAACCCTTCATTGTGGGAGTTGCTTGTTCGGGTGGTAGAGTGGGGGTCTCAGTGACAAGTCCATTGATTGCTTTAGTGAGACTCGGACTCCAACAGTCGAACTGAGAACGCCTTGGACAAAATTTATCAAACAAAGTAGAAACTTGATCTAGCCCTTCTAGAAGCCTACTTACACCCTGGTTTTATCAGCTTCATTTTAGAAGAACAGAACCGCCTTACAAGGGTTTCGAAATGACGTCATAACTCATTGCCTTTACCCGACCTGATGTCAATCTTATTGTCATAAGCTGTCAAATTAATCACTCTACAGGCCTGAAAAGCAACGTGCGTTTCATTTAAATTGGCTCAGATTAATTTGCAAAAGACCGAGGCAGGGTTCCGATCGAACACCCAGGCAATGATGGGTTAACACGTGCAGTGGAGGAAATGGGTTGTAAAGTGCCCCCTCCCTCCCCACTTTTTTCCAGGGTGGCCAGAAAACTGTTCGCGGCCAGAAAACTCTACTTTGTTACAGTTGAGAGAATTCATGAGCGCGTCGATTCATGAAGAAATTTTGAAATTATTCAGTATTTTTCATCTTATAGGCTTTCAAATATAGGCCTATATTTTGAGACCACCGCAATTGGGCGGCCGCACCAGTTTGCCTGCACTGTAGACCGAGTGTTAACGCAATAACGTGATTTAATCAGGATTATATGCCAATGTTACCCCACACGAAGGTCAGATGGCCAGGTTCAAAGGTCACAGGTCAATGTCATTGACCCCAGTGTTCCGGTCGGATAGCACTATTCAGCATGCTTAATATTACGTTATGACTTCATAGCTAGAACTACTCATTGTCAAGGTCACAGGTCAAGATGAATTATCTGTTTTCAAGGTATAACCCTCTTTTCTCTCCCAAAGGCGGTTATGGTGCCAGTAATGTAGTACATTATTGGAAATATGTTTATTTATTTATTTATTTATTCAAAATAATCGCCAACAGATAAAATCCACTCACAGGCGAAGTCAAAGCATTAAAAAAGACTATCTAAATCACAAGAATCGGGACGGTGTACTTCCTAAAAACGGTAAAAGTTAAAATGTAAAATGTAAAATGTAAAAATTAAAATAAAAGATCTAAAAAACACAGAAACATAAGAAAGAGATAAGAGCTAATAGTGCAGTTCCTACCAAGCATTTACAAATCTCACCACACATGTCTTGAAAGTATTAAAATCATCACAAAAGAAGTCGGCCCCGGAAGCGGCTAGAACTGTATTCATGCCTCTCGGCACCCTACAGAAAAGCCCCACGCTGACAGTGCTGACACGGCCGCGGCGCTCAGCGAAGAGTCGCGAGGAGTGAGTGAGCCGGGATGGGATGTGCAAGGGGAAACAATTTAGCAGGTTGATGGAGTTAATCTTGCCTGAAAAGATACTTTTTAGGAAAATGAGATCGAACTGAAGCCTGCGTGCAGCAAGTGATGGGAGGCCGAAATGGTTGAAATGCGAGTCATAAAATATAGAGTCACATCCCTGAGTTACTTGACATGTGTCCCTAAGATGACTGGTGCCGATCTCTTGTATACCATCCAATCCCCGTGTTTATTTTGTGTTATTTAATTTTTTCCCCATTACCCTCTTTTCTTTTCATTTTTTTATCATGTTCATTGCACCATGTACTGTCCCGCCACTTCAGCTGTGTCGCCGCTGCTCCCGAAAATACCGACATCTCCCGCGCTTCGGATCTGTGCTCGGGGCATGTTTCTCAGGCCCGTTTCACCTGGCCCTGCTGTTTCGTGCAGCGTCATCTTTGTGGCCATTTTTTTGTATTCGTGCTTTTTTGGCCTCTTTATGACGTTTTGTGCTTTTTTAACCCCTGTACTTTTGATTACCCATCGCATTTGATGATAATAATATATGTCTGGATCCACATTGTTGAGTAGAGCGATTATTCAACCAAGTCATTGTTACATTGTTATGTCATAGGTCAGAGGCGTTATCCTTGCCCTTAATATTTCCGAGAACATTATGTGGGAGTTTCCCTCTATAACATTAGTTTGCTTTTATTGTATTTCCGCCTTTGTTCCGCATAATCACGGAATTTCGCAATAGGTCTCCAGCACGGCCCAGATTTGAAATTTACGACCTTGTTTAACCTAGAATATATAGACCCTATTCAACGCCACCTGGCAACAATGTAGATCACCATCGCCTCCACATGCCCAAACGGGCGTTTTTAACCCTCTTGGTTTCAGACCTCAGCCTCCACACGCCCCCAAACGGGCGTTTTTTAACCCTCTTGGTTTCTCAGACCTCAGGGGGACTTTAGAACCCCCCCTTCCACTGCAAATCTCGGCAGACCCCTCTCCACTGCGCACGTTAATAACACAGTAACGTCTGCTTAGGTAGCGACCCACAGTGATAGCCGTGCCGGGACGGCTAATAACGATTCGCAACGGGAGCGAGAACAGATGTGCGGAATGAGGGGGGAGGGGTTGTACGAGTGCCTTCCCTCATTAGACCTATACGTTCCGGCACCAGGTTTGCACGTTTCCCATCAGAGCCTATCAGGGCGCGTGTTAAGATGGTTATACAATTCGTAATTTTCCTTCCAGCCCCCCCCACCTATAACATCGGAGCCCTCGCCCTCCTACCCAAAGAATAAAATATTTGGCGATGTTCCCAGAACTCAGCAGATATCAACCTGCGCCCCACCGGGGGTGCTAATAACAAAATAACTCTCGGGGTCCGGCGTCACCTTCGCCCCACCGGGGGCCATCGATGGCCCCCTCTAACTCCGAAAATAATGGGGTTAACGCAAATCTGCAAAGTGCATTAGAAAGCTTGCGTGAATTCAGTAAGAAATTACTTCGTATGTTTAAGCAATCAGTTCAATGGTTTGACCCCCAGAGGTCAAGTTAGGTAAATATCGGCTATTTTCACTCAAATATGTATTGCTTAAGCAAACTGGACATAACTATTATGCCATTAGAGCTATTGAGATCTGGTAAAGTAAATTTGATAGGAAAATTCCAGACCTTTTTCCACTATGCGGAACGTAAGGACCTCCCGCCAGTGGTTTGACCTCCAGAGGTCACCTCGTGACCTAATATGACCTGAGGTAATGAAAGGTCAGAATGTGACCGTGCCGTATATCAAATAAAAGCCAGTGATGAGACATACACGATGGTGTTTGATTCAGCACTCTAGCTTAATGAGGTCAAAATTTATTGTAAAACTATTTTTGACCCCTGGTGACCTTGGATGACCTTGAAAGGTCAAGGGCAAATATGGCCCCTGGGATCCGTGAAAGGGTGTCTAACAACGCTTTTCTGTGTAAGCCGAGTATGTTCAATCGTTTTTGTGACTTTTAGATCATAAGACAGCTTTTCCCATGTTTTTTTCAATGGGAGAGGTCACCTCGTGACCTGACCTCAGGGCACAAAATAGAAAAATTCCGGATATACACCTTGTAGACCCTAGAGAGGTGATAAGGTGTAGGAAGTTTCAAATCAATCAACTTCGGAATGTAGCTCTTATAGGGCTCAGAAGTTGAAGTGAGGCTGTTCTCGCCTGGTGACCTGACCTGAGGTGACCTGGGTCTAAAATTTTCAGGGAAGGTGGGAAAATGATGCAGTGAGAGATAGAGCCCTCAACGGCGGTGCTACGCCTCGTCGTTCTTCTGCTATCCCGGTAAAAACCTTAGGGGGCATCGATGCCCCCCAGTGGGGCGAGGGTTAAACCACTGGTTCCTGTGAATATTGCAATGCATTGCCTGATTTATGGACAGCTTTGTGCTATTTAGAGCTCCTCCTCCCCGTTCAGTGATATTTGCATCGCTTAGTGCGGTAAGGTACCACTAAATGTATTCCCCATTCTACATCCCTGGTTAGGGCAAGGGAACCTTATTAGTACATGACACCGCTCTATCTTTTTAAAGTTTTATACATGGTTGGTGTAACTTCCCTTTTCCTATGTCTTCGAATGCCGATGTGATGCATTTTACCACTCACTCGTGACATTCATAATAGCAGTAACTGTTAGACACAGCGTAGACAAAGTCTAATCTCAGTTTAGTGCCTGCATATATTACATACACTTTACGCGTGCTTCCAGGAAAAAAACATCTCTCATCTCCCGATTCAACCAACACCTTCCCAGCTTTCCCAAATTCGCGCAGTCCATAGTCTCACCTGTATCAGCATGGATGAGGCTCATCTTTGAATGTAGTGGTTCTTCTACAGAACTGCCAATCACCATTGGCTTGGTCCTGTTAGCTGTGAAGCATGCATTTTCACCGCTAACACCGTCGCCAATGGTGGCTCTGAAGCAGTCGCAACGATAGATAGGTATTCAGCGGGGCACTCCGCACTCGTGAGTGTGACATCAAACAGTCTGCTGGTAAAAAGCTAGACGAGGTCGCATTCATTTAACGCAGAAATGAGTTTAACTTCGTAAGGTTTTGAATTCGTCCATTGGAGGAAGCAGCCAATCGGTAAGTTACCGATGTTTCGCAGTTTAAGGCTATCGGTAAGGTGAGCATCGAAAAGGGGAGAGCACATGGTTAACACGCGCCCCACTGGGGAAAGGGCAAAATTCAGCCCGCCATCCTTTTTTATTAAATAAGACAAAAACGAAGAAAGGCAGAAAAACGCGACCATGGTGCTTTATCCCTCATGACTTTGTATGTATCTCGACAATTTTTTGGTCAGGTCATGTCAGTTCAAGGAGCTAATCAAGATCATATGACCTAAACTGAAAACCACAATCATAGGTAAGAAGAGGTACCAAAGAGCCGCCAGGTGGCCGATAATCAAAAACCTTTAACG